>CM024244.1:18812297-18885003 GCA_013421045.1 Propylea japonica
ATGGGCCAACCTGTGATAGTGCACAGCAGTGACACGTTGTGAATGTAAAGATCGCTCGTTCTCGGGGGTTTTCAGGGATCCAATACATTTGCCTGATTCAGCCCCTGCAGTTTTTCTTGGACTGGGATCGCAACAACATTCATTTGGCTATCGCCAACATACCCAACGAAAGCTGGACAGATTTGTATGACATTTTCAAAATCGATTAACGCAGTGAGATGTCAATAATATAATAATAATGAACATGAGCTTTAAATGTTGTAGTTGATGATGGACAAATAATTGAATCGAAAGTTTTGTATATGTAATTGAATTTCTAAATAGGCCAGTTCCTCTGCCCCACTCGAAATGTGCCTACAAAAACATACTTCGTCATCATTCTTACTTTTCTTGTCATACAAATTCTCCACTCACTCAAGGAATGCCGCATAAATTCAGGTCCACCTTTCTTCTCTGCGTAAATAATAGAATCGAGGGAATACATAAGCTCTTCAAGATAAATGTGGACAGCCAATACATTCGGCTTGAAAGCAGCCTTGCGTGCTCTTACAATTTATGGCTGACCCTTCCATGAAAAATCTAATGGTTTTTGCGAATTTTTTTCCGATTGCAGAGAATCACGACGGTTCTTCTGGATTCTCTTTTTCCCCCTTTCCCAAGTGTGCGCCAGGGAATCAATGATTCTTTTCTTTAGGAACCCTTTTTATCATGGAGCAATTGTGAGTAGAGTATGTGTACTCTAGATCGCCGTCCGAATCTCCGAATTGAAGAAAGAATATTTCCTGATATCAATTCATCTATTCAATGAGATTCTTTATTTAATTGGTCATATGATCATTTTATTATTATTAGAACAGGGATCGGTTCGGCTAAATTAAACCTCTCAGACCGGAAACGTAGATGTAAATCTTCTGTTCTATACCTTAACCATTCATGGAGAACCAAAGAGTTCGTCGATAGCGTTGGTACAACCGACAACCTCTTTTTTTTGGAGCCTTGACTTTTATTTATTGGGTGTTCAGAACCGGTTTTCCTATAGCTATTGCTCTTAGGACAGCCAGCTCTGGACACTAGTAGACTATGTATTCAGCTGTTTCTGCTTCTAGTCCACAGAGCTTGCAAATCTCATCTGCCGACTTTTCCATACGGTAAAGATGTCGGAAGTCCTACCATTGCCTAAAGATCAGCTCGTGACAGCTTCAGGAACTTTTTGGTATGGGTAGGTGAAATTCTCACGATTGTTTTGGCCTGAGTAAATCCAGAAGTGTTTCTCTAGGCTCTAGAGGATTATTCTCCTATTCAAATCCCATATTGCTGGATCACTACCTTATGTCGATCTTTACGAAGCCGACAGAAAAGCTCAGGTCAGGCAGGTGTTAATATTGAACCACTTTCTGCAAGTTCATCGGTTTCTTCATTCATTTTCCTCAACACAACAATGTCTTGGCATAAGTGCAAGTCCGTGGTTTTTCCGGTCTAAACTTCTCGAATTAGGCCTGGAAATGCTACTTTCTCAAAGAAAACGCGTGCAGGAAGTGGTTACATCCCCTATAGTTTCCGAAAAAAGGAGTTTTCCTGCAAAGACGGTATTTTCCCAAGTTTAAATCACCTTGAACATTTCACACTTCTCTATGTCACGTTTCACGCATGCTCCAATTCGCCGCCATTTCTATAAACCTAAATAACCAAGCCCGTCCAGTAGCCATATTTATTGAAGGCTGCGGAAAACTTCACTTTTCCCCAACAATTTATAGCCGAACCAGTCCCATTATTAATACATTTTCCCAAAATAACCGGAATAATAAAACACACCTCATCAAACCGTTTCATGTTCGGTTTCCTAAAATACTACAATTTGGGCGTGCTATAAATCAAAATCCTGGCATTATACAGTACAATGTTCGTGAGGGAACAATGAAAAACGACTAGGCTTTCGGCTCGAAGCAAGCTGGAAAATTGATTGGAGTTTTCTTACGATACGGGCCCGAACTCGAACCGTTGAATGATTTGTCGCTACAGCCCAGGTTAATCCAATTGGGCTCATATTCGTGACAGAAAATATGGAGACTTGGATGGAAAAACTCGGGAAAGTTCCGAAGAAATGAGTTGAGGAATGTACTTTATTGGTATTTAATCTCCTGAGAAATATCTCCACAAAATTGACCAAATATCAAAAAATATAACACTTGTTTGAGTATAAACACAGGAAATTAAAACATGCCGATACACATTTTTTAAACAATGTAAGCAGGGAATATTATTCATCGATTTAAATCAATTAGTATATAATTACATATTTTTTGAATACAAAGCTAACAAAATTCAATACATGAAACACAAAAACCCCTAGCTGAGGTTAGTGCAAATGGGGAGCCTACCATACTATTCTGGCGTATCATACCAGAGCACAGGGAAAAACCTCAGTAGAAAAACTCTGTCTCGCCAGGAGGGTGTTTCAATCCAGGTATGGCATTCCAAGTGAAGATTTTTCGAATCTCCTGTTCTTCTAAGACCGCTACAGAACCCTATTGAAGGGTAATCATCACCCATAGATTTAAATAGTGATAATCATCCTTAATATCGAATTCAATTTCGGATTAATGATAAAAAACGTGACAAACTTATGTCAAAATGACATAATTAGTATTAAACTCATATTCGAAGCTAATTTCGTCCTCGTTCAAAGTAAATACAAGGAAGTGGTATCAAAAAGAGCATCCATCGTTATCTATTTCGCTCTATTGGGGCTCATCTGCATGAAGAATAGCTTTGCATGATACGAGGCATTCTAGGGTCTATAATACAAATGTTTACTTATACATATTTATGTGGTATACAAGAGCACAAAGATAAAAACCTCTGCAAAATTTGCTTCCTCATATAATTGCAATGATACTGATACTGGGTTTGTTTGAAGGATAAGTTGAAAAGTTTAAAGCAAAGGTCTTTGCCTCATTTAAATCAATATTCTCTCTTTTGGCTAAAAAGAATTGAACTACATAGCGTGATCAAAGAATAATATCAATAATCATTATTATAATTTTTAATGTTTACTTTTAGGCTTTGTTGAAGATCCTCAGAACTATAAAATTTCGGGGTGAAAATTTTCATACTGAGCTTATGCGAAATTTCAAGAAGAATTTTTTTTTCTAAGTAATCCATTTTTCGAATGATTCTGAATTTGTCAATTCGATGGAGCTGAAAGGTTGCAATTCAATACCAATGGAAAGCACTGCGCGAAAACTCTTGGCCTAACAACAACCTTAGAAAATTATAATATTTCCTTGAAAAACTTTCGATTGACATACAATCGAGTTTGAGCTTTTAAATTGGCGGAGTGATTGATCTTGTGAACTTTCAAAGTGATTGTGAAATAAGAACAAAGAATTTTGATATTTTCAGTGAGTTTTTTTACATATTAAATTCTTTTAATGATTTCTCGAATATATTTTCGATCGTGCAGAGATTTTGCATTCCTACATGCAATATATTTCGAGGTAACAGCCTTATTTCTCTGCCAAAGAACGAACGCCTCAAAGGCACCTGCTCGGCATATTGATCATTTTCTTTAATTCACTTCATGTATCGTTGTATGTAAGTCTTCCACTACGATCATGAATAGAGACCGGACTATATGAAACATAAAAACGTTGTTATATGCATGCAAATATGCATAAAAATTATTCAAGTATGCACGAAAATAGGCAAAATATGCACGAAATATGCAGTTTATGCAAAATTGAATAATGAATTTCAGAAACTCAAAAAAAAGGAAAAGTGATTTCATTTTGAAATCAACATATCAAAAACTTTCAATAAAATGGTATTGACATTCAATTAAATGTTTTGTAAACATTCACAATTGAATATTGTTCCAAATATTCAATTGTTAAATTTGTCTTCGATCATTTAGAACATTTTTGTACTTGGAAAATGTTCACTCCACATCCACGGACGTACTGGGCAGAATTTTAACTTTGGTTCTATGTTCCCCCTTATAGTTTCAAGTAAAACTTCTACAGTCCCATTATAAAACTCTGGATAAGACACAAATATTCGGAACCTGGATTTCCTTTCAATATCCTTTCAAACTTTTCTTGAAGGTTATTTGGATATGCCAAAGGCATATTGAAAGCTCATTTGGCTTATTTTACTCATTATTTCTATACTTTCAGTCAAGGCCAAACCTTAGTACTATCTTATGAATTATGGAGTGTTAAGGGAATGATCTAACGATCAGCGTTATATTCGAGTCTTGCTCTCGCTGACAAGATCAGTTTTCAACTGTAATTAATTAAGTAATCATTTGCTTTTACTGTTTCCCTCTCAGACAGGAAACAACTTGGGAACATCTTTAATCATACAACGATCGAAAGCACTTAATTTTCTCCCTTAATATCGAATGTGAAAGACTCGTTTCATCGTTATAACCGAATTAATATCAGCTGCAATATTCACTTCAACTTGTTCAATTAGCCTTTATCTTGAAACTTCAAAGCTGCTCTTTAATCAGAGTAAGTTAAAAAATCAATCTCTCCCCTGAGAGGGCGTCAATGTTGAAACAGACGAACGACAGAGACGTTCTGGTGGATATTTCATTTTTAGCTGAAAATTATGTTTCAAATTGTCTTATGATATCAGAAAATGTCTAGCCCGAAAGTTGATTTGATAAGTTGTTCAAAAAATTTAAAAATTTGAGAAAAGCGCTCGTTCATTGGTGGAGCAATAAGACTTACTGAATATATGAATTCAAAATCTTAGCACGATCGGAATTTTTTTCTGGAAATTATTCAAAAAATTAAATATGTGAAAACTTGATAACTAAAAATATCAAAATTTGATAGTTCCAGTCTCACAATTCTTTTGAGAATTTGTATGACTATTCACTTCGCCAATTTACATCCTCAAACTCATTTTCATTTTATAAAAAAAATTTCATGGAAATATTAAAATTTTCTGCTGGATATCATGATCGGCTCTGTATGCAACTCCCAGAAATTTTTAAGCACTGCTTTGAATTGGTATCGAACATTTTATAGCGAAATTTTAGCTCGATCGAATTGACAAGAATTGAAAACCAAAAATTCTGAATAACCATATTTCAGCAACACGATTTTGCTGGTTATCGAACTCAACCACGGCAATTAGAAACCGAACCCATTCTGAAAATTTCAAGAATCCCTTCGAGAGTTATCGAGTTTACTAACGAACGGTTCCACAGGCAGAATTAAAGATTCGTCGACTTTTGAGACCATTTTCGTCTGAAAATTGAAAGAAATTATGAAGAGCCCTGAGCAGGTGCTTTTGGGTGCTCGTTCTTTGATGGAGCAATAGCATTTTTCTATGGAATTTGAGATTCATACCAAATATATGGATGCAGAATCTCAGCACTATCGAAATTATATAGTGAAAATCATTCAGAAAATGAAATATCTAAAAAATATGAATTAAAATAATTGAATTCTATGATTCGATGATGCGATTCTCTTGAAATGTTGCACGAATATTCAGCATATTAGTTTTCATTCTCAAAATAAATTTTACTCGAATCGAATATTCTGTTATGGAAATATAAAGATTCTTTTTCTCAATATTCCAATTGCATTTTCTATGGTTCTGTTCACACTATGGCCACAAAATTTTGCATGAGGCTTGTTATGAGCTTCTTGCATTTGGGCATAACAAACTTAACCGAGGCATTTGGGACCCTAAATCATCATGAAAATTTCAAGACTCAAGGACAATCCCTTCGAAAGTTATTGTGGTAAAGGCCGGACGACCCCACGGACAGAATTGAATTTGCCCATGAATTTGTCATCAGATAATCGAACCCTATCGTTGAGACCATTTTCGGCTCAAAATTCGAAATTACAGACATTTGGGCAAAATGATATAAAATTCGTTTAAGTAGAAGGAAAGCTCAAAAAATGCATTCAAGATTCATAAGCAACGTTGTATTATTGTTTTTCATCAAGCGATAGAAAATAAAATTATTATTTGGTTCGAATCTGGAGTATCTGAATTCTATCGCTGTCATGGTGAAAATAGTTCAAAGAGTTTGTTTTTGTAGGAAACCCACACTACAGAATGTATTCCTCTTCTCATCTTGTTTTCTACACTCACTACAAATTCGAACAAAGAAGTCCATAATTCAACTGCACACTTTCCCTTTGATGTGAATTTCTGCTATATCCAGCATCCAGCACTAGACTCAGGATTAAAGCGAGCGAAAATAACGTACATTTGTTTGCTAGATGTTCATGAAACTTGAATTTTGTACTGAAATTCCACTTTTATTATGCTGATCTTTTGGAAATGAGGTTTTGCTGGGTGTCTTTTATTAGTTGAATTTCATCATTTTTTTTCATAGATCATGAAAGACATAAAATCAGCATATTTTCGATTGGAAAAATTGATTAATGTGAGTTTTGGAAGAATGTTATGAGAATGATATAAATCTGAGAGCATTCTATACATTCTAGGTAATTATCGCACTGCGACCCCACCGTTCAGTTCTGAAATCGGCTCAGTTCGAGAATCAGCACATAACAAACGACCTACCCGTTATGATCTATCAATAGTGCAAATTTCATAGCGTGTAATCGCTGCATTCAACGGTATAAAAGCATTTTCTCTGTGTTCACGATTGTGTGGAGCGCAAAGCTAAATTGTTCACCGTCAAAAAGCTATTTGCGTTAACTCTGATTTATTACGTTGGATTTCTATCTAGATAGATTCATTTCGTGACAAATGCATGAAAGTTATATGGATATAATAATGTTTATATTGACCCACGACAATGCATTTTCCATTTGTTTATTCGGAATGAATAGACGAAGTTGGGCTATTTAATATCGATCGAGTGAATGAAATTAACTTGGCAATGTCATTCTGTGTGGTATATTTTTCGGAATCGAATTCCTCGAGAATATTTGGTTCTGATAGAGTGATTCTCTTGAAATTTCTTCATTCACAACATAAATTTTACTCCAATTGGATATCTTGTTATGTAAATATAGAGTTTTTTTTTAATATTCCAATTGCATTTCCAATGGTTCAGATGATACTATCTTAATGAAATTCTGCGTGATCATTCATTCAAAAATTAGTTTCATCCGAATCGGATATCTTGTTATGGAAATATAAAGATTCTTCTTTTCAATAATCCAATTCAATTTCCATGGTTCTCTAAACACTGTGGCTACAAAATTTTGCATGAGGCTCATTATAAGCATCTTGAATGGGTTTGATTGGTTTCATTTTGTCTAAGAAATTGAGGAACAAAAACTTTGAATGGTCATATTTTATAGAACACCTTGTTCGGTTTGGCTGATAAACGAACATAACCGAGGCATTTGGAAACCGAACTCACCCTGAAAATCTCAATTCTTTAGGACAATCCTTTCGAAAGTTATCTTCCTTACAGCCGGGTCTACTAACGGACAAAATTGCATTCGGGTACTCGTTTAAGTAGAACGAGCGCTCAAAAATACGTGGTCCTTATGAATGATTGTAACATCGTAGGTTGCTTTCGAAATTTTTCATCTTATCGTTTCTTATTCAAAGTCAACAAATTTGTGATTCCAGTCACATTATGCAATTGCTTTCAGAATAACCAGCGTAAACTCACAGTATAGTTTGTTTTAATTAAAGTTTACATCAGAATGAAAATATTTATGATAGTCCAACGCCAACTGCGCTGTTACAATCATTTATAGAGACCCTGTACATACAGAAATGGTTCCTTTTTTACAGTTTCAAATTGTGAAAAACTTATCACATTCCAAACAACATATAAGTCCAATTTATTTAAAAACCTGACTCCTTAAATCCATAATACGTATATAAAGACGTCTCCATCTCAGCATTTAGACAATAGAATGTAGCGCCACGTGCATATATATCGAGAAATTTCAGCCCCAGACTGCGGCATATTAAAAATTCCGAACCATATCTCCTTATACACCGCTCTTTTCAAATGCGTATCTGGGCTGACGACATTCTGCTTTCAATTAAGGATATTTATTTCAGCTCGCTGTCGCACCATCTTGATAATAAGCGTCAAGGGTGAATCATTTGGCTAGCGTCCTGAAATATTAGGCCATGATATGGCTGCCTTCAGTTTACTGCATGCAAGGTCAGAACTGGATGGGAAAATGTTTGGGTGACAAACAGAATGCTTCTCGATTAAATTCGCCTTGGATTTGCATGTCTGAGTTGGGAGAAAATGTGGAACTGAGATAGCATACAAGAACTTGTATCTGCGTATTTCGAATCGAGAATTATTTTGTTGGCTGAAATCAGTTGTGAGTCTACGGATCAGCACTTTATTTGTGAGAATAAATTATTACATTTTTTGTCTTTTCATTGACATTACTGATTATTGTAATAAATGAAAATTCATGCGTTTAATAGTAACGCGGGCATAATATAAACAATGAGAGCGGAGAATAATAGTAATCGATTTAAAATCAACCAATATTTAACCCACACTTCGGAACTAATCCCGTCAACGAACAAAGAACATGCATAGTGGAAATGTCAAACAGAGCATCCATATATAGCTATTTCGTCCTATTTGGGGCTCTTCAATATGGAGGAGCTCCGTCTGAAAGGCATTCTAGGTCCCCTTATTTGAAGAAATGTCGCCTAGCTCTGAGAATAACAGAACCAAAACGCCATCTCTTGGGATCCTTACGAACACCTGGTGTGAGAGATGTTTATCCGTTTTCATACAAACTGGTGGTAGACCAACTATTATCACCACGTCTGGTTTACGACGAAGAAACGAGCGTTTCCACTTCATCGACTGAAGGTTAAGTCCACATAGTTGGACTGCCACCAGTTTATATGAAAACGGATAAACATCTCGCACTTCGTTCAGAGTCCATGCATCGGAGGTAGGTGTTCGTATGGATCCCAAGAGATGGCGTTTTGGTTCTGTTATTCTCAGAGCTAGGCGACATTTCTTCAAATAAGGAAACCTAGAATGCCTTTCATACGGAGCTCCTCCATACTGAAAAACCCAAATAGGGCTAAATAGCTATCTATGGATGCTCTGTTGATATTTCCACTATGTATGTTCTTTGTTCGTTGACGGGATTAGTTCCGAAGTATGGGTTTAATATTGGTTGATTTTAAATCGATTAATACTATTCTCCGCTTTCATTGTTTATATTACTGATTATATCATTGTCAGTGGATTGTGGTCGAATGATACAATTATTACCTTTCTGCGAGTGCAATCATTTGCACTGAATGGGAAAGTCAGCAGATGAGATTTGCAGGCTTTGTGGTTTGGAAGCAGAAACAGCTGAAAACGTGGTATACAAGTATCCAGTGCTGGCTGGCCTTAAAACAATTAATATGGGTGAACTGGTGCTGGACACACAAGGGATTATGGCCAAGGCTTCAAGAAGGTTAATTTCATAGAATCCCATCTTGAAATGTCGATGATATCAGGAAGTAAAGGATCTCAAACACTTCCATTTGTGAAACCTTTATTTAATCATCTTGGTAGCATGTTTCTGCGCTTTCGCCATTATCATACCAAAGATTCTGAAAAGTTGACAGTTGTAGGTAAAAACAACATTAAATGTCCAATGCTATGTAAACTTTAGTTGAGTTAGAAGAAAAACTGATATATTATAATAAACAATGGTAGATTTTGTTGTTTAGTAGGGTGAAATTTGTTGATAAACTTACGATTATTCGGTTCCAAAGTCATATTATGGTAACCATTATCTCAGGTCCAAAATCTTTAAAATTTCAAAAATTTTAAAAAACGTAAATGACAGAAGCACAATCACACGTTACAATGAATAAGTAATTGGATAAATAGGGATAAAATTAGAAAATTTAAAACATTGTATATAAAATGACAAAACAACAGAAACTGACAGACAATAACAGTGACATACACGCCGACGCATTTGGGACACCTTCATCTTTGCAGACAAAGAAAGACTCGAATTAGAGGTATCACAGAAATGCAGTGGCGGCGTATGAAGAATAATTAATACAGCAGTTTGTATTGTCCTCAACACTGGCAGTCAAGAAGATTGTCATTTTTAACAACACCATTGAAGACTAGCACAGTATCTCGAGATCTGGGACCACGTAGGTCTTTAGTTCTCTACCCTTCTCATTTTCATTCATTCACGATATATGTAACATATGAATTGGTTTCATGCGAAGTCGATCTAATCTTTGTACTTCTTGCTAATCACCTATGATCTGTTGGCATCAAGGTCATACTCGATTGGCAGTAGTAGGAGGTTCACTGGGTGATTCAAAATCGAGAACTGAATGAACCCTTTCATAGCAATTTGTCATTAATTTGAATGTGAATGACTCCAAATAGTAATTATTATTCCATTCCAATGCGAAATCCACTGATTATGGGCTTTCGTCGAATTCAACGTAAAATACTGTAAATAGGAAATACCAGAGCTGAATTATACCGAACCCAAATCAGGGTGATTCTGCACAGCAGCGAAGGTTGAGAACCCATTCGAAATGCCTGTTAAAAACCGCATAATCACATTATTCTGCAACAAGATTAGCGATCAACATCGGCTAATGCCTTTCATTTATATTGCAGCTCTCTGGTCCTGATGAGTTTTGAGTTGATTGATCGCATCCAACGCTGAGACCTCAACATTCAACGGAATTAGAGTCGATCGGAATTCAGGGTAAGTTGTTGCTAATCTACGTTTCAGACGGATGATTCCATAATCGGGCGAATTAATTGATCTCATTCGACAAGTTGTACCGGTTACTCTGGAGCAGCTGAAATTGATTCTGAGCTTGTAGGACATTTCGTCCTTTATTCAGCTTCTTTAGAAGATTCTTTGAATAGACCAAAAAAGTTTGAGTTTGTTTTATGAATGAATATCGATAACTAATTATGTTATACTGAGATTATGTTGTTTGCATGATAGTCATTGGATTTGCATTTTCTTGATTTGATTAAAAATTATCTATTTCAATATGGAATTATTATTGTAAAACTTTTGCTCGTGTATTTTATACTGTACTAGAGGGTTTTCCAATAAAAGATGTTATTTTGATCTTCAAAGAAAAATGCCCTATTTCAATATGAATAATCGGATGTTTATTTCGTTATAAAGAAGAAGCTATGCCTTTAATAGTGGAAAATAACATCAGGCAAACGACCACCACGACCACGCTTAGAGGGCCTTATCCTTTTAATGAAATTTTCCATAACCAAATCGCATAGTGGCTGCCCTATGTCCTCGATAGCCTCACGAATTCCATCTTTGAGGTCGCTGGGCTATTGGCGTAGACGTTCTCTTTCACGTGGCCCCAAAAGAAGAAGTCACAAGGTGTTAAATCACAAGATCTCGGTGGTCATTTGTGATCACCTCTTCGAGAGATAACACTGTCCGGAAACTTTTCCCGCAAAAGATCAATGGTTTCGTTGCTTGTGCGATCGGCCGGCTTGAGTTCTTGTGTTAACTGAACTTTATAAGCCTTAAGACCAAAATCTTGATGCAAAATACGGTGTTATGACGTTTGAGGAATGCCTAATTCCAAAGAACGACGAGGAATGGACAAACCTGGGTACAGCAGCAATGTTCTCGGCTGTTCTTAAGCGACGTGGACGGGTTTTATTCTTCACATCTCTAGCTCGTCCCAACAGCTCGAATTTTTTCACCAATTTCTTTACCGCGGTCTGACAAGGTGCTTCACGATGACCCTAAAATGTTCGAGTTTACGAACCGTCTCTGCCAAATTTTCACCATTTTATAGTGAATTTCAATAATTTCAATGCGTTCTTGAAGCTTGTATCGTTCCATTTTTATTAATGGTGTTTTCCACTTGTCAAATCGCAAAAATGACAGCTTCTAACGTGACATCTACCGAAATAGCGGGTTATTCAAAATAACACCTCTTATTGGAAAACCCTTTAGTTTTGAGTGAACCTTTCTACTATATTCCAGAAAAAACTATTTGAAGCGGAGTTTGCTATCCGCCACCACTTTGGTTACCAGTTTTTGCAGGTTATTAGTTTTCCTATGACCACAGAATCCAAAATAGCTAGAAAAATGTGTTTCATTCACTATAAATCATTTCATTGTTATTCAGAAGCCGTAATTCGCTCAGTGAAATTGGCCGTAGAGATAATTGAAATCACTGTTCCTCTAGGAATTTGATGGCAGATTTCTCCTCAATCAAGTTGTAACCTTTGTTGTGGCCCCGAGGTAGTGCAGTGCATAATCTTATTTCGCGGACTGCGGCAAGGGAACTTGGGATTTGACCGTTCAGGCGAATGGAATACATAAACCTATCAATCAAGGGTAAAACCCCAGACTTAGTGAATAACTCGTAGCAGAACCCCGGGTCGAACCGGAATGCAATTGGGGTTTATCTGTATTTAGGACTTTGATAGAGTTTCATCCGCGACCGCCTACGTGGTCGGCCGTTACTGATTCGCTATAGGCAGAATTTGAAATATTTATGTAGGATTTTTATAATTCAATTCGTCTTAAAAGGTATATTTGAAAGTTTGTCTTTGTTAAAGACTGTATTAGTTTTTACAGTTCATTTACACACCAATTCGAATTAAATGTTCACACATTTACTGTGTATTTCAGCTGCTGAACGTTTCGTCTCTTTCAGGATTTCTAAACTAGGTATTGATTCAAACTACCCAGATCTAGCTCTAGGTTCAACTCTCGATTCTATCTCTGAACTTTCACCGATTTCTATCCCTCGACTCTCCTCGATGTAAAGAGTTTTCCAATAAGAGTGAAGTGTTTTGTCATTTTTTGACATTTGACAAGTAAAAACTACGCCATCGATAAGAATGGAACAATACACGCTTCAAGAACGCATTGAAATCATTAAAATTCACTATGAAAGGGTGGAAATTTGGCAGAGACGGTTCGTAAAACTCGAACATTATTGGGTCGTCGTGAAGAACCTTGTCGGACCGCAATAAAGAAATTAGTGAAAAAATTTGAGCTGTTGGAACCAGTTAGTGATGTGAAGAATAAAACCCGTGTACGTCGCTGAAGAACAGCCGGGAATATTGCTGCTGTAGCCGAGAGTGTTGAAGAAAACACAGGTTTGTTCATTCCTCGTCGTTCTTTGAAATTAGACATTCCACGAACGCCATTACACCGTATTTTGTATAAAAATTTGGGTTTAAGGTTTATAAAGTTCAGTTAACACAAGAACTCAAGCTGGCCGATCATCAACAACGAAACCATTGATCTTTGCGGGAAAAGTTTCCGGACTGTGTTATCTCTCGAAGAGGTGATCACAATTGGCCACCGAGATCTTGTGATTTAACACCTTGCGACTTCTTCCTTTGGGGCCACATGAAAGAGAAGGTCCACGCAATAGCCCAGCTTCGATTCAATACCTCAAAGATGGAATTTGTGAGGCTATCGAGGACATAGGGCAGCTACTTTGCGATTCGATTATGGAAATTTCTTAAAAAGAATATGGTCTTGTAAGCGTGCTCGTTGTGGTCATTTGCCTGATGTTATTTCCACTATTAACGGCATACTTCTTCTTCATAATGAAATAAACATTGGATTATTTATATTGAAACATGGCATTTTGCTTTGAATATCAAAATAGCACCTCTTATTGGAAAACCCTTTATATCTCGTCTAGCTCTTTCGACTTTAGTCTGACTTATGCGTTTTCTCACTCAGATCTTTTGACGCTACTCTCTGATTCTACTATTTTCTCACTACTCTGAGCTCTGCCGTTTTATCACTGATTTACGACCAATGGTCAAAAGCAAGCTAAGTCACTTCTCTCTCACTCGACGAGCTGGACCAAGAAAGTCCTCTCACTCAGCAAATTGGAACTGAGGAAACTGACGGGCGCTCTCAATGGGCACTGTCCCGTAGGTATCACTTAAAAAACATGGGAAAGGCGCCCGATAGTACATGTCGCTTCTGTCAAGAAGCCACCGAGACAGCTATGTGACCTGCTATATGAGTGTGAAGCTGTTCACCAGAAACGGTTACGGCATCTTGGCTCCAGGTTCCTAAAGCCTGAACAAGTAATGGATGTGGCCCCCAGAAAGGTGCTGAAGTTCATTGAGACTTTGCTGCCGGACTGGTAAACAGCGCGGGATGCACAATAGATCTTAAGGTCAAGGTGCTTGCAAGGTCGTTTTTGATCTGTCGCCCCTCCTCTAATCTAATCTAATCACTGATTTATTACCGAAGTTCTTTGCGTCTTATCGATTCTATTCCTCCTCACCTAAGTTGATGGCGTACTACTACCTTTAAATCCCTATTTTACCTGATCTGGTTGGTTAATCTTGAAAAAATTCAAGCGCGGTAGCAGGAACTCGAACCAATGGGAATCGCTGTGTGAAAAAACTTCATCATTGCCAGGGTGAATTCTAAAAATCACCATATCTTGTGAAATTCACTCCAAAAATTAGTAATGCTCTTCTTCATCATCTCTCCTTTCATTTTAAATAATAAATAAAACGGATTTCAAACACAAAAGGAAAAATTATACCCAAAAATCAACACAAAAGGAACGTGAGAAATCCAATTTCCATCAAACGAATATTTCAACCGAAATTAGAGCACCTACCCGTCTTTTCAAGTCGATGAAGCATTTATTCACCCTCTAATGTGTGAACTCCAACAGATAACGAGGTTGAATCCAAAAATCAACAAACGATTCCAACTTCGCCATTAAACGTCCACAAAGTTTAAATAAACCACACGCAGAAATGAAAAAGCTAACAGTCAAAATCCCCCCCTCATCAATATTTCAAGAGATCACCCTCATCAGAAACTCAATTTACATGTAATTCCGCCTACAAACATAAAAGTTCATCATGAAAAAAGAGCGAGATCTAACCCGAATAACTGTAAGTTAAACGGAATATATATATTTTACTCAAATTGAAAGCGGAGCCATCAGCTTGAGAACTCTGGAATTGCGATTATTTAATGAATATTCATAACCCGTGATTGAAACGGAAATTAATTTTTCTTTCACTGTTCCGTGAATTAGTTCGTTTCACTGATAAATATTCAGGTGGAACTTTTGGGCGCCTACCACCTTCGAAACTGCGAAAACCCGCGTTTCTGCATTAACAGGATTTCTTTTTTCCATAGTTTCACAGCTTAACGCCTCGTTTGGGATCGGTTCATTTCGGTTCGGAAGTTCGGAAGCGACATACTTTTCCAGATTTCAGATTTTTCTGTAGATGAGCTCGTGCCATTACAGAGCTCATGGGATTATGCTACCAAAATAGGTTTTGATGCATTTAAAGCCTTCGAAGTTGTTCGTTATTGTCGTTATGTAAAATATGTTAGATTAAATTCTGGTCCATTGACAGGGTGACTACCTTTCTGCTCTAGCACTGAAGAGGTCTTTTATGTGTTACCATAGTTGATAGTTTGAAAAGGGGTTACAGTTCACTGTGATCTTAAGGTCTATTGTGCGCATGAATGTCACTCATTGGCGTATAGGTGGTATAGGTAAATGTACCTATAAGAAGGAGTTTCTGGAGAATGAGAAAGCAGAGAGGGATAAATTCTGGCGAATCTCTCACGGATGGATAATTCCACTAATTTCCTTCGGAACTTCGAAACAGCAATATCCAAAAGATATCTGGATCTTGGTAAGAAACAATAACACCTCCTCCCTGGCTTCACTACAGGACACTGTCGCCTTAGGAAGCACCTGTTGAGGATGGGATTGTCGGACACTGAAGAGTGTAGGTTCTGTGAGGAGGTGGAAAAAAACCCCCATTCACCTAGTCACGGAATGCTTCGGCATTGCGAGCCCAAGGAAA
The DNA here is from genome assembly GCA_013421045.1 of Propylea japonica. Lineage (NCBI taxonomy): Eukaryota > Metazoa > Arthropoda > Insecta > Coleoptera > Coccinellidae > Propylea > Propylea japonica. The sequence goes on from CM024244.1 coordinate 18,828,109, forward strand.
GCTTGCCTTGGGCGAGAAACTTGTAAGAGTGAGGAACTAGCCTCGTTGAAGCCTTCACAGATACTGGATTTCATTAGATCTCTGGAACAGGAAGGCGAGCTGTGAAAGATGTGGTCTGATAAGCTCTGTGAGGGGGCACAATAGACCTTGAGGTCGCAATGAACTGTAAACTCCCTTTAAACTGGCTCTCTAACAGGACATTGTCGCCTTGGGAAGCATATGATGAACATTTGCCTAACAGAAACTGATGAATGTAGATTCTGTGGTGAGGAGGAGGAAATTCCTGTCCATTTAGTTACAAAATGCCTCGCCATTGAGAGCCTTCGTAAAAAATGTCTTTGACAAGAAAATTATGAGAGAAGCGCAAATCTAGCCTCCTCGAAGTCCTCTCAGATACTAAAGTTAATTACGGCTCTGGAACTGGCGAGCTGCAGAGTCGCAGTTGCGTAAAACAGCTTTGATGCTTTGATCTACAATCTAATTGATGATACCCCAACCTCATTATTTCTTATGCAAACTCCGGTTACTACACCCCTGGTTTCTGTACGCCGGCATGTCCATCACGTGCAGAATAAGGCCCACATGACTTAACTCCAATCTTCGTCAATATCGAACAACGGCAATATATCCAACAGAAATTGCTACGCACGGTTGGATCAACATAATACAATTCGCGAAGCGAAGGAAAAGGAACCCATAAGGTCGAAGATGTGATGAAGGAAAAGAGAACATCCCTGGTATAACCTGATATTCGTCAATAGGTTTCGATCGTATTTCGAGGCCGACCATGTTCGATACTGATAACAGTGATAATCCTACGTGTTTGGCATCTAATGCAAGGGTGAAAATCGTGATCGGACTATAGTTAGGGTAGTTACATGTTCGTAGCCAAAGGAAAGGGGTACTTTGGGGAAATTTCAATTCTCGTCAATAAGCATATGGTTTCATGTCTTCTGGAGATCTTAAAAATGACAATTCATTGGATCTGATGCCTGAATTATATCCGACTCTTTCATCCATTACTATTATGATCAGTACTGAAATTTTTTTTTGGTTACTATTTTTTTCTAACAATTGTAATAAATTTTCACGTTTCTCTCAGTTCACGTTTGGAAGATTCGTTGCTATAGCCATACCGAACTCTTGTTGGTGAAAAGTATTATACATCTGTCTGATTATTTTCAGATAGTTTGGTATCGCTACTTACCCGTTCTCTTTTAAGGTGCGATTAGTATCTTTGCTTGTCTTTGATATGATGTATATATTATTAATCCAGTGATACTGATTGTGATCTTATTGCAAGACGTCAGATTTCCTTTTTTGCCTCAATAATCTGGTGGTCTCATAGGTACTCAAACTAAAACTAGCATGTTGTAATTCGTCATTGTTGTTTACTGATCCAAATGGTTCTTGATAAACACTACCGAGTTCATTCGAAGGATTTCGAAAACTGTTGGTTATAGAAGAAGGTAGTCAACAGAGCATTTAAAGAGAATTAATTTATAAAATGAAGTATCAATAATTCTAATCAGAACAGACACCAATTTATTCAGCAAAATATATAAAACTGTATTTTTCCATCTGCTACCAAGTTAACTCGGAAAATTTTGAAAACGGTAGGTTATAAAAAAAGTGGTAACAAAGGCATTCGTAGAAAATTAATTCTCCTTTCAAATGAGGTATAAATGATTCTAATCGGATGAACGGAGACCGATTTATTCTCAACAAAAGATGAAAAATCTGCTCGATTCTTTGGAAAATTAGGGTATTATTGGTTTCTCCAGAAATTTACTTAGTTGAAAGTTGATTTCTATATCTTCTTGAAATTGGCCGAATGGATCCATTCGTTTTCGTCTTTGTTTTTTTACACAAGAGCCGAAAAGATGAAATAAATTTCCATTTTTGTAGTGTCAAGCCATTTCGAAATATATCACGAATAATTTTGAAACATAAATTTTCGGATTAGCTCGAACAAGCTGTTACAACACTAGAAATATTATTCCCAGTACCATCTGCTTACATTCACTGTTTCTATTGAGACATTAATTCCAACGAAACCAATGTTCGTGACAGTTCTCCCAATATTAATAATTATTCCGAATAATGTTCGATGTTCCCGTCGAACAGCAAATCAGGCACAAATTCGACGTATGTCAGGGATATAGGGTGTGAAAACTCGACATTTGGTCAGACATGTGCCTTAATCAGGTTGTGGCCTCTGGGACATCACAATGATTCGAAAACAAGAGAACTGATCGATACGACATGAATGACACTTCATGTTATACAACCACGATAAATTTAAAGAAGAGTCGAGACCTCAACATTGTTTGCACATTAACAAATTTCATTTCGGATCTCTACACCATGCATTTGAATGCTGTAGAAATTATGGATATACCTAGAGGAAGTAGTGTCATGAAGGTAGATAAAGTATCAGAATCATTAATATTCTTTTTATTTATCAGATTATGTTTTGGTTGTTTGGCACAATGACTACCTTTTTTCACTGCGATCAACGTGCGCTACCATGCTTCAGTCTACAGTCACGTTTCTCCTATAAAAATAGACAACTTTGCCTAGTTAGCGCCAATACATTGTATTAACAATTGCTTGTGCTTTAACGAAGTTCGTTTCGGATCTTTAAATCGTGTTTTGAGCTATTTCAATTGAGTAGAAATGATGGAAAAATGAGTTGCATGGTTGGGAAAGTAATCTGAATACGATATGGGGATCGTTTGAATTATTGGCTTTATTTATTGATTGAACTGTTTTCGTTTGCCACAATAAAATAACGACATATTTGTACTGTGATCAATGTGTGCTACTACACTGCAGAGTTTTTCTTCTCAGCTTTCTCCTACTCTAGAAACTCCTTCTTATAGGTACATTTACCTGTACCACAGAAAGGTTCTGGGCCAATGAGTGACATTCGTGCGCCCTCTTTGGCAAGTGTATCGGCCTCTTCGTTCCCTTTGATTCCCGAATGGCTGGGAACCCTGATTAAAAGACTTCATTTTTCTTGCTTACCTCATTGAGTTTCTACAGGCACTCCCAGATCATCTTTTGAACCGATAACGTAGGAGCTCAGTGCTTTAATATCAATAGTTTGACTAGCTGAGTATATGGCGTTCTTACTGATATTCAAGTACCTCTCGGCCGTTTCAAAGTTCCGAAGAAATGATCCATTCGGAAGATTCTTTCAGAGTGTTTTCTATAGGTTTCTTCCTCATCCAGAAGCTTTTTCCATTAGGTGCGTCTGCCTATACCACGGTAAGGTTCTGGGCCAGGAAATGACTTTTGTGCTAAAATCAGTTTAAAAAATCGGAGGCAATCTTCCAAAATTTATGTTACGAAAGAAACATAATATAGTAAAAAGCGGGGACAAACGAAACAATACCATACGTATGTCCGTGAACAGCTGATGATTTCAATACCAGCTATCGACAGAATTGCATAGTTCACGGCAGTAGAGAGGGTGGACCGAACCCCTTTTTGTTAAAACCAACCCCACTCCCGAAAACTTTTTCAGCATGCTCTCAATGAAGGCCATAGTTATTTTCATAATATCAAAACAAGAAAAACTGAAAAATTATAATTTTATGATGAACTGAGTGAAACTGTCTCAAATTCAAAATTTTCTGGTATCTTTTTCTTTCAGTATCTGTCGTTTGTCCTTAATATAACCATAAAAGTCAACTACACGATTAATATCTCCAATCAAACCATCTAGAAAATTAATATAACCCTGAATTAATTTCATCGCGCACTAAATCTCTCGTTTGAATAATAAACTTCGCAATATATCACTCAACTAAAAAAACTTTCATTTCACTCTAGATAAGGAACCGTTAACAGCTTAATCGAATAGCAGGCTCCACTAGTTGTTGAACTTTTTACATACGTAGCTCATTACCGTTAGCTTGATAAATAGTCCACCTTCCCTTGCGAGCGTGGTATAATATATTGGCTAGTGCAAGAACTTTTAGACCTCTCTAGTTTCTGCATTACAGGAAGCGCAGGAGGAAGTTGAAGCAGCATGTAAGAAAATATATTGTTCTTGTAGCAGTAGACGCCCCGATAACGGAGATAATGATAGCTATAATTTTGCATGTTTATCCGACATGTCTCGAAGTGAATTTTACACTTAGTTGAAACTTTTTAATGAGCGGTTTTTGATTTCGGCAGTTCATTGCACGAGACCACAAGCGTTCTCTGAGTTATGGTGGACTTTTTTACCTGCTGCGTTATAAATTTCCCTGAACGAATATTTTAGCGGATTTTTGGGAACTATGGGAACACTTCATCAAAATCATGAGCAGCTGTATCACTCCTGTCTATATAAAAACTCAGATTATAAAAACACTTAATCACCAACAAGCTCGGAGATGAAAACAATGAAAGATTTTTTCTATTGGAAATAGGAGAATTTGTTATTGAAAAGGGTACCTACTCCAGATCATCGTAATATATCACCTTGGAAATAGTTTCAACCTGCAGAACTACATTTATTCTGATGTTATCTGCTCACCTCTAACGATTTTTTGTCCTAAACAATAGTTGCGCTAGTGACCGACTACTAGACACTCAGTTATAAGAAATTCCAGTGTTTCATTGTTCTTGCCACATACACAGAATCCACAATAATCAATGTAAAAAAGTGGTCCATATTAAGGGCTGGCACCTCTAAGAAACTGTAAAACTGGAAAACCTCTTTTGCCAAAGCTGTAATGCGATATATGGGTTTCGTTAGGCTTGTGTTAAGATTTTCCTTTTCTGATTATTGTTTGAATTCATCTTGTTTCTGGCAATGATAACGATATTTCACAAGGCGATTTCCATTGAAGCAAGTTCCAACTGCTACACTCAAATCGTTCTGAGAATGTCCATTAGATGAAAAGTATCATTACCATATTTCAATGGATAAAATAAACCGGTACATTCTCATGATATTCAATGAAGAAAAGCATCATCTACTACACAGGACATATTAACTGGTAAAAGAGGATCTCATAACTTCTACATCCGCCATGCTTCAGGATTCTTCAGGACTTCAGGAAGCACAAAAACTCCTATCGTTAATACTGGGTGGTCATCTAAAGAATTCCGATTTGAAAGAGAAATAGCACAAAAACTATCAAGTCAATTTCAATTTTTTTCTACAAATAATGCTCAGCTTTTTCGGAATTCATTTTTTTTAAGTTACGCTGTCCGAATGTCCACCGTTTTTCTGCTGACACTCTTCGAGTCGAATCCCCGAATTTAGAAAAACAGGTCGCAAAGTTTGTGGACCGATGGCTTGAATTTCTGGCGGATATTTTCCTTCAACGCAATTAGAGTGCGAGGATTGTTGCGGTAGACTACACTTTTGAGGTATCCCCATAAGTAAAAGTCTCAAGGTGTTAGGTCCGGGTTTCTGGAGGGATATGGAAGGTCTCCATGCCGAGAAATAAATTTTTCAGGAAAAAGCACCAAACTGTGACCTTCAGACTATGCAATGAGTTTCCGTTTTCTCTTTGGGGTTTTCTGGAGACCAATACAGTCAATTTTGTTGGTTTACATAGCCGTTGAGATGAAAATGGGTTTCCTAAGAGAAAAAATTGTTGATTTTGGTAATAAGCACGCACATCGCACGAACGCTTTTCACCCATCCAGCGACTAATGGTGACTGAATTTCCATGAACCCCTCCTTCGTTTAAGACCAACCCCACTTCTCTATTCCTATTCAAAATAATTTTAGAGCGCTTTCAATCGGAACTCCTTAGTTGACCAACTAGTATAATGGCTCCCAAACTTTATTGTGTGAGAACCGATCAACTCAGTTTCCTGCACTTTCTGGCTTTTCTAAAATACACCGTAAAAAGACCAGCATTGCACCAGTGCACTCTTCAACTTCAGTTTCAGACCAACATCTTGAATTAACACGAAAATCTTCAAACTCGAGAAAAAAACTTGTGTTGTACAGTCAGGAGCATCTATACAATCCAAAACTTCAGTTGGTTCGTCTGAAAACGAAGTCCCTATCAGGAATACACCAAACTTTCAATGGGATAATTATTCTGAAAATTCCAGAAAGATCTCAACAGAGGTTCGATTGTTTAGTTGCTGTCCGAAGTTACTGCGATTTTTCGTTTTCAATTCAATGGAGAAAGCTGAATAGGTATTTCGATGTCCGAAGTTTCCGAAGATAGAACGCCCGAGTTTCTTTAGAAACGAAATTCTGTTCGACAATGTAGATGGAGTACTTGATCGGGCAATTCTTGGCCTTTTCAATAGAAGAATGGATGAAACTTTGTTGGATATATTCGATCTAAATCATCTATTTTCTGTTATATTGTAGGCGCTATCTTTTGTTTAGAATTTTGAAAGTTTTGAACTATATTATCTATGTTTGTTTACATGACAGCACAATGTACGTGAAGATGGACAATAATTGTATTATACGTATAAGAATAAAACATACTCAAATAAGGAGTGGACTACCACCAAAAAACCGAATTCAAACTGGAATTAAACATTCAGCTCATGATGATTCTTTGTAATAAATTTTAGGCATGAATTGAACAGAAATATGATTCCATGATTGAATTGACTCACGCCACTTCATGACTTAAGTTCCATCCATTATGAATCTTATTAAACATAATAGCAGATCTCATAAGACTTGATTTCAATTATATACTCTCGACATTTGTACATAAATTCCTGGTAACTACACCCTGTATAAAGGGTATACGAAGATGTTCCATACTGCTAATATCTTGGTCTTCAGACTTGAAAGAAAACTCAAACAAGAAGTATTTCAAATGGTAGCAAAAAACTCTTTCAAAATCCGTTCTTAAATTTTCGTTTCTGGTTACCACCCCTGAATATTTTCAGATTGCACCCTTAAATTTTTTATTGGAATGATTTCCAGTAAAAAAATGTTTGAACAGTTTTGTATAAATTGTGGCATATCCACTTTTCTTCATTGACATCTTTTTAAAATCAATTATATTGATTTTTAAGTCGTTCCATTATATTTCGACTTATTTTTTCGTTAATTTCGGTTTATTGTCTGTAATTAATTGGTACATCAAGAACAATTCACCACAAATGCAAAATGGTGAATGCGCCGCGACTTCTATCTATACTTTTCAAAGGTTTAATACACGTGAAATGATGAAAACTTGTTTTGAGTTTATCTTTTCATTCGAAAAACATATCCAGGAGTAGTTTTTTTAAGGTGGTAGAAAATCAGTAAGTTCTGATAAATTCTGCTGCCTTTCAAAAAAAAAGACTCAATAGTTTCCACGTAAAGAGGGATTCTGCGTGGCCTATTTTCGATAAAAATAAATCCCGATGTGTGTGAGGATGGTTGTCTTCTTTACACTGTGTCCGTAAAGCATGGATTAAATAAATAAAATCAATTGACCGTATTTTAAAATAACAATGTTGTTACATTGTTATTTTATTAAGGGGTGAATTACTTTCGAATACTGACATCACCGTAAATTTTTCTGAATCGAACCCCCTATGTTGTCTTAATTTTCGGATTACTTCAGCTGAGCTGATTCCAAAAATGTATCACATGTTGATTCCAATTGGTACAGGGTGGACAAAAATTCAACAGTTTTATGTGTGCTCGTTGTTTGGGATCAGCTCACATTTATTAATCTAAAAAAGCAAAAAAAATAATCTAAAAATGTGAAAACAGGGCGTGTTACATTTAAACCAATTGCCGCAGGACAATAAGTATTTTGATAATTTTATTAATTTGACTAATAAAGAATGTTACGCGTTATTTCATGAGCACACAAAAAACTATTGTATTTTATCCACCCTCTACCAATTGATTTCAACTTTTGATACATTTTTGGAATCAGCTCAGTTATAGTATTCCGAAAATTGGGACAAAATGGGCTGTTCCATTAAAAAAACGACGGTGACGTCATTACACGACAGTAATTCACCCTGTATATTAGATTATCATTTTAAAATACGGTAAATAAAAATCGAAAATCGACGTGTTTCAGGATTATTTCTTAAAATGTCTGTTCAGCTAAAAATGAACTTGTTCCATACTTTACGGACACAGTGTATGAAATTATTGAAGATGTAAGATGATTTTATTGAGTAATAAACCGAAAAATCCTCAACCAATGTATCGCAACCTCATCTTCAAAGGTATCTCCTATTAAATTAATTTCAACCACTCGCTAACATTCATAAATGCTCAAAACCAGTACGAATTTCTTGTTTAACAGCATGAATTAACAGAGAAAACATTTGCGTTAGTCATCTCCCAGACTGGAAACCCCAATTCGCAAGGTATTCGAGGGTTTAGGTTGGTAGGCCTTCTCGCAAAAACGGCGAGCATCTGAAGAATGCCCGAGTGTTTCCCTAATTCACGAATATTTTCCAACTGAAGGATCATTTCGGCCTCTTCCGTGAAAGTTCAGGTATCGATCCATCCGGCATTCATTTGTAGGTTCAGGAATTGGCGAGGATAGTGCTTCAGGCTTGTTTTATTTGAGTTATAAAAAGAATTTTATGATACGAATGATGAAATAACGTAATTCACAATATTTTAGGGCTGTTCGTGTTATTCGAGGCGCTAAACGGTAATTATAAATATTGTTTACGACTGTAATTCTCGGTAATCTGTGTTAACTATGTGATTATTGAAAAATGTTTACTTTGTATTTCGAGTGTTTTTTTACTGGGAAAAAGAAAAAATAGATGTTTGAAATAAATCCTGAGAAACTTATCATGAGACAGCAAGATAAATTCGGTGCGGAATTAAAATCATTGAAAAATACTGAAGAAATACTTCAGAATGTTTTTACACTGTCGAAAGAGAAAATAAATTTCAAAATAATGACTACTTCAATATATTTGTGTTGTGTGTAATTTGTATTGAAAAAATGTTCATCTGTTCATTGACTACTATGAAACTTATTCACGAGAATTTACAATACATTTCAGCATTTCTTATTCGCCATCATGAATGATGGCGCTTTCGCCATTTGCAACATTATAGTTCTCTTGCCTTTCTAATTTACAATTATAATCTATAAAGTATCCGAAGTATATGCAAGAGAATTTCGGAGACCCATATTTTTCATTTTGGAAAAGAGGCCCCTATTTCGTTGTTACAGACCTCTGAATTTGCCTAAAAATGGAAGAAAAAATTTATAGGATTGAAAAAAATAATTGGAAACATTTAGAATTATATACTACCATTTCTTGTCGTAATGCCAAATCCTTGTGAGGGTTTCACTTTATTCAGGGTGATCATTGTATCCCCATGAATTTTCAAACACCAGTTGTTCCTTCAAACGATCTTCAATTATGTTAATTGTTTCTAACGCCTGAATTGTTGGAGAGCAGATTGAATTTTTGGGCACTATTGCAATAATATATTGGAAATTTGAATCATTTTCTTTCGGAATTTTTATGAATCATACTATTATTATTGAATCAATAACCTTTGCAATTTTCTACAAGCTTATGAAATTTTTGAATTTAATCTGTCATGAACAACTCATGGAAAAAAATAATTTTGCACTGGAAAAATACCTGAAAAATTTGATGTTACATGTAGTTAATATATAATTATTTCAAAGCGTTACGAAGAATACACATTTCACAACAGGGAAATTTTTGACCTCATTCAAGTCAGAATCTTTTTTCCAGTCACGTAATTTCAGGGATATTTATTCTGAATAATTAAACAATTAATATTCGTACCCTGAAAACGACAGATACGTTCTCCCTCATGAGCTCATGTTACGTGGTATCACAATATAGTATATAGACCATATAGAATCCTATACATCCTATACAGGGAGTCTACTTTTAAAGATGACAAACTTGAATAAGGGATTGTAGGAGTGATTGGCAAAAAAAATGTCATATAACACATGGTCGAAATTTTGACGGTTGTTTCTCAATTAAACATTTCTTGATTAACGAAATATTTCGAGTTTTTCCTCTAAAATGATGATTTTTCAGTTTTCCTTGTAGTCTCATCAAATTTGGCCACATATTCAGAAAGGCCAATACATTTTCTACAACATAAGAGAGTCTGTGTGCAGAAAAAACTCTTATTACGAGCGTGGTGAGGGGATGAATATTATGGTTCTGAAGTTAACAGAATAAGTCCTATTTTTCCAATGGTTTTTTCGATGAAATATCAATAATAATGTACGCGTTTTTTTCGGTAGAAAATACCTCATATAGTTTACCTTAAAATGACATATCAACTTTTGTGCTAGCTGCTCATCCTCCACCATAATATCATGGCTAACATGATAACGAAAAAGTCAAAAATTCCGAAACCTAAATTTGCTCTATTGTGAAGCCCTTCGTGATTGAATCTTGATGTATTTTATGGAAGTCATCAATTCATCTCTTATCTGTAGATGCTGAGACCAGACGTTAAAATATCTTAATCTATAATATCTGCCTTCAATAAACTGGCCAATTAAATAACCATTATAATGTACTTCTAATTTTGACAACCTTCAATTTCGAACTTGAATCACACGATCGATCAATGCGATTGTCATTTAGATTTAGATAGCTTTCTGATCATTGGACGAAGAAATATCTCCTATAGCCAATAACCAATATCGAATGCGCGCCTAGTTTCTAGTTGCATTTATATTAGTGGTGCTCTTGTTGCATGATAGAGAGATTTAGATGTCAACCGATTCCAATTTCTACGAACTTTTGGCTCTGAACTGGAAAAGTCACGTAGATTTATGCATTGAATCAGAAAATACGGTGGGATTGGTTTTCTCCATTATCCTATCTTACATTGCCATCGTATTTACTGATATCTCGGATCGGTTCGTATCCAGTTCCCGAATAAATCAGAGTAAAAGTCAGCCAGTTGAGTTTCTATCTTCTCCGAAGGAAGTTATTCTTTCTTGATGCGAAACGTCGACATTTTACTCGTGAACGTTACTTTAAAAAGTGCATTAAGTCACTAGAACTTTGGTATCTGCCCCACCAATGAACAAGCGTTCGAAAGCTTCTGCTCAAGGTTTTTTTTAAATCTTTGATTTTATATCGAATATTTCTGGAATCCAAAATTATTTCATCTTATAAATCGCAAAATGGCGAATGCTCCATAATTTGTAGCCAATGTATTTGAGAGTTTAATTCACGTGAACTGATAAAAAACTGTTTTAACTCAATATTTTTTCACTAGGAAATTGTTCGAAGGGGAAAATTTTAGAAGTGCAATTTAAAACAAATATTCGGTAATATTTTGTTTAGGGGTGGCAATCACGAACGAAATTTAAACGACTGATTCTGATGAAATTTTTGCTGCCATTCAAAATACTTTTTGTTTCAACCTTTAACCTTGTCTGAGAGTTGGAATATTAGCTGTATGGAACATGTTGGGAAACTCTGTATATAGTCCATTCACGAAAGGTTGAGCCGTTGGTTGGCCATGGAAATTTGGCATATTCCACTGTGCATATTGAAATTTTAGGTTATGTTATTTATTTCTTGTCAGATTGATACGCAATGTTGTCAATATTGCATAGACTTCTCTGATAAGTCTAAAAACTCGTCGGACGAGGCCGGATACATTCGGCAACGTTGACTTCATTTTACGTCATGACAGCAAATACTGCCAACTTCAGATAAATAAACAAACGCCTATTATGTGCTTAACCTTTCGTAAACGGACTATATACACTAAATCTCTAAATGTCAGTTTACCTGAAAAAGATTATCCATTCAATTCTCAACACAAGTTTCTAGTGAAAAATGCGATTAATACTTTAAAACATCAACATCGAAGACATGAACTTGTGCATTTTTCTATCCATTGGAATTGAGTTCCCTCAGTTAAATGAAAATATATTTAGCATAAATCAATAGACAGATGCTAGATAGATCCTAATATGGCCCTATTTTCAGTGTGACTTATACAACGGACTTTCTTGAGACTTAATTGGTCTAGAACGCTGTTCCAAATGAAACAAAGTTCTTGACTTGTGCGACGTTCTAATCCTCAGATGAATTAAACTTTTTGACAGTGAATGATACTAACCTCATATTAAATTAATCGCTGAAGATTTCCGTTGAATCTGACTTCTTCACTTTTGATGATGTTTCAAAATGATGTTATTCATACTTTTTATCATTTCATTGATCTTGTATTTTGTTGTATATATTACTAGTTATTCTTTGTTGGCTCTTATAAAAAATATTGGTTTTCGATACCTCTTTAGTATCTTCTTCCATAACAAATCGAAAATCCAGAAAATGTCAAGTTCTTCTACACATATTTTTGTCATCAGGTTAACATATAAAACTTATAGTATATGAAATACCCCAAGACACTCCATAACATTTACGGAGCAATTACTATTTGACGAGAAGCACCATCCTAAAAGGACATAGTCCCAAGCGAATTTCACGATATGACTTGAAAACTGCTGTAAAAACGCACTTTTTTTACGTCATTGCAGAAAACGAAATCCTGGGAGAGATGAAGCTGCCTGGAGATATCGACCTAACCCAACCTAACCTAACCTAACCAATCTGAATTTAACCAAACCTAACTTCATATTAAACTAATCGATGAACGTTTTTCGTTGAATCGCTGGAAATTTTAACATATTTTTCTTTTCGTTAAAGTATTGATCTAACCTTATCTAACCTAACCTTACCTAACCCAATCCAACCTGACCTAACCTAATCAAACTGAATGTATCCCAACTAACTTCATATTGAACTAATCGATGAACGTTTTTCGTTAAATCGCTGAAAATGCAATATATTTTCTTTTCGTTAAAGTATGATTTTTCATATTATTGTATCATATCATTAGTTATCTATCCTGTGTTGATTTGCATGAACTATATTGTGATTCTTTTTCCCTTTAAATTAATATGTTCCTAATACGAAAAACAAACGAAATGTTTTTCGATACCCCTTTCCTATCTTCTTCCATAACAAATCGAAAATCCAGAAAATGTCAAGTTCCCCGACACATTTTTGTTACGTCAGGTTGACATATAAAACATATAGCATACGAAATATCCAGAGACACTCCATAACATTTACGGAGCAATTCCTATTTGACGCGAAGCACCATCCCAGAAGGACATAGTCCCAGGCGAATTTTACGATATGACTTGTAAAACTGCCGTAAAAACGCACTTCCCTTACGCCATGGCAGAAAACGAAATCCTGGGAAAGATAAAGCCGCCTGGAGACATCGACGTTTAGTCTGTCCTTAATAAGCGGGGAAGAATTATGACCCACCACATTGAAATTTATTCGTTTTACAAACTGCTACCAGAGCACGCCTGGATCTCCATAAATTCGAACGTGGAATATGTAGAGGACGAGCGCTTCTTGAGGAATTTGGTAATGAAAAATGTCTGTCATTTCCATAAGCGAGAAAATGTTGGTGATGGTGATTTTTCGTCATTTTCTGTAGGCAGTTCAGTTCAAGGACTTTATTATATGGAGCCGAATGAATTGGGTTGTTTACTGCAGGATGAATATCGTAATTTTTGCTCAAGCCTAGGATTCTAAGGAAAACTTTCAATCATTCTATTATATGGTAATAAGAAAGACTTGCCAGCTTCAAGCACTAAATTATGAAGAATTATGTAAAAGTCAAAGACAAAAAAGTTGCTTATTCATGAAAAATATTTTTAATAGTATTCGACCAACCTAAGGAATAAAAGAGGAAACAGAATCTAAAATTATAAACAATTCGTTAATAGATTAAAAAGCACTTTAGCATGCTGTTTATAGGTATGCTCTTTGATGCAGAAAGTATCATATTTATGGTTGGTTTCATTAAGCTGAATCGAATGATCAATTTTTTTGATTCAGATTTCAAATCAATGATTCATGTCAAGAATGAACTGGAATTAAACATAAAAATTATTCAATCTACTTGTCTATTAATGACAGACGAGACCATTAATCGCTAGATCATTAAACGACTACATTTCAAGATGTTTTAATCGACCCTGATGAATTGAATATAAATTCGTGATTTAAATACATTTTTATTTTGCGAAAGACATACTTTTGACATAAAACAAATTTCTTGCCATTTCTCCAACATCGCATGATTAGAAGTAATTCAGAAAAAAATCCTCTTTGTTGGCTCTCATTTTCACACCATTAATTTATTGAAGAATTTTTATCATACCACTTTATAATTCAGATATCGATTGAAATATAATTTCTGAATTTCTGAAAACTTTATAGGTTTTCACTCCCAGTATCTGAAACAGAAATAATTAATAAATGTTTTCAATTAAGATGAAGTGCTCCTGCGAAAATCTTTGCACTTGTTTGTTAGGAGCAAATTGGTTCTGGAAAAATTGTTGCCTAACAGTAAAATAAAAAAGGGAATAAATGAAAAATAATTGTAACGTTTCGGTATCTATCAGACACCTTTTTCAGACAAACGTGTAAAATCTTCAGAATTGTGTGTTTTTTCATTTGCAGTCTGATATAGACACCGAAACGTTACATAATCCTTTTCAGTTATTTCCTTTTTTAGTTTTACTGTTAGGCAACAGTTTTTCCAGAACCAATTGCTCCTGACAATTAAGTAATCATTTCTGGGAGTGAAAAGCCATAAAGTTTTTCAGAAAAACTTTATGATTCGTCATACTCCCCGTTTTATATTTCTAATGTATGTCCTGAGGAAATGATGTGAAGTGACGAAACTATCGTGTTCTCCCTGAATATTTTCGGAAATAGAAGCTGCGCAATTTTTTTCAATAAGTATTCTACATTCAAAATTCGAATCAATCAAAATAAACCATATTTTACTTTTTCCATTCAACGTTAACCATGATCAGTTTGAATTTGATTGGATTTGCTTTTCCAATCGTCCGTATATTCCTAAGTTTTTTATATTATCCTTCAATCCGCCTAACTGACTGCAATTAGGTACCAGAGATCCTGGAGGAATATACAGCAGTAATGAAAGCAGCAATATAACTGAACTTCAATCAATATATAGAGCTCATTTCTTGCTGAAAGCCAGAGGCAATACATCAAAATATATCTTCATTAAAATGAAATTCTAGTCTGCCTCCCATAGCACATTTTCCTTTGATAATATACGAACTTGAACAGGCGAAAACTTCTTGAGTGTAAACTCAGAGCAATGGTTCGGAAAGATTCGTACTTATTGCGATATATTCCCTGCCTTCGAGTTCGAATAACTTCAAATATTGATGGAGAATATTGGAGAAGACATTAGGAATGCCAAAATATGAACGGCTCTTTTATTTGGATATCGGAGGAATTTTCTTGGGGCTTCGATCTGAATAATGGAGGTGAAACAGAATTCTTCAGGAGGTTTTCGGCCTTTCTTCCAATACATCATTTCCCTGAATAAAAAAGCCATTACAATGAAATAGGTGAACCTTTGAGTTCTTTGAATTCATTTTTGCCCCATTGATATATCGAAATTGCAATATATGGAGCAATGTTCAGATCGATTGGAAATATTCTTGTAGTTGTAGTTCGCGAAATTGTTGAAATAAATCAAGAATTTCAGGAACTGTACATTCATCTGTACAGGGTGATTCACGTATCGTGCTATCCTTATTTTTCTCCGAACAGACATAAATATTTTTTCCTTTGTCGGCAGTATTTGGTACAATTCAATGTTGAGATGTGAGTAAAAGTCAGAGAAAAAGAATTGAGACGCCAGGCATCGCGGCTCTATCAATTTTTTTCCTCCAAGAACATACCATTTTCATTGTGTCATTCGAAAGATAATTTAATTCTGAATATTTCTTCTGAATACCATTTTTTACCGTTAGCGACCTGCAGCTTGTTTTATGTTAATTCTATTTCATTTATTTGTTTCTGTATTGTGACAGCCTCGATTTAGAGACATAGATATGATTGTGTTTTTTAAAATGTAAGAGACTTTGTAGCAAACTATTTCTCAATCATTAAATTAATCAAATATTTCATTTTATAAAGATGAACATTTTTTTGGTAACAACGAAACATGTCAAATCATATATTCTATATGCCAGCCCTTATAATCCATACAGATAATTATATCTTTTCTTCAGTTTATTTTAAGTTACTCTGTCCAAGTAAAGCATAATATTTTAGCCAAAGTAACTTAGGTAAAATAACATAAGGAAAAGATATAATTTATGTATGATTCACAATACCCGCTATATAGAACATATGATTTGACATGTTGCATTTATCATTAAAGAATTATTATGGTTGTAAAATTTAATATTGATGAATATAATGATTGAGAAAAAGTTTTCTACGAAGTATTTTCGATATTAAAAAATACAATCATATCTATAGTCTATTCACGAAAGGTTGAGCCGTCGATAGGCCATGGAAATTTGGCATATTCCACTGTGTATATTAAAATTTTAGGTTATGTTCTTTATTTTCTTGTTATATTGATACGCAATGTTGTCAATATGCATGAAGTTGTCTGATAACTCGCCAGCTCGTCGCCCGAGGCCTGGTGCATTCGGCAACGTTGACTTTATTTTACGTTATGACAGCAAATACTGCCAATTCAGATAAATAGAGAAACGCCTGCTATGCGCTCAACCTTTCGTGAACGGACTATATGTCTCTAAATCAAGTCATACTGTCACAATACAGAAAAAAATAAATGGAATAGAACTAACATACAACTCGACATAAAGGTCTTGAACTATAAATCGCTCTCATCAATAAACTAGTTGATCAAATAACAATTAATATCCTGAGTGCTTTCAATTTCATTTTATTCATACAACAATTGTTATTCAAACATACATCTGTTAATTTAAATAGTCTGACTACATTAGCTGTCAGAAATGTCAAATTTTCCGACAGTTATATTACATATGGCCAACTTTCAAAACATAAATAGCAACACTAATACACACAATTTCACTATAATACCCCATCAAATAAAATGAAAATTCAAGGTTTAAACAAGTTATTTATTCGTCGAATAAACAGCATTCTCTCACATTTCGAATTAAATTTTGGCGACAACCGGCATATTTATAGAACATTTGTGTATAATACGACTTCAGTTCCATCCCAATTCGAATCTTCTATTCATAGAGTACATCTGCTGTATCATTAATTGAATACGCGAATATTTGTGTGCGAAATACAGGGACTGTATTCGAGCTTAAACAGCGGCAATATTGAATTATACACGCCACTAACTCACGCAGAAACTGTAGGAAATCTGGAAACCCTGGGATGCTCTGAAATGGTCTCCTTTCAGTGTAGGTATAATTTCACATAATCCCCCTTCTTGGAATTGAGGACAAGGTCTATCAGAGATGTTCTGAGAACTGCCAAGGTTTGGTCTGAAGTATTTCAACAAGTCTTATTTCTTAAGTTGAATTTCCGCCTACAGTCCGTTCACGAAAGTTTGAGCGCATAGTAGGCGTTTGTTTATTTATCTGAAGTTGACAGTATTTGCTGTCATAACGTAAAATAAAGTCAACGTTGCCGAATGTTCTCGATCGTCCGACGGGCTTCGGAGTTATCAGAGAACTCTATGCAATATTGACAACATTGCGTATCAATTTGACAAAAAAATAAACAACATAACCTAAAATTTTAATATACAGTGTCTCCCAATAAGCTTGATAGAACTTTGAAATTGAATAAAACAACAACAAATTAACCGATTTTGGTTCTCAAACATTTATTCGAAAGATATGGTGTATAAGTTTATGATTTAAACAAGATATCGTTCAAATGGCCTCCACGAGCTCGTTTGCAGACCTTAATTCGTTTGACCCAATTTTCCATGACTCGGCCTAGCATTTCCTGTGGTATGGCCTCGATACACCTCGTAATGTTCTCCTCAAGGTCTTGAATTGTCGCTGGAGAGTTGCTGTACACTTGTGATTTCACATATCCCCATAAAAAAAAGTCCAAGGGCGTTAAATCACACGATCTTGGCGGCCAGGCGATGGGGCCGTTTCTCGAAATTAATGAGTCGCCGAACTTATCGCGCAATAAAGTCATGTTGTCGTTCGAAATGTGTTGGGGGGCGCCGTCCTGTTGGAAATAAAGATCGTCGTCACCAATTTCATCAAATTTCGGGAAGAGAAATTCACGCAGCAAGTCGCTATAGCGCTGGCCGTTCACAGTAACGGCTTGTCCGGCGTAATTTCGGAAAAAAATACGGCCCGATGATGCCACCACTCCACAATCCACACCAAACTGTGATCTTTTGTGGATGCAAAGGTCTTTCTTGCACCACTTGTGGATTAGAATCGCTCCAATATCGGCAATTCTGCTTGTTAACGAAGCCGTTCAGCCAGAAATGAGCCTCTCTTCGCGTGGCCATCGGCGAACGCGAATTTGCGTAATAAATTTGGACGATTTCCAAACGTTGTGTGAGCGTGAAACTTTTCATGGTAAAACTTTGAACCTTTGTGAATAAAATGACACTTCGAACGTCAAAATTGATAAACAAATATGGCCGCCAAAACCTTACAAAGTTCTACAACCTTATTGGGAAACACTATACACAGTGGAATATGCCAAATTTCCTTGTCCAACCGCTAGCTCAACCTTTCGTGAACGGAGTATACCTACAAAGCTATCGGAAATCATTCAACAGAATTTTCAAGTATTTATATAACGACAAGTGAGTTAGTATTTATTGGTTCACATCTATTTTGGTGATTGTTGAAATTCAATTTCTCCATAAAGAAATTGATTTTGTACGGAGTGTATATACAATACTTTAAGATATAAAGCTCGAAATGCTTTAGCGGACTGACTACATAAAGTTAGGGTGGTCAATGGCGCTACTTAAATGCTAGAAACATCTTTTAACAAAGCTTTAATACGATATATGGGTTCCGTGTTAAGAAATTAGAGCTTCGACGTTGGATTGACATTTTTGCAGAGTTATTGGCTATAGAAGGGTTAATTTTACCAGATCTTAGAACTCAGAATGTCTTTTAATGGGGACGGTATTTCACACAGCGATTTCCATTGGTACAAGTTCCTACCGCCGATTTTAAGTCACTGTAATAGCAGATTGGATTAGGTACGGATTTGAGGGTAATAACACGCCCTCGATCTAAGTCAGGAAGGAGGTAGAATCGACGAGGTGCAAAAAACTTTGGCATTGAATCAATGGAAGAACGGGTGATCTAAGAGAAGCGTCTAGAGATTTGAGTGAGTGAGGAAACAACCGAGCTGAGTAGAGTCTAGAGATCTAAATACGAAAACTGCAGAGCTTAGAGTAACGTCGAGAGATCCCTTTTTCTACCATCATGCATGGTCTCATTTAAATGTGTCCTTCCTTAAAAACTCGAAAACGAATCACAATTTGTGACAACACTGAGGCAGGTCGATTTTTGATATTGATGACAGGGGAACAACATCTGGAATACAAAGCTTACTTCTACTAGCAACCACCTGGAGAGGAATGCAACCCCATCAGAAATTTGAGTAGGAAAAGTGGATAGTTTTATAGCACGAATGTATGCATTGATTCAAATATATATAAATTCACCAAGTTACAGGGTGTTTTTTCTGAAAAAGAGTAGCCTCTCCTCATAATTATGATGCTCGAACGTAACAGTAGAAATAGCTAGGTACCCATCGTTCAACAAATTAGAGAATAGTTTCGTCAGCTTCAGAAAAAGCCTTTAGTTTTTATCTGGTGACTACAGCTACTTAAAAAAGAATTTCTTCTTCTCCTACAGTACTTCGACATTTCTCTTCATTAAAAGATAGAATTTGTTCAGAAAAAACTGGATTGAGCGAAGATTCTCACAAACGTTAACGAAGGACGTATTGTTCGATTTGAAGTTGTTTCGTTAGCGATCATTGGAACTTTGTGTTTAGTCGCCTTTAATTCATGAGCAGGAAGGTGCCGCTCCTGCAAATTATACGATGGACTTGGATTCGTTGTGAAACGAGAACGAATAGATTGTAATTAGTGAAATCACAGAATATAAGAATAGCCATTCTTTAGGTATATCCCTATATTGAAGAGTTGTGGGAGGATTTGAAAAAGTGTTCAAATGAAGTCTGCATAATTTAAGGCTGAACCTTCCATTTCCAATTCTGGAAGACAATGTTCATGTGTTCACCATGCAATAAAGAGGAAATTCTATGACATACAATTGAGTGAGGAAAAATAGTACCACTGGGCGGGGCTAAATCGGGGACCAATATGGCGGAAAGTTCAGGGTTGAATTAAGTTGCCAGTTTTTTCTGTTCACAAATTTCACCCAAAAAATACGAAGTGTTGGGTCTTTAGGAAACCTGTTAAAATAAGATCAATTGAATATCAAATAAACAATTTTTCTTCAGGCGATAATATAAACATATAAAAGATATCAGATTACTAAGGCAGACTTGAAAAAATTTCGAATGCGGATCTGTTCAATACTCATTCCTACCTGTGATATGCTTTCCTCCATTTTCTTCTTATCTGTCTCTTCTCTGCTTGAAGTAAGACTTACAGCACACGATACCATTTCATTGTATATTATTAAGCAAAAAAAACACAATTTAACTAGGAAAAGGCGAAAGAATCACAATTCCTTCAGAAAATTCAACGATTGTCAAATTTGACGTTGAGGTGGTTGTAATATGGCGGATCTGATACCACGTTGATTTCAATGTTGGCAACTCTATACTATCCTATCTCTATGGTATTTCTCCACTTATTCGACAAACAGAAATCAGGAATCTTGAGTCGAAGCGTGCATCAAAGGTGTTCAAATGGAGATGCATACGACTATACCTTGCTAATTTAGTTGATTATTTGGGCTCAAGAGATATATCTGGATGTAATATTGACGCAGAGTAATTAATATAGTGTTGGGGTTTGTAATTGGCGAGCTTAGCGGCAATCTTGAGGAAATTTAGAGGGTATAATGAGAGGATCAATCAAGAGGACGCTTCAGATAATCGACTCATATTTCAGCAAAATAGTCTTGGAATACTCATTTTTGACAAGAATTATCTGAAGTCACTTTAAGTGTTGAGATACTAATATCGAGAAATTCAAATAAAATATTCTCATAGTTATCCGGTCATTTGATGCACTATTATATTCCGAGGGAATATTTCCTTTTTTTTTTCAATGCAATTATCACTTATCATTCTTCATTTTGAAGATTTTCCTTTCGGAAGCGTGTTGACGGTCGGCCTTAAGACAGATGAATATTCAAATCCCACTGAACATAAATGTCAACATAATTCGACATTCTTAACTAACGAACTGTAAAAGAATAACCCATAGATTATAGAGTATAGAAAGATAGGAAACGGCCCTGCATTCGTAGTACTAAAAAAACGACTACATGATTAGTTCACATTTGACCCAGAGATGGCACTGAAGATCAATTTTTATATAAAATCTGTAATTTTGATTAGAAATTATATAAAGAAAACTGTAGAGGAATTGACGCGAAATTCGTATTCCCTTCAGGAAATTTCATTTTTATAATTTAAATCCATAATTTTCAATAAAATTCAGTATTTATGTGTAATATTTTTATTATGCATTTATAAAAGATATTATAGAAATATTAGGGTATTATTGTAAGATTTGTACCTACATGGATTTAATATGAATATACTTAGTGCGTCTGTGGAATTCCAGTTTCTGGCTCAGTTCAATTGCAGCTTCGTTGTCCACCATCACTGTTTGAATTGACGGGAAACTTTTTCTGAGTAGTCACTTCAACTACTAACTTTCTGGGCAGCTTCACTATCAGCCACTATTTCTGCCTATGTCGTGAAAATAGCAACATATGTTTGACGTTGATCAAGCCAAGATATAGCTTTAGCTACATACATCCATAAAACACCAGTTGATCATCCAGTTTCACTATCTCATTCGTAATCTGCATTACTGAAGGGTACAAACTCATCTTTTTTCCACTTTTTTCGAGACGACACTAACGGCAAAAGCCGTTCGAAGTGAAATAATATTTGTGCAAACGAATTGATTGGCACTTTTTTATATCAATGACATTTCCCATGTATATTGATTTCGAAACTTATAATCATAGAACCAGAATTTTAACCCTTCTATAGTGACATTAGTTCACATTTGACCCAGAGATGGCGCTCATACACTGTAGTCGTGTCGTTTCCGATCTTTATACTATATAATCTTTGGAATAACCTTCAAAACTTCTCATACAGCTAAACAAACTCCCGTTATGAAAGGAAATTTTCTGGCTTACATTCAGATAATATATACTCTGAACTCTGTGAGTATACAAAGTTTTCAAATATTTTTTTTTAAAGCCTTGACCGAGATATCATCCTATCCCACGAAAACTTAAGCACGTTCCCGCATATAACACTTTTTTTCGTAGCTTTGACGATTCATTACGACTTTTCAAACCATACTTAACAGAAATGTCAACATAATTTGACATTCTCAACTGTCAAACTATAAAAAACAACCATCGAATCTCATTCAGCTCAAAAACCCCTGTTATAAATAGAAATTTGATTGCTCATGTTCAGATAACGTTCTCATAAATCTTCCCTGTGAGTATACAAGTTTCCACATATTTTATTGTGAAGCCTTGACATCCAAGATATCATCCTATCCCAGGAAAACTTAAGCACGTTCCCGCATATAACACGGCCCCGGTTATCAAACGCGAAACTTTATGAAGTTCTTTCATCTGTAAAAAACGAGGGGCCCTTAAAACGTTATTCAGAATTTTTATAAATTTCCCGCCTCTGTTTCCACAAACGTATTCCTGTCGTTCAGAAAACACATCTATTATATTTCTTGGCATCTGAGACAATGATAAATTCAATTTACACGTGGAAATGCTGGCTCTGCCCCATTTCCGAACGAAGTTATGCCTTTGGTTTGGACAGCACTAACTCAATATAAAATATCAAACGACTGGGAAGCGGCCGGAGAAAATCTTTGCTAGCACCAAGGAAAACGAAATGCTGTTCCAGAATCCAATAAATGTTCTATGTGTGAGTACCGGCTGGATCATTCAAAAATGAAATGTGGCTTATGTAAAGGGTGGTCTCAGAAAGGTGAAATTATAGGTTAGAGTAGAATACGTAGACGATTATTCCTCGATCTATTATTTCCGCCATTTCCATCATGTGACATGTATACTTCTTCTGTTCATCGTTTCGGCCAGTATTTGCCAGCCGTCGTCAGGAAAACTTTTTAGACTTTAAACTTTCGTTACATTTTCTAAGAGTGTTTTGAGAGTTCAGAATCTAAAGCATTTTTCTGACAACAGCTGGCGAATGCTGGCATAACGTTGCAAATAAGAAGTATACAGGGTGTTACATAATAGTATGTCACTACTTAAGAGGATGGATCTACGTATAATTTCAAGAAAAAAGTCCATATAAACATGCGTCCGCACAAGCTTCGTAACGGAGCTACAGGGTGTTGAAATTTCCAAAAAAAACTAAGTTTTTCTTCATAACTCCTGCAGTTTTTGAGATATTCGGAACACATTTGGAATGCGAGCTATTTCCAACAGTCTCCATCATTGCGCGTCCTGAATTTTAACTAGAATCTAGAGGGTGTTTTCTTTTCCGAAACCATTTCTCCTTTTTCCGTCTCAATCAACGGTTGCGGTATGCCACTGGTCAATTTTTTATATTTTGTTCAATTTAGAAACTTTTTTGACTCTTGTTCTTTTTTCGTATCTGTAACGGTTTTCGAGTGAATAATTATTGAACGATTGTATGCATTCGCAAAATAGGCTTAAGTTGAGTCTCAGATGACGAGCTATCAACATAAAAGCTGGACATACCTATCGAGTATTTCTATTAGTTTTTTCATTAAGCGAATACATACAATCGTTCAATAATTTTTTACTCGAGAACGGTAATAGTTAAGAAAAAATTACAGGAGTCAAAAAAGTTTTTAAATTGGATGAAAATATCGAAAATTGATTATATGCGGAGCAGTAGCGTACCGCAAAAAAGTTTGAGAGAGAAAAAGGAGACATGGCGCCAGAAAAGAAAACACCCTGTAGATTCTAGTAAAGATTCAGAACTAGCAATGATAGAAACTGTCAAAATAGCTTGCATTCCAAATTTGGACTGAATTTCTCCAAAACTGCAGGAGTTATGAAGAAAAAAACATTATTTCAACTCCGTAACGAAGTTTTTACGGACCCATGTTCATTTTTTTTTCTTAAAATTACATATAGATTCACCTCCTCAGTTGTGACATACTATTATGTAACAACAACAAGAATAAATGTCAATTAGACAACCGCAAAAAAATTGGTTCGTCAACTTTTCTGAATAGAGGAACCAAAATTACTGATATTTGACCAAAAACCGTCACTTTAAGTGTTATACATAACTGACCACACTCATAAGAATCTTGCTCAAAAATGACGTTTGACACCCTGTATCTCGCTTATGCTTCGAAACGGGATATATTGTAGAAGGCAAAAATGATTCTCCCGATGTCCTCTGCACGAAAATATAAGTTTATCCAGTTTATGATGAAATAATCGAAATAATATATCGAGGAATATTTATTGGATTCTGGAGCAGCATTTCGTTTTTCTCGGTGGTAGCAAAGATTTTTTCCGGCCGCTTCCAAGAAGAAATCTCTGATGCTTTTTTTGCATTGGGCGCCATTTTTAAGTGAAAAAACTTAACTCTCAAAGTCGCGACAACTGCGCGTTAGTATCTTTTATTTTTTTCGCATAAAAACGGCGTCCCATACGAAAAAAGGCAGTAGGGATTGGTTGTCAGGAATTGATCGAAAAATTCGTAATTGTTTCTCATTTTAAATCATCTCAAAGGCGTAAAATTTTTGGAGTCCTTTTAAAAGTTGAACTTTAACACCCCGTTTTTCTGAAAACGAAGCCTTTGCGGAAAAAAATTATAGGTATAGCAAAATCATAACGCCATTTTTTCATGCTTCCTGAAGCACTCAGGATGTGAATGAAATTGTTTGTGTTCAAAAAAAAGCTTATTCTTCCGAAAATATCACACCGAAAAAACCCTATTGTGCCACGTGCCTTCTGTATTCCTTTCATCTTGATTCTTTCAATGAAATAATTAAACACCAAAATAAACAGAGCGAACACTTCGCGTAGCCCGTCATAAAGAATCGTAAAACGGTATTAAACGAAAAAAAGAACGTCCACATTCATTACGCCGTTTTATTATCATTCTCTCTTTGATAATACAAAATGTTGGCTACCGCAACATGAGTACATATGTCAAACGTGTTTCCCGCTAAAATAATATCCTGGCATAATTTCCACTTCTATTTATACTGACAACGTACATAATACATTACTTAGTATTTGATGTCAGGCAGGCAAAATTAACGGATGGTTTATTTTCGCAAAGGCCTCAAGAAATTATCACTGTTATCCTTCATAAAATTGGGAAAATGGATTCGAACAACTGCAGCAAATGGATCGTGATGCATCCAGGTAATATTTTTGGATGTCTGGTGATTTAAATGCGTGCTCTGAAAAATGAGAGATTGAGGATTTTGGTATCCTATTCGAATGGATCAACCTCTGGGGATTACTTTGAACTTCATTCGCGAATGTTGAATTAGTCTACAGGCTTCGTGAAGTGTGAAAATTCCACTCTGTTTGATGAAAAATGTGGAATTACAATAATTATTTCCTAACAGTCTGCTTATCAAAGTTTTGATGGATTTTTTGTCCAATAATAGATAGAATAGTAGATATTGTACAGTGTGAAAAGATAATAAGATAAGAACTATAAGACAGGCCTTTCATTTCAAAATTTTGTGAATAGAATAAAAATGCTAATGAGTTTTTTGTTAATGGAGATTTTCTAGCATTGTTTCAAAAATTAATATCTACTCGAAAATGAAAAGTAAAAACTCACCGGAACATTTGTTTCGTACATTCACTAATTTCTCATGACTTAGATCTGTTTTTTTTATGATTTTTGGAATTATACGAATCAAGTACATTATAAAGTATTTGATGTCAGACCTCAAGGAATTATCACTGTTATTCTTCTAAAATTGGAAAAATGGATTCGAACAGCGGCATCAAATGTATCGTGATGCATCAAAGTAATATTTTTGAATGTATATGGTGATTAGAGTGCGTGCTTTGAAAAAATGAAATTTGGTATCCTATTCGATGGATTAACTTCTAGAGATTACTTTGAACTGAATTCACGTATGTTGAATTAGTCGACAAGTTGCGAAAGTGTTAAAATTCCACTCTGTTCAATGAAAAATGTGGAATTACAATAGTTATTTTCTATCAGTTTAATTAACAACGCTGGGATGTTTCATAAAGCCTCGGATGTTACTTGGGGCAATGAATGAATTTGAGGAAAGTGTTGGGGAATTCAATAATGTCGCAATATCTTTAAAATTTGAAGAATATTTATTGATTTCACGCTTCACTAAGTTGAGCCCAGAGGAGAGACTACCTTTTAAGATAAAGAAAAAATGACAAACAAAAAAATTCTTTGCCTTTAAGGAGGCTAACCTAACAAATTTTTGAAACATGAAGAAGGTTCTGTGAGCCTATAAATTGAAGATTGTATTCATTTCGATGATTACTATTTTCAATTTATCTATGTTTCAAAAAAGAGAGACTACCTTGTTTGTACAAATCAGAGAGATATAAAGATAAAACTCCTTCACAAATTATTAATCTAGTTTTTCATTTAAAAAATCTGAGAATGACTAACGATTGCTAATTAGTTGTTGTTTATGAAGATTTTTTAGTATTTTATCAACAATTTATACTCGAACAGAAAAAACAATAACTCGCAGGAATATGTTTTTCATTCATTCAATTATTTTTCATCTATTAGATTTGTTTTTTATGATATCTCATCACTGTTATCCTTCATAAAACTGTGAAATGGATTCGAACAACTGCAGCAAATGGATCGTGATGCATCCAGGTAATATTTTTGGATATATGGTGATTTGAATGCGTGCTCTGAAAAAATGAGAGGGGGGGGATTTTAGCTATCCTATTCGAATGGATTAATCTGTGGGGATTACTTGATTACTTCGTGAACTGAATTCGCTAATACTGTATTATTCTACAGGCTCCGAAAATTAGAAAATTCTACTCTGCCTAATGAAAATTGTGGAACTATAATAATCATTTCCTATCAGTCTGCTGATCAACGTTGTAAGGTGTACCGGGTGTCCTAAATCCGTCGTCTTGTTAGGCGATCTCAAAATGAGTGGCACATTTTCGGGCTCGATTTTTGAGATATTCATTTGGTGAAAATCGCAACCTTCTAAGTCTAAGTCAAACCGTTTTCGAGGTATTGGAGAAAATTGGAAAATGGCGTCAAATGAAAAGTTCTTATAGCTTCTTTATTACTGAAATTATAACATGAAACTAAAACATTATACAGGCACTTTTTTCGGTAGTATTCATTGAAGTAATAAGTTTTTCTTTATTACATTTTGTTCTAGCTAGTATTAGGTACGTATTTATTTAAATCAGAATTTGAAGTGTTGAGTGGGCTTATTCATGTCCAAACATTCATGAACTCAGAAGATTGTGTTTCTTGAGTTTGCAAAAGAATCTAATTCCACAAGAGACTTTTTGTCCAATGAAGTTGTTTTGATAAACAGTGTATAGTTCGAGCAGATATTGAGATGACGCTACATTCAAAATTATAAGACGAGTTTATTGTTTCGAAACTTTTTGAATGGAAAATGAATGCTGATGAATTTTTTTTGAACATTCTCTAACCTTGTTTCAAAAATAAATACTCGAAAAGAAAAGATAAGAACTCACCGGAACATTTTTTTCGTAATTTCACTAATTTCTCATTTATTTGATCTGTTTTTCTGATTTTTTGGACAAAATGAATCAAATACATTACTTGGTAGGTATTTGATGTCAGACAAACAAATTAAAGGATGCTTTATTTTCAAAATTGCCTCAAGAAACTGCACAAAATGGATCGTGCTGCATCGGAGTGATATTTTTGGAAGTATAATGATTTGAATGCGTGGTCTGAAAAAATGAGTTCAAGATTTTTGCCTTTCTGTTGGAATGGTATTGGCATCTGGAGATTACTTTGAACCGAATTCGCAATGTTGAATTAGTCGACAAGCTGTGAAAGTAAAATGCCACTCTGCTTAATGAAAAAGTGTAACAAGCATCATTATAACTGAGCAACATTTTCAGATCACTATATTTTTTCTGAGAGTTCATTGTTTCCATAATGATTTCTTTTTATAAAATTCATTAGAAATGCTCACTATATTCACAAAAGCACCCAATGTCGTACAAGCTTAGATCACTCATAGTAATCAAATCAAACAAGTGTATATAAACATAACATTCAAGATTAACTTTCAGTCGAAATTCGTCATAACAGATTCAAGTGTAGGTTCCCAGTGGGTACAAATTTTCCACTTCCTGACTTCTGAGGTCAGTCAATCAGAAATATTGACCCAACGGACGCGGCCTGACGTTGACATATTCACATTTCACACTGCCTCCGCAAATATAATGGACCCACAAATTTTCCGCGAAAACACCACACGTGAAAATCAGTCCTTCCCTAATAAACGTCGGTTCGAATAACAAAGTTTTGGCCGTGCCAGGCATTAGCGCATTGCGCCACCTCGTTATTCCCCTGAAAATTCCGCTAACAGTGCGCCGAGCACACATTCAGAGCAAGTAGGTATTCAATATTGTAGGGTTCGCTGTAATTTTGCGTTCGAATAATATGGTTCGATAAATTATGTAGGGGCTTCAGCATATGTAAATATGCATCCCGATGCAGAACTCGCAGCTGAAAATTCCACCGCGACCTGCATCACTGCGGTCGATGTAAACGGAAAAATGTTGACATAATGTAAACACAAACAGTCGACGACGGGTTGTGTGAAACAGATTGGAACGATAGGAAAAATAGTGGAAACACTGGAAAACGTAATTTGTTTGTCCAATTCCGAAAGAATGGTCATATATCAGACATAAATTGAAGAAAGGCAGAGTTATAGGCTATTGACATGTGGTTTACACTTGGAAATATACTATTTTTACTTTATTATACAAAAAATCTTCTTCAGAGTTGAAAAGTATTTATTTAGATGAAGAACTCGCTTAACGAAACCCTGTACCAGTAGTGAAAAAAAGTCGACATAATGTAAACACTAAATATCGTAGAATAATGTAAGTAAGGGCTGTGTAAAACAAACCAATGATACTATTAGAAAAATATGTAGGGGCTTCAGCATATGTAAATAAGAATCCCGATGCAGAAGTCGCAGCTGAAAATTCCACCGCGACCTGCATGACTGCGGTCGATGTAAACGGAAAAATGTTGACATAATGTAAACAAAACAGTCGACGAAGGGTTGTGTGAAACAGATTGGAACGATAGGAAAAATAGTGGAAACACTGGAAAACGTAATTTGTTTGTCCAATTCCGAAAGAATGGTCATATTTCAGAGATAAATGTAAGAATGGGGGAGTTATAGGCTATTTACATGTGGTTTACACTTGAAAATATACTGTTGTTACCTTATCGTACAAAAAATCCTTTGCATAGTTGAAAATTATTTATTTAGATGAAGATCTCGCTTAATGAAACCCCGTACCAGTAGTGAAAAAACGTCGACATAATGTAAACACTGATGTCGAAGAATGTAATTGAGGGTTGTGTAAAACAAACCAATGATGCTATTAGAAAAATATGTAGGGGCTTCAGCATATTTAAATATGCATCCCGATGCAGAACTCGCAGCTGAAAATTCCACCGCGACCTGCATCACTGCGGTCGATGTAAACGGAAAAATGTTGACATAATGTAAACACAAACAGTCGACGACGGGTTGTGTGAAACAGATTGGAACGATAGGAAAAATAGTGGAAACACTGGAAAACGTAATTTGTTTGTCCAATTCCGAAAGAATGGTCATATTTCTGACATAAATGTAAGAAAGGCGGAGTTGAAGGCTATTTACATGTGGTTTACACTTGGAAATATAGGTACTGTTGTATCCTAGTATAGAAAAAATCCTTTTCGTAGTTGAAAAGTATTTATTTAGATGAAGATCTCGCTTAACGAAAACCTGTACCAGTAGTGAAAAAACGTCGACATAATGTAAACACTTAATGTCGAAGAATGTAATTGAGGGTTGTGTAAAACAAACCAATGATGCTATTAGAAAATATGTAGGGGCTTCAGTATATGTAAATATGCATCCTGATGCAGAACTCGCAGGTGAAAATTCCACAGCTACCTGCATCAGTGCGGTATATGTAAACGGAAAAATGTTGACATAATGTAAACACAAACAGTCGACGAAGGGTTGTGTGGAACAGATTGGAACGATAGGAAAAAATAGTGAAATCACTGGAAAACGTAATTTGTTTGTCCAATTCCGAAAGAATGGTCATATTTCAGACATAAATATAAGAAAGGCTATTTACATGTGGTTTTTCACTTGGAAATATACTGTTGCTACCTTATTATAAAAAAAATTTCAGAGTAGAAAAGTACTTATTTAGATGAAGATCTCGCTTAACGAAACCCTGTACCACTAGTGAAAAAACGTCGACATAATGTAAATACTAAATGTCGAAGAATGTGATTGATGCAATAAGAAAAATATGGCTTCAGTATATTATGTTAATATGTATCCCGTGCAGAATGATGCAGCTGAAAATTCGACCGCGAGCTGCATCAGTGCGATCGATGTAAATAGAAAAATGTGGACATAATGTAAACACAGTCGACGAATATTGTAAGCGAGGGTTGTGTAAACAGATTGGAGGGATTGGAAAATAGTGGAATCATTGTAGAACGTAATTGGTTTGTCCAATTTCAAATGAATTGTCACACTTCAAAGAAAATTTAAGATAATTATGAGTTTAGTTAACATACGGAGAGATGTGGTTATAGGCTATTTACATGTGGTGTTACACTAGGGAATATACTGAAGTTGATATTCGAACAATTTGTTTTCAGAGTATAACTATATATCTAGATTGAGATCTCATTAGACACCACCCTGTAGCAGTAATTGAAAACGTCAACATAATCTAAACATCAAAAGTCGACAAATAATATAAGCGAATTCTGTTTACATGCTGAGAGAGCGATTTATAGACCATCAACAGTGGTATGACACTAGGGAATATACTGAAAGTACCGAAAGATTCAAAGAATTTATTATCGGAATTAGAAGTATATATTCAGAATGAAAACTCGTTTAATAGCACCCTGTAAAAACGTCAACATAATATAAACAGCAAAAGTCGACAATTATGTAAGTGAGGTTTGTGTAAAACAGACCAATGCGATGAAAAAAATTATGTAGGAGCTTCAGCACATGTAAACATTCATAATTATGCAGAATTCGCAGCTGAAAATAAAGTTTGAAATTAAAATTTACTAAAACTGAGGAAGCTAGTAAGAAATTGTTTGTTTAGAAATGTGCTCTTCATAACAGCTTCACCGGGTATATAAGGCAATGATCCACGACCCTGAATGAATAATTCTCGTGCGATTTGAATAACAGACCGCAATTTCGGCAATGACAACAAAAAGAGAGCTCCTTTATAGCCGAGCTGAAGTGGATCCAATAACCGTTTTACGATTTGGCAAGCATCATCAATATCTTTTCTATTCGGCAAAATCAGACAAAATAATCGTGATAAACCCATCCGGTTTTTAGTTTTCATACTCGTTTGAAGTTTATGGTTGTTTACTTCCTCCTATAAGCGTCGAGACCGAAAATTTTATGGCGGCAGTTCCAAAAACTTTTTCGGACAAATATCTATCTGTCTATCTGGCACACTGACATTGAAATATCCTGAATTGGAGTAGTTGATATGAACTTGGGTTGGGAGACCGTTTTTTTGTGTTGAATTTGGAAAAAGTGACCTGAAAATTTTATAGTTCAGGAAGGTCCGTATCTTCGGAATTTTTACCGTATACAGGGTTAGTTGATGAGTGCGACAAACTTCAGGAAATGATTCTTCATGAAAAAATAATAACATTATGCTAAAGGGTTTTCCAATAAGAGGTGTTATTCTGAATAGCCCGCTATTTCGGTATATGTTACGTTTGAAGCTGTCTATTTTTGACATTTGACAAGTGGAAACTACGTCATTATTAAAAATAGAACGATACACGCTTCAAGAACGCATTGAAATGATTAAAATTCACTTTAAAAATGGTGAAAATTTGGCGGAGACAGTTCGTGATACTCGAACATTTTTGGGTCATCGTGAAGCACCTTGTCGGACCGCAATGAAGAAATTGACTGACAAACTCGAGCTGTTGGGGCAAGTTAGTGATATGAAGAATGGAACCCGTGCACGTCGCTCAAGAACGCCCGAGAATATTGCTGCTGTAGTCGAAAGTGTTGAAGAAACAAAGAGATGATTAATGATTTTTTATGGGCAAAATTGGATAGTATAGATCTGGGCAACGCTACGTGCCGCACAAGCAACAAAACCGTTGATCTTTTGCTTGAAGAGTTTCCGGACCGTGTTATCTCTCGAAGAGGTGATCACAATGGGCCACCGAGATCTTGTGATTTAACACCTTGTGACTTCTTCCTTTGGGGCCACGTGAAAGAGAAGGTCTACGCCAATAGCCCAGCGTCGCTTCAAGACCTCAAAGATGTAATTGAGGCTATCGAGGACATAGGACAGCCACTTTGAAATTTAGTTATGGAAAAAGTCATCAAAAGGATATGGTCCTGTAAGCGTGGTCGTGGTGGTCATTTGCCTGATGTTATTTTCCACTATTAACTATTATTGAAAAATGGCATTTGTCACACATTGAACAAAGAGTTTAAGATGGTTGTCAGTTTGAAATATCTCAGTGGATAGGTGAACATAAAATTCATAACACTTATGGTATTACATTTGTTAACTATCGTTTTTGCTGTAATACCATATTAAATTGAAGGGTTGTATGAAAACATTTATAAACTTAGAGATAAGTTAATTCAACAACATTGAAGCCTCAAGCTACTACCAGGCTAATATAAATCAAGTAATACTGTTAGTGAAAATCAACAACCCAAAAATGGTACCTATACATATAAGAAGTACCTTAAGAGTGTGTATAATAACGTACCTAAGAATTCTGACGTTCATTATTCCACTCAGATTTATCTATCTGCACTGAAAAGACACAAAATATCAAAACAGATATCTCAACTTTGCTCACAATTACTCGCTTTAAGTAGCCGAAACATGACGGCAAAGAATTTTCATTTCCAGAACAGGATCAGAGGATCTCAACCCACAGCTTTTCGACAGAAAATACAGAAATTCGGGACCAAAGCAACCCTATACCGAGTATAGATAATCCCTTCCTTCTAATCGAGTTGCACAAATTACGTAATTGGCCAGTATCGAAGGCCTCAATTGATTTTAATCAATGAAGCCTTATCGGAGAGTTTCCAACTGCGATGCCAGCCAGAGTAGATTAATAGAATGAATTGGTGTCAATGAAACTTCCTTAATTCATTATGTGACGCTGTTTATCAGCTAATTCGATTCTGGAAAAGTTTTTATGGGATTTTGTTGTCACGGATTATATGGATTCGACTCTACCCTTCTTTGATGTAATTTAAAATCCATTCGAAATGCATCTGGAACTTTATTCAGAAGGGTTTGAATTAAGTTCTTTTTAGTTTATATAATTGGGTTTATATTTCGCTTTAGAAGATTGCTATTGTTTTTACGACATCACAATGAAATTTGATGAATGCATAAATAAAGGTGACCAAAACCAATTGACCTATTCAAGTGTTTTTTTATTTTAACTGGAACTATATCGATTTGAACTAAATTTAAGATAAATGAATCGATAGTCTTTCCCACCGCTTGTTTTACTTAAACGAATGATTTATCGTTTTGCCCGAATGTCTGAAATTTGCGAATTTTGAATCGAACATTTTTTCTTGTAAATATTCGAAACTATGGTGCTATTTTTCTGTAAGTGTGTAAAACTTTCTCGAAAGTGATAGTGTGTGATAAATAGGAATTTGATAATTATATTATCAAACAATCTCCCTAGAGGATTTAGAATGGCAAAAAAACTCAAACTTGAGTTTTGAGTTGTATAGATTTAGGAGTTAATTAGGATTTCCTAATATTCGCATTTATTATTAATTTGCTGAGCGTAAATATTTTTTTGAACTGCCAATCTTTCGACGATAATCTTAATATTTCTTCAGGGGAAAAATAATTCGAGCTATTCCCAACTTATTTGTCTCAAGTTATTCTTTTTGATTGCATCGTTTTTAGGTAGTTACATAAATATACATGACCTTTGACTATCAACTCAACAACCCTCATTGTTTCCTGTATGCAGTGCTTATAACATTTATTGATGTTTTCTATTGAAATGAAGAAAGTGTTTTTTTTGAGTTTAACTGAAACTGTATCGATTCAACCTAAATTTAGGATAAATGAATCAATAGTCTTTTTAGTGCTATATCGTTCTGCTCAAATGTCTGCAATTCGCGAATTTTGAGTCGAAAATGGTCTCAAACAAAAGTGTTCGACTCCCTCGAATACGAGGTCAAATTGAATTCTTTCAGTAAGGCTGTCCGATCGTGAGAACGATAACTTTGGAAGGGACTGTCCTACAGACTTGAGATTTTCATACCACATGTAAGATGCTCATAGTAAGCCCCATGCAAAATTTTGTGGCCATAGTGTCAACAGAACCATAGAAAATTCAATTGGAATATTGAAAAGAAGATCTTCATATTTTCATGAAAATATATCCGATTTACGTGAAATTTATTTCGTGAATGAAATTGGTATACTGAATTATCAGGCAAAATTTCAAGAGGATCGCATCTTCTGAACCATAGAATATAAATTTTTTTTTTAAATCGATTTTTACATATTTGATTTTTCGAATCCTTCCAGAATGCATGTCCGATCGTGCTCAGATTTTTGCATGCATATACTTAGCATGAATCTCAAGTTCTATACAAAATTGTGAGGTAAAATCATTAATAAATACTCCACTAATTAACGAGCGCCCAGAAGCACCTGCTCAGGGCTTTTCTCAAGTTTTTGAGATTCGAAGCTTCAAATGGTTGACAAAATCTTTTTCGTAATAAAAAAATTTTGTTGAAAAATTCGGCATCTTTAACAAATTCTAGAATTTTGGCTCCCACTAGGATCTTCTAGCGATTTGTTATCTAAAAGTGGGGACAATCAACGTATTGTCGCTTTAAAAATAGTCTATAGGTATCGAAATTTCTAGCGAATATTATAAATCACTTCGTGAGCCTAGCGAGCAAGCAATTCGAGATTATTGGTAATTTAGGACCCATTGTTGTTGATACCTTTACTTCGGCTACCTGTAATGGATATAACTCATGCAAGAGTTGAAGCTAAGAAGCCAAACAAAACACTTAACCATCAATTCATTGAAAAATCAATTTTGTAAAAACTTTTGTTCGTGGTACTCAAGCCTCTTGATTGTGGTTCACAGGGCTATAATGCCATTGGTTTTATTCTGATAATACAGCAGCTCTTGATTCATTGATAGTCAATATTCAAGCTACAATTGACCCTTTTTTCTTATATAGAAAAATATCATTCCGAAACTGAAGTACTGTTTAATTTTTTCAGGAAATCTACTCGACAATCAACCCGAGGCTATATCGACCCCACAGCTACTTCCACTACAACATGTACAATGCAGCCCCATACGTGGCAACACCGCATCTTAATATACGACAAAACCACATCCACTAATTCGAAAAGGACCTGAAAAGGAATACTAAATCAATGGCAGCCGACATCAGGCCACTAAATTTTACCGACTTCTCCAACATCACGGCAACACCGTTTTCCACTGACGTGTCGTCCTCAAGATGGCTGGAGGATTTGCTACATTACCTGAAGTCTACCATAATGGTATCCATCATTGTCGTTTCTATTTTCGGAAACTTACTGATTATTGTCGCTGTGATGCGACATAGGAAGCTTAGAATCATAACCAATTACTATGTGATAAGTTGGCCTTGGCCGATATGTTTATAGCAATGTTCGTGATGACGTTTAACTTTAGTGTACAGTTTTTCGATGAATGGATTTTCGGATACTTCATGTGCGACTTTTGGAACTCCATAGACGTCTATCTGTCGACAGTGTCCATCCTTCATCTTTGTTGCATAAGTGTGGACAGATATTATGCTATCGTGAAGCCGTTGAAGTACAATATACACATGACGAAGAAAGTTGTGGCCATGATGATCAGTGCAACTTGGTGTTGTCCAATTTATTGATGGTACCCATATACCAGGGATGGTATACGACTGAAAACAACCAAAGATTCAGGGAAGAGAACCCAGATACCTGCGAGTTCATCGTGAACAAACCTTACAGTGTTATAAGTAGTAGTATATCCTTTTGGATACCTTGTGCAATAATGATTTATATGTATTCAGCAATATTTAAGGAAGCTAATAGACAAGAGAAGGAAATGTACAACAGGCATGGAACAGCCTTGCTACTACATCAAAACAACTCGAATGGCGACATGCTGTCGAATTCCTCAAAAACGCTGACACTTCACGAGATGAATCAGGAAACCCCAACCAAAGATAGGAATATAAGTAAAATGAAACGAGAGCATAAGGCCGCTCGTACCCTTGGCATCATAATGGGTACCTTTATAATTTGTTGGCTTCCATTTCGTTTATGGTACGTAAGCGTATCCCTATGTACCACATGTGAATGTCCCCATTTCATCGTAACCTTAGTGTTTTGGTTCGGTTACTTCAACTCCACACTTAATCCGTTGATATACGCCTACTTCAATAGAGACTTCAGGGAAGCGTTCAAAAATACCTTGCAGTGTGCTTTCTGCAGCCTATGTCGAAGACCTCCTTCGGACCTGGATAGGTTCGACATCAGACGAAGATCGTACGACGATCGTGGAAGAAGCATTTACTCAGAGACCTACTTGAAACACGTAGACAGGAGAAGAAGTTCTGAGTTTGGTTCAAGTCTCTGAGTAGACCTAACTGCAGCAAGTTCACTACAACGAGTTTTTAAGTTGTATGCTGCTGTTTATTTAAACCAACCTCAAAACCCCTGCTTCTATATCTTTCCTCTGATCAAGAATTGAGTGTTCAAACAGTACAAAATAAACCATATTCTGAGTCTCGATAACTACCAAATAATAGTAGATATAAATAGATGCAGTATACATAAAATTATCCAGTCCAAACATTGTCCATTTCATTCGAAAAACATGACTTGAATTGCCGAAAACGCCATCTCTGGATGTTGTTCGTATGGATCTCCAGAGATGGCGTTTTCGGTATATAATACCCGAAAGAAGATACCATTTCGTTTTAAAGTCGAAGAATGCCTCGTATCATGCAGAACTATTCCATGCTGATGAGTCTTAATAGGACGAAATAATAAATTATCCTTGGATGCTCTGTTTGATACCATTTTCTTGATTTGCTCTGGACGAGGATGAGATTTGTTCCGAGGTATGAGTTTAACATTGGTTAATTTTAATAATTTTTAATATTTTTCTCTGTTTACATCATTTATGATATCATGGCGATGTTACGCGTTAAACCACTGTTCACTTCCTACAAAATGTTTCATTTTAATGAATTTAAAAACTTTTTTCATTATAGAAATATATTGCATAGACCTATTATTATTTTTTCCATCTTCAAATAATGATTTGGATTTACCGTGGACTTCTCAGAATATAACTTTTATCATGAAAACATCAAGAAAACTACACATTGACCTCATGCATATTATTGATGACTGAATTTGATTATGATTATAATTAGTCAATTCTAAATCAGAGGGAAGATCCAAGTAGGTAGTCGATAACCCCATAGACTCTACTAACCGTGTGTCCAAAAATTTCTTCTTGTAAATATTCGAAACTATGGTGCTATTTTTCTGTAAGTGTGTAAAACTTTCTCGAAAGTGATAGTGTGTGATAAATAGGAATTTGATAATTATATTATCAATCAATCTCCCTAGAGGATTTAGAATGCCAAAAAAACTTAAACTTGAGTTTTGAGTTGTATAGATTTAAGAATTAATTAGGATTTCCTAATATTCGCATTGATTATTAATTTGCTGAGCGTAAATATTTTTTTGAACTGCCAGTCTTTCGACGATAATCTTGTATTTCTTCAGGGAAAATATAATTCGAACTAGACCCAACTTATTTTTCCCAAGTTATTCTTTTTGATTGCATCGTTTTTAGGTACTTACATAAATATAAATGATCTTTGACTATCAATTCAACAAACTTCATTCTTTTCTGTATGCAGTGCTTATAACATTTATTGATGTTTTCTATTGAAATGAGAAATGAACTCATTATAAAATGTGTTGTAGTATCTAAAATGCGATATACCGGAAAGATAAGAATCAGAAAATGCTTTTAAATGGTCTACACCTAAATGGCATTTGAAGTTTCTGCAGAAAAATTGATTATTTCCATTTTCCATATTAGAAATACACTATCCATTTGATCATTCAATTGCGAAAAAAATGATACAAGTCATGGAGAACAAAAGAATACAAGTTCAACAAAATAATGATCGCTAGGAAGAGTGTTTTTCTCTTATACAGTTTCTCAAAAACGCGATATTATTTTGAGCAAACCTATATAGAATCTGTACTAGGTAAATGTTTCATGTAATTGACTCTTTATATTTTCATCTCTAATGTATATTGTCTTGGAACTCATCAATCTTCAAATTGTAGCGATATACAATCATAATTCTAGCGACTGTGCAAATAAAAAGTTGATTCGTGAGACTGGAAAATGACTCGACCAATGCATTTATAAATAAATGAATCAATAAAGCAATAATATGATCAAAATAAATAGGATTACAGCACATCATACATCGAAATCAGTTTTTTAATCAACTTACTGCAATGGAGATGTGAGAACGTAATATTCAATGTAAATAAACCTTATATTTTTATTTTAGGAAATATTTTCTCCTTTGCATTCAACTTCGGTGTATGTTTATATGTTTGAATGAAACCAACAGAGCTGTTTCATTAAAATGATATAAAAAGGTTATTTAAATCATTTTTTTAGAGTGCCATAAACATTTCAGAATATTTTGTCGAAGCATACTTAATTGCAGGGTAGGGAAACAATATGGAATGAACTTCATATTTTTCAACCAATAGCTCATTTGCCTGTTTTTGGCGATGAAATGGACCATCAGTCTTCAGTCAATTTATTGGTTTGTAAATATTTTTTTAAAAATACATACATAATTACATATTTTGAATTCTCGAGTCTTCCTGGGTCAATATTTCACCGAATTTCAAATATCGTCGATATGTTTATTTACTATCTGAATCTTGTGGAATATTCACTTTAAAATAAAAATTTATTCACAATTTAATCCAATTCACAATTCGGTTTGTTCAGGAATTTTTCTGAAAATTGCACTACCTGAATGATAGTATACTATGCAACGAGCGTATAATGATTGCTACTACACCGAGTGAATAATAACCATTATACGCGAGAAGAATACTTTACTTTATCCACTACTGAATATTTTTATTGAAATTTTTAACACTTAGCGGTTGCAATATGTCACTTCTATTGCTGTTTTGGAAAAAGTAAAGTTGGTATATCAGTAGTTTTTTGTGAACTTGTTTTTGTATTTTTTGTAATAAAAGACTATATTTAAAGTAGATATGACCCTCGATTGAAACGGTTTTTCCACTCATATTTTTTAGTGAGGAAAATCTAAAACACTGAAGAACTATCAGTTCAATGAGTACCTAGATTATAAAATATTCGTTGATCAACAAGATTTTTGGATTCAGTTGGCAAAATTCAACGAATTTGTAAGTTTCAATTTATCATGAGCTCTCTCACTAGTCTATAAATTACATAAAATCAATAATTACATGTTTGAAAAACAAAAGTTGGTTAGCTTTACAACCTGAGATTCGAAAATATGTACATTAAATCCAAAAAAGGTTGCAGAGTTTTGTTTTATAATACATGGTTGACAAAATATGTTCGTTCATTTCACAATGTTTCCTACAACTGTATAATAGTCAATTGGTTGAATTCTGGATGAAACATACATTTTATATTCGGGTACCACTGAATTCGTTTATGTTTTCAACGTGAAATTGTAGCGATATCAAGTTTTTTATATTATTAGTTAAAAAGTCAAGGAATCGGTATCTTAATCATTTATCATCAACAAGCAGAAAAAATCGTATATCACAATGAATTTGATATATCATTATGTATTGTCTTCCCTCAATGTGTCGATGTTGGGAAATGATTTAAAGAGTTGTGAAGCTGATTCGAAAATCATCAGAAATATCGATGTTGATTAAATGTTACATGTACAATAAAAAATAATACGTGATATCTGAGTTGATTATGAATTTGTTCATGAAAACGACAAACCAAATATACAAATTGTAAAATAAGTTTAAGATTATGACGATTTGTTCATTTGTTATCTTTGTGTTATGGTTGAAAAATAATTGTGTGACTGACTGAGATTTTGTATTTTATTATCCCATTTTCCTTCACATCTACTTTTTGGAATCATATTAGTTTTTAGATGATTTTTTTCCCAAAAATCTGTAAACTTCGAATTTGGAACGGGAGTGGTCTTAAACAAATCGGTTGAAGGTTAAACATTTTTTTGGAAATCCTTCGGACGTAAAAACTCTAACTTTTGAATATATGGAGCTAAAGACTTGAAATTTCAAAGGTAGGTTGAGATTCGCAATGTCTCAGTTGATTTTTTCAATTGTCCAAAGCAGTCGAATAGTTTTATTATTATTTAAATGATTTAATTTTTCGCTCTCTAAAATTATCATTAATAGAAATCCAAATGTTACATTTAGTTGCTAAAATAATGATATGAAGAAAAGTGCTAAATCACGTATGAATAGCTATAACGAGGAAATTTGAAATTCCATCAATCGAATAATAGGTACTTCACTTTTTTGAATTTGATTTCATTTAATTGAACTTCCCAAAGCGGGGAAACAACCAAATTTACCAGGAAAGTCCGAAACTTTTGTATACTTTCTATATAAGGAAATCGATCATCCAAATTGTAATATGCTTAAGGTAATTGGTATTCAAATAGAAACGTGTTAGAAACTTCTGACCTCACGTCATGGCATAATTCAATTTTTTTCAAGTTAAACTGAAGATCAAAAAAGCATCTAATAAAAATATTCTCAAAAATGTTTATGTTGCAAATTGGTGAAGGTGCCAGTATAATTAATGTTAATTTTGGAGAGGTTGAACTGAATATCTATCGAATATCAATAATTTCCGATTGAATTGAAATCTGATCACGAATAAGAATATAGATTTACACAGACCGAGTAAACTTAAGGCCAAAAGACATCTAAAAGGAATTTATTCGAAAACCTTACGCTGCAAAATGGCGAAGGTATCCGTATAATCTGCTACTGAGTTTATTCGAATAATTTAGAAAACGGTAGGTAATAGAAGGAAGTGGTCTATAGGGCGTTTGTAGAGAATTAATTTATCTATAAAATGAGGTATCAATCATTTCAATTGGATAATCAAAGACCAATTCATTTTCAACGAAATATGGAAAAATGGATTTTTCGAATTTTTTCCATCTGCTACTGAGTTTATCCGAAAAATTTAGAAAACGGTAGGTAATAGAAGGAAGTGGTCAATAGGGCGTTTGTGGAGAATTTATTTACCTACCTATAAAATGAGGTATCAATCATTTCAATCGGATAAACAGAGATCAATTTATTTTAATCGAAAGATAGAAGACAGGATGTTTCGAATTTTTCCATCTGCAACCAAGTTTATTCGAAAAATTTTGAAAACGATAGGTAAGAGAAAAAAGTGGTCGATAAGGCGTTTGCTGAATATCGAATATCATAACTTGATCTCGAATATATATACCCGCATGCCTAAGGCCAAAAAACAGCCATAATAATACTTTCAAAAAACCTTGCGCTGCAAAATGGTGAAGGTGTCAGTATCATTTGTATTTATTTTGGAGAGGCTGAACTGAATGTCAAATATCAACAATTTCTGATGAAATCTAAACCTAATCTCGAAAAGGGATATATTTTAACCCGCATATATCCTACCAAGAATTATTAAATCAGATTAATACGAATTATAGTACCTGAATAGCAGAAAATTGTATGAATTTCGAGCTATCCCTTTCCCAGAAATCTTCAACTATACACACAGAATCGAATAATCTTGTTTCCTCTGAATCATACCAACAAAGAGCCCAAGCAAATATTGAACTAACTTCCCACGTTCGTATTTCGTGGTTAACCTCCCTTAGATAAATATACATATGCCTACTTCCCCTGAGTTTTGAAAGTGTAGAGATGATGCGAAAACTAATTTTAGTTTGTACCGGATGCAACACAGTCGCTATTGGAAATCCACACCTGACGTTCAGATTGCCAGTTTTCAATATAGGTAAATTTTCGTATTTGCGAACGAGGGTATAAAGTCGCGAGGAAAACTCGTGAATGTGATGTATATGAGATATTTTCCTCGTCTCTTGGGATGAACAGAAATATGGCAACCTTATAGAATGATAACGAATACAAGGATATCCACACTGGTTTACACTGACAGCGAAATTTGGAATCTTTAGAATTTCCCTGATCATTTGTTTCGATATATAAATACATATTCTTTCGAAATCAGGAGCTTACATAACACAATAATAAATGAATCAGAACAGTCGACTACATACCTACCTAAATTAATACAATAATAAAAAACAAAAACAAAAATACCTAACCTAACCTAACCTAACCTAACCTAACTGAGGTTAGTGCAAAACGGGGAACCATACTATTTTTTCGTTTGATACCAGAGCTCAGGGAAAAATCCCAGTAGAAAAAAGCCTGTCTCGCCGTTCCAACAAAAATAACACTTTAAAACTATTCGAATATTGAAGGATTTCTTCTTATTCAGTCCAACCGATATCCCTCTCCAAGATGCTTTCGGAATTCTAAATCTGAAACGAAAAAATCGAAGCAGCAAAACGAAACAGAAAAATAAAATGATTGAAACTCTATTAAATCGATTTGAAATTAATAACCCAATTCATAAACGACTCTGTTACTTCATTTATAACCCTTAACCCATCCTGAAATTTAAATATTGGACAATTACTTATCAGATGTTTTATAGTCTCCTCTCCTTTTCCGCATTCGCAACTAGGACTCTCAACTGAATTCCACTTGAAAAGCATGCTATTACAACAGCAATGACCTGTTCTTATACTATTGAGAACAGTCCAAATTTTCCTTGGAAGGTCAAATCCAGGAACATTACCTATTGGAAGGATCAGTTATTAAATCCTTGTTTTGAATACTACATGTGTCTCACTCGCATTGCCAAATTACTTTATCGTTTTTATATTAGTACCGATAGAATGTCAAAATCAAATTTTTGCTGTTTTGTATTTCTGTCAGCCCATTTGATTGAATAAACGTTTTCTGTAGTAATATAACTTTTGTGAGGAATAGAAATACTGCGTGCCAAAAAAGTAACGTAACTCGTCAGTAAAGCTTGTACGAGAACTATCAAGGAAAATTCTCGCATCCGTCGATTTTCCAAAAGCAATTTATCCTATACTTTTTTGAATTTGATACGCCCTGCACCCATCTAAAAAAAGTCTAGGATGAATTGTTTATGAATATAATCAATTTACCTACCTCAGAATTGAGTTTGGCAGGCATCTAGACCATCATTCCTCGAAAAATAATGTTCGTTCTTGGATTTAGGACTTTCTGAAATATCAGATTTATTGAATATGCCTACCATCAAAAAGCTTACCCTGCAAATTTTTTTCAACTGAAATATATTCCCCGTTTCTTCATTTCGTTCATCCTGCAACTTTTCGACTGACATAAAATATCAATAAAGTATGCGTATGATGCATATATGAGGAATAAAAAATGCCTTTACGTTTTGTCTCAGAGTCATTCGGGAGCTTTATTGCCGTAGGTATATGATACCTCGACTGAGGTCCGAAGAACAAGAAAAAAGTTGAAA
The DNA here is from genome assembly GCA_013421045.1 of Propylea japonica. NCBI lineage: Eukaryota > Metazoa > Arthropoda > Insecta > Coleoptera > Coccinellidae > Propylea > Propylea japonica. The sequence goes on from CM024244.1 coordinate 18,872,182, forward strand.
TGAAAGGGATAACTTTGAAATCAATCCGGTGAGATGAAGGTGTGTCAGCTTTTTATGGTTTTTTCTTCATAAACCGAATTGAATATGAATGCTTGAGAATCTTCGCGCTTCTTCGTCTAAAATTTTTTTATTTCCACTCAACAATAAACTCCATTTTTTACTGTTATTTATTTGAAATATGTATTTTTTTATGTTGGCCAATTTTCCTTCCGTCTTTGTTACCTTTTTTCTAGGGAAACTCATATGTCTAGAAGGATTCGTATGCAACATCGGTTCAATTATGTATTTCAAAGATATTTTTTCGCCCAATATTTTCTAAATTCGAATATTCATTCTCAGTTTCAAAAATAAATCGTATGAATTCCATTCGAATGTGCATTATACTTATTCCTATATAGACCAATTAGAAATTCTAAATAATAGAATATTAATGTAACCATTACTTGGGCCATTTTCATCATTTGACATTGTTTTTCCGAAAATTGTCAACAACGTGCTCGGGAATATCCTTAAAACCATCCAGTTATATTATGGTGGATGCGCTAATATAAACTCTTAGATTATTTATTTGTAAATAATCTAAGTATAAACTTCATCGGCGCATTCACCATAATATTATTTGAGCTCTTGAAACTTTGTGAAATGGACAAATACAATTCACAATTTATAGACGGAACATGTAACCAGCAGCCAGCTGTATGTTTTCACTTCTGCTAAAACCAATTCAAACCACCAATACCAAGCATAAGACAACTGAGGCTTTCAATTCGGCCAGTTGAAATAGCAGAGGTGGTAGTTGATTTGCAAAACATATAAAGCGAAGTTATAATAGTCCTTCAGATGTTAATTTCCTACAAAATGATCATGCAGTTCTAACAATACGTTTGTTTTTAATTAATCTAGAATTTCCTACAGCAAAGAGTTTCCGATGTTATTCAACTTAAAGTTTGGGATCCTAAATGATCCACTCATTGTTAAATATTAGAATAATTTTAAGATCTGTGTATCCTTAGCTACCGTTTAGTACCAGTATGCAGTTCACCTAGAACTCAACATTTGAAACCACGTTGATGGATGAAAGATAGAAACTAACATAATAAATTATTCTCTATTAAAAGTCGTTCACAATTACATATTTTAAATCAGAAACAAATACAAAATTCTGAATACTTATGTTAATGATGATATCCATGATGACCAACTAATGAATTAGAATATGACATATACAACTTCAGGGAAATGATAAACAAACTTACGAACTATGTATTTATTCCATATTTAGATTTCATTTTATCAATTTCCTCCTGTTTCTTCTCAATGTCAGTCTTCTTGAAGGCCTTACTGGCTTGATAATACAATACAACAAGATATCGGTTACACACGTTGAATCCTGATAAATGATCACAAGCGTTTTTGGCATCAAAGATATCCTCGTACACGACAAAAGCAGTTCCACGAGTTTCCGGTGTATTTCCCACCCTGATCTGTCTTATGGCTCCATACTTTCCGAATATATCATACATTTCCTCAGCGGTTATCTTGTAAGGCAGATTCCTTATATATAATATTCTGTTGATTTCTGGGGGCAAACGTACCTACAACAAACAAAATATCTAACATAACCTAGTCCTCACGAAAAGACTGTTGATACTTACGTTTGCTTTCCTTTGCATTGCCAAAGCCATTTTTCCGTTTTATTTTGAAATTTCAACTGATTTAATTAATGAATCTTTGATTCAGATAGGAAATTTCAGAGGAAAACAGTTTTATAGATTATTTTGAACTTACACCACAGAACTGTCACTGCGTCATGAATATCTAACCTCAAAACCCAAAAAAATATTCATAGAATGAGATAACATTTTTAAGGCGTATTTTAGCGACCAGCTAACCAAAAAATATACCAATTTCATATCTATGCTCTAAATTCATACCACAGAACAATATAATAATCACAGCAAGATCTACATTAAGAAAATACCTCGTAAATTTGTAGAGAAAAGGAGAAACTGAATATTTTTGTGTACTGAAATGGATTTTCAACACATTTACCAGTTGAGAGGAAGTGCATCCGATATAAATGAAACAAATTCAGTAGTGATAGAAGACCCAAATGAACCCGAAGAGAAAAAACACATCTTGTGCATTCTTTGGAAAGGTAACAAATTGGGAGCAGCCTATTACAGTTTAACGGATAGTTTGGTAGGAAAAGCCTAGTAATTTTCTACAAATATCCCTTATTGTCCATCCTCATTTCCCAGATTTACGTATATGAAGAATACGTTGATGTCAGTCCTCATTTTTCATTCCTCAAGTGTATATTTCGAGAAGTTTCTCCGAAATATACCGTTTGCATCGGATCTTCACAAGATGCTTTCATCAAATCTCTGATAGATACAATAAATGATCAGGCCCAAAACACAACGACATCGGATATAAGAAGTCTACCTCCTAATTTTTACATTTTATCTATGAAAGAGTACCGTGAGTAGAATAATTCTGAATTTATTTTGATAGGAATAGGTATTTTCCATAGACTAATAAAGATCTTATTAGTCTGTGGTATTTTCGAATTCTGAGGAAAATATCGCAACTAATATTAAGTCAAAATATAGTTTTTTACACAGCCACCTCAAACTTGAAGACCCTCATTACGGTCCAAAAATTTTTTTTTTTTGATCTTCTAATGATACGATTCTGACTAAATTCATTACAAAGATTATAGAATACTTATATTATATGCGGGATAAAAGTAAATCTGAAGTTTATCTAATTTTGGGTTTCGTGAAACACCTAATCAGCTGGTTGATTAGGATTCAAGTCGTTTTCAATTGTAAAATGAAAACACTAATTTTAATTCTCCACAGCTTATGACATATGCAAAGCTCTACTTCAACAAGTAGATATAGCTTCGTTTCCAGAAACAGAGTCCACTGACATTTTGAAAGAAATGTATATCCAATCTTTAATAAATTTCGATTACAAAATGTCGATCTACGCAGCAGGAGCACTGGTGAAATATCTAGACAAAAATTGGGCTTTCTTCTCTCCAGAAAAAGAATTGCAGATACTTTATATTTATCAGGTTACAATGTGAGGTGATTTTTACAGTACATCAAAATATCTTCTTAAAAAATGCTTTTTGCAGAAAAAATCATGTTCTTATTGACTGGACTAGTTTCAATGCTCTGCAAATATTCAATCAAAAATCGCACGAAGCAGGCTTCAAGCGAGGTGTTCAGTCAAACAGCAGAGAAGGTTTGAGTATATATAAGTTATATTCGTCACATTGCAAATCTCGAATGGGCCAACATTATTTGAGGTATCTTCTTGTTTTTTCTCAACTTAACATATGATTTTGCTCTTTAAATAACGAATCAATTATAGTTTTTGTCTAGTATCATCAGCGTTGTAATTCAATGTCTTTCTATAAGGCCTAAAAGTAAAAACACTGGTTTATTTCCAGGAATCTATTGCTCAATCCCATTTTCGATATAGCAGAATTAAATAAAAGACTAGATTTTATTCAATTTGCTCTGCAACCAGCTAACAGAGAGTTTATCGAGAGCGTTCAGGATAATATAAAACATCTTGTTGAAGTTAATGTAAGTACAGTCTGGAATATCTCATGACAACATCGAAGTATTCTTCATTATGTTTCAGCTGATCCTACAACAAATTGGAAACGCAAAGGCAAAGAGTGGTAGCTGGCAAAACTTAGATAAAGTAAATGATTCAATTTTCACTGACAAATACTCAAATGTGAAAGAAAACAAGAAACACCTGTTTCAGTATTTGCTTTCATTATTTCTTTCATTCCAGACCAGAACCTATAAGGAATCCTTCTTTATACAATGCCCATTATAATTCGAGAGTAGTTAGTTTTCTTAACTATGGTTCTCTTTTTTGGCATCACATGAACTTTGAGCAGTCGAAATGATTTGATGAGGAAATATTAGATATATTTTCAATATTCAAAGAAATAATCACAGTTTGTTATCTTTCAATTGATACCCAATTCGGGACTTAAATCTTTGAACGCTGGGATTAATATGCCTTCGGCCAAACAACAACAAATTATCAACATAAAACTAATAAAAAACAAGAACGATAAGCTTGAAATGTTATATTTCAGTTGGTAAGCGCCTAAATATCAAAAAAAGTGAGGGTCATCTCTATTTTCAGACAATTTACCACACAATTCTGATAAATGAACTGAGTGGTCCTTTGAGAAACAAATGCGAACTGTTGGCTGACCTCAATAAGTCAATATCTTCTGAACTGATAGGATTGCATCAGTCGATACAGAGTGCATTCGAATTCAAAACAAAATTTAACAACGGAAGACCGATTATCAAGTTCGGCATTGATTCAGATTTGGACGCTAGTAAGTGGTAGTTAAATTACGGGGGGAGGTCCAAAACTTCTTGTAATCAAAGGGTTCCAAATTAAATGAAACAATAAATACATTTTTTGCTTCGACCTCAAAATAATGACCCATTTTAATGCGTTCTTTTTCCTATTTTAATGTGTAAAGTAGTCATGGGCAACCGAAATATGGTTTTTGAAACTCGATGATATTAGTATGGTGTTGTGATAGTAGTACAGTGGAACTTCCCTATAACGAAAGAGTGAAATCCGCAAAAAAAATTCGTTACTTATGAAGAAATTTCGTTATACAGTAAATTCGTTTCTATAGTCGGCAATGTCTCGTTTGACTTCACTGATAAATTTTAGTTTATCATTCAAACTTAAGCACTTCCTTTTAGACATTTTCGTACAACTTTCACACAAGCGTAATGGTTAAATTGAAACCAAACAGGCAGGGGGTCTTGTTCGAAATTCGTTATATAGAGAAATTCGTTAAACAGACGTTCGTTATAGGGAAGTTCTACGGTATATGGCACTCCCAAGACTCCCAAGTATAGTATGACACCAGACCAGTGTCATTATTCCCACCCCATCTCCTTCACTACACGAAATTTTGGATCTCCCATCGTAATTTGGACATAATTTTTTCGAATTTCACATGAAAATTATTTCAGAGAAACTGCAGCGTCAAGATATAGCTAAACATGTAACTGCAGCTGCTAGAATAGCTGTAGAGGAGCTTCCCGATTTCCTATCAGAATGTGCAGTTGTATACCTTCCAGAAATGGGTCATCTGGTAGCTGTCAAAGAATGGGAGCCAAATTGTAATCCTGAGCAGCTCAACGATATCGGTTATCAATTCATGGTAAAATTTTCTGTAGTGGAAATTGGAATTAATTTTTTAATTCGATTGAGTTTTCAGTTCACAGTTGGAGGTTCTATTCACTACAAAAGTCCTCTATGTGTAGGTCAGTATTTTTGAGAGAAAATCTATACATATGCATGGCCTAACCTGGTTACTTTTGCACAAACTAAAAATAAAATTGATTGTATTTCTTTCAGAACTTGACAAAGGCCTGGGTGTATAAATGCTGAAATTGTTGCTCACGAAAACAGAATTATTCAAAGACTTTCTGGATTTGTCCTAAAATATAACAAGGATATTAGGGAGCCATTGAAACTCATTGCCCTAATCGATAGGTATCTAAAAATTCAAATATTGAACAAAACTCAGACAAACCCTTTAGTTTAGTATCATGCAGTGGTAATAAAAAATAATCTTGAAAAATAACTTTAAAGTTATAGAATATCATATAATATGAAACATTCCATATTTAATGCATCAGAGATCGTTTTATTTCATTTCAAAATACCTAAACCCGCTCTTATTGAAAAACTATTTAGATGAAAATCAGTGGAACTTCCCTATAACGAACGTCTTTATAACGAATTTCGTACAAGACATTGCAGCTTGAATCCAAATTTTTTGTAAAATAAAAAACACCCTCTTAAACGAAGTAAATTCTCTCTATAACGAAATATTCAAAGAACATCACTCTTTGAATGAGTATTGGTAAGAAGGTATAAGGATGTTTTTTTTTCGAAATTTTTCCGGACGTATGTAACAAATCCCGACCTTCAACTAAATCCACAGAACATAAAATACTAAAAGAAAACTAAATCATTACGGCGGGCAGAGAGATCCTTCTGAAACAGTTTTAAAAACACTCCTGTCTGTTTGGTTTCAATCTAACCATTAAGTGCTTAAGTTTGAATGATAAACTCAAATTTATCAGTGAAGTCGACCGCGACATTGCCGATTATAGAAACATATTTTCGGTATAACGAAATTTCATTATAACGAATTTTTTGCGGATTTAGCGCTTTCGTTGTAGGGAAGTTCCACTGTATTTGGGGATTTGGTGAGAATTATTCAGTTTCTTCTTCACCTATATCTATATCATTTACAGTCTCATAGCCATGGCAAAAGTGGCTGCCGAAAAAAATTTCGTGAAACCAACTCTAAACAATGGCAGAATTCAAGAAATCAAGGAAGGACGCCATCCTCTGATGGAGGAGATGTTTGCCGGATTTGTCTCCAATGATTTTTATTCTGGTGGTAAATACAGCCATGTTAAAATTATCACTGGTCCAAATGGAAGTGGCAAAAGCATTTACTTGAAGCAAATTGGCATAATAATTTATTTAGCACATGTTGGATCTTATGTGCCTGCTAAAGAAGCAAATATAGGAATGACACATACTATACATTTCAGAACTGCCACTGAGTCTGTGTCTGTAAGATTGTCTGCATTCATGATCGATGTTACACAGGTAATTATTTGTATTTACTAATAATCAAAATATTGAAGTTCATTTCTACGACTACGAGGGCAATTCAAATATAAACGAGACTTTTCGATTCTCAGGCACAATAGTGGGGAGAACATTCCTGATATTTTTGTTGTCGGATAGGTTTGTCAGGAGTAAGGGAAGCACGTCGGATTGCCTCATCGACCCTCTGGGTATCCACTGTGACGATGTTTGAGCAAGAGGTTCCTCCGTCAATTGTGGAACGTGTTGTAATCAAGTTCCTCGCCGCAGAAGGCGTAAAACTGTCCAAAATCTTGAGGAGATTGACTGCCCATGTTCGGAGAAGAGACACTGTCGCGAGCTAGAGTGTTTGTATGGCATAAACAGTTCGTAGAGGGTCGTGATTGTGTTGAAAATGAGTTCGACAGCTTATTGAAGACGACGGACGTCGTACCACTTCTGAAATTACAAGTTAGGTCGGGATAAGTTATGGCAGCACCTACTCCATACTCACAGAGGGGCAAGGGTACCATAAAGGTTGCGCCAGGTGGTTTCCTCGTCTTCTCACAGCTGACCAGATATTGCATCGTTTTCAGGTGTGTGGGCGTCTTCTTGCTCGACCTCAGGAACAGGGAGACCCATTTCTCACTCACATTATCACCTGCGATGAAACATGGGTGCACCACTACACCCCAGAGTCTAAACAAGCCAGTAAGGAGTGGAGAGAACAATACGTTGCGCAATTGAAGGAGGAGACTCTTGCTCAAACATCGTCACAGTGGACACCGAGAGGGTCAATGAGGCGTGTTTCCCTTACTCCTGACAAAGCTACCAACAAAAATCAGGAATGTTCTCCCCCCCCCCCACTATTGTGCCTTAAAATCTAGAGGTCTCGTTTATATTCGGATTGCCCTAGACCTAGTACTTTTCGACAAATTCTTTCAGATAACTCAGGCCATATACAACGCAACACCTTCATCCTTAATAATTATGGATGAATTTGGTAAGGGTACTTCTGGAGATGACGGTTTGATCCTCATGGTTGGAGTACTCCGAAAATTTCTTAAAGAAAACGAAAATTGTCCCAGTATATTGGTATCAACACATTACCAACAAATCAAGAAGTACTTAAAAGAGTCCCCATTACTGGAATATCAAAAAATGAGTTATACCCACAATGCAGATGAACCAATGGTTCTTCTTTATAAACTAACTAGTGGTATTTCCGAAAGCTTTGCTTTTGATATAGCAGAAGAAGTTGGTTTGAATCCACGAATTGTTGGTGTAGAGCAAGAGAGATTTTTAATGCGATGAAAAATGATGATGTGGTCAAACCTTTAACATTGATGAAAAATCGTCATTCCAGACAAAATATGAATTGAATAAAGAAATAGCGTTCTAATTAGGTACATTCATTATCTAAGAAAATGTTCATTTTATTGTTTAGTGTTCAAAAATAAAAAGAAATCAGTTGTATCTTAGTTTTTGCATAGAAAGAGGCAATTCCTGAAATTGAACACAAGATATGACGAATGTGGTCTATATAACCATAATCTCAGATGGTCGCACAAAAACGCTTCAAGATCACAGAATATTATTAACCTCAGAAATTTGTAGCTAGCTTGACAGATGTCATGATTAATCGGTCCGTCAATCGGGTTGGGTTGTTGATTATTGTATAAATTTTCCACAAAATACCCAGTTTATATTAGCCCCGTTTTTTTGTACAAAAAACAAAATGTTAGCCCTAATGAACAGATTATTAGATTGGTTTAGAAGTCTCTTTTGGAAGGAGGAAATGGAATTAACCCTTGTTGGTTTACAATATTCTGGAAAAACAACTTTTGTAAATGTTATTGCTGTAAGTTAAAACGTCTTTGTTCTTTTTAAATGATTATGATTCATTTTTTATTGATTTCAGTCTGGTCAATTTAGTGAAGATATGATTCCTACTGTGGGTTTTAACATGAGAAAGATAACTAAAGGAAATGTAACTATAAAAGTTTGGGATATAGGTGGTCAACCAAGGTTCAGATCAATGTGGGAAAGATATTGTAGAGGGGTTAATGCTATTGTGTAAGTTCAATTTTTTGATGATTTATGGGTAAGGTTTTGAAAATTTGTTGAATATTTTAGATACATGGTTGATGCAGCTGATCCGGACAAGATAGAAGCATCAAGAAACGAACTTCATAGTTTATTGGATAAACCCCAGTTAGCTGGTATTCCTGTCTTAGTCTTAGGAAATAAGAGGGATAAACCAAATGCGTTAGATGAGAATGGCCTTATAGAAAGAATGTGAGTACAACATATTCTTCAGTTTTTCTGAATAATCAAATGCAAATTTTCAGGAATTTATCAGCCATTCAAGATCGTGAAATATGCTGTTACTCTATCTCTGTAAAGAAAAGGATAACATAGATATCACTCTTCAATGGCTCATTGCACATTCTAAATCTGGTATGCATTAAAAGGGGTAAAGAACAATTTGAAAACTATTATGTATCCTAGTAATCATGTTTTATTATAAATCCAGAGTCCAATAATTTAAAATCTTTCAGAAGAATACAAACTTTTCTTCGATTATGAAAGTGATTATACTTCAAAATTGTTCTTTATTTCAGAGAATGTTAGATTATGAAAGAAAAAGATGACTTGGTTCTCATTTACTGATTTGACTGATAAAAGCTAGAAACCAAGGAATTTGCATCATTACCATTCATTGAAATGTTTTAACTTTAATTTGAAAATAATGGCATATTGAATTAATATTAGATGAAAAACAATCATATAATGATAGTTGTTAAAAGAGCTAAATATACATTTATGCTGTGTTCTTAATTTCAGCAATATCCAAAATTGCTTTCTCTGACTCTTAGGTGAGGTTTGCATGAATGGTATCAAAGATGTAGTAACTTGAACTTATTGAATTGATTTTTCTATGTAAATTGCATTAATGGCAATTAGAGTTTTTACTTATTATTATTATTATTACTATTATTTATTCATCCCTTTACTTTCTTCAACATTCCAGGCAATTGTTCACATTTTATATAAGTTTTAACTTTGCATGGCTGTGTACAGGTGAAGTGAATCACCGTGTACATTCTGAGTGCTTTTCTACAATTATTGCTTTTAGAGACTCCAAAAAAAATGTGATTACTTCGATGATACATGCATCTACATTTCTATTTGAGTTTCGAAGTGAAAGTGGACCACTTGCTTATTTGTTTTGAAGAGCGAGAGCAATAGAAATCGGAGAGTGATACTTAATTTTACTTGCTTATATTTTTAGCTTCACAAAGAAGACACAGCAACAGCATTTTCAAAATATGTTTCAAAAGTTATTGTGCTCTATCAAGAATCATATATTCGGCTGATTATGAAATAGATTGAATGACAACCCCATGTCTTTTTGTAACTCCCCTTTTTTGGTCTTGCCGTGATCAGAATTTCAATATTTTCATTTTTCTCATCATAATCAAACTTAATGGATTGTGATGAATAGTGAAAAAAAATTCTGAATAAAAATACTCATATTGAAAATACTAGGGATCCAGACAAAAATTCAGCTCTTGGTCATGTTCTTTTATCTTATGCGGCTAAATTTTTAGCAATATATGTACGTTGAACCATGACTGAAACTTGTGATCTTAAGGATTAACAGAAGTTTAACAAGTTTTGAAATAAAAATAGAAATCAATTGAAACTTCATAGTTATTATCACCTGCTAAAATATAATATAATGATAGTTATTGAATAAGTTGTATATTGTAGATTAAGGTATGAAAAGATTACAATGCGATGACTTTATTTTAATGTTACGATTTATTCTCAAGTCCAATGAATATTATTAAGAAACTCATTGTCTTGTCTACATCACTAGTCTACTGATATTTCTTTAGCTTTAATTAATTATATCTATTTTTATTAGTGGTTGTTCATAATCATTTGGTTTTTACTGTGTTCAAGCATTCCACTCACACATCTGTAAGGAATGGCAAATAACGAATTATTGATTATTTTGAGTTTCAAAACAGTCTAGATTAACAATATAGCTTGTGAAAAACAGACTCACCTTCACCAAGTCCGATTTCAAATTAAAATACATTTATTTCAAAATCTTAACTCTGGGGCAAATGAATATGAACTGCTGCATTTTTTAAATCTCTTTTGGAGCAGGTCTTGATGAAAATATTTGTGAAATGGTCTAAATAATCTATCATTGGGAAATTTATACTTTGTATTATTCATTTCTAGATCTGAATAAAAATAAATATATTGAAAAAAACTATGTTTTCTGTCATAATTTAATATTTACATGTCAGGCAACATAATCAAAAAACAATTCAACAAGTGAGATATAATTTAGTTTTTCAACCAATATTTATTGCATTTTGAAGCTGTGTATTGACTCCATATCGTAGAAAGAATGATCTGCTGCTCATCCCCAAACGCAATCATTTGAAAAAATAGTCTGTACTCTTTTTCTTCTTGTGTCTTATTCCTGCAAAAATAATAGATATGTTTAACTTATACATATTATCAAGATCATTCCAGAAAAATTTTAAATTATGAAGTGAACTTCCTAGATGTTTTTTTTTATTTCATTCACTCAATCCAATGAGGTTCTTGAAAATTTATTGCCTTACCTTTTATTGAGAGCAGATCTTTGTAAAGGAAGATAAGCATAAGGATCAAATTTGCCACTTTCTTTACATCTCCTTTGGCTTTCTTAGATCTATATTCTGAACCCGCTGTGGTTCCACTTCTTAGGGAAGCTGTGTCCAAAGCCTGAAATACAAGATGTATTAATACATTTGTAAACATTAACACATTTGTTTTCAATCATTTCTTGCTACGAATTGCAAGTTGCAAAGAAATATGTTGAAAGTATTGTTACTTAAATCTACAACTTTGTCATTTGTTGCTTCAAACTACCTGTGGATACCAACACCTCCAGGTTTATTTTGAACTTTCTTGCGCTCATGCCACTTTTACCACTAGCCACACTGGCAGTATCTGTTCGCTTCCTTTTTCTGTTAGTTAAGGGCATAGTGTCAACACTTTCATCCTCTGAAATGAAAAGAATTTTTCTTTGTGTAAAAAGTTATTATAAAGATACATATTTTAAATATCTCTTCTGCAGTAATAATAGATAAACGCAGTATTAAAAATTTATACCTGAATCTGATGCATCGAAACTTATTTTATCCTTCTTTACGTCAGTTTCACTATCTGAGGAGTCATCTTTTATTATCAGTCTTCCATCAAGGCCAGTCTTAAAACCTCTATCCTTATCTTTTTTCTTGGGTTCAGCCGCAGGAGCCTTAACACCAGGTCTTGTAGCTAGAAAAAGATACACAATATTAAATCATTAGAGAATAAATTCGACAAACAATCAATAAAACAAACACACAGTTTATCGCAAGTTGTTACTCGAGTTTTTATTATTATAAAAGGACACATTCCTTTAAGTACAGTGGCCAGACAATCAATAGTCAATCAGTAGGGTTACCTCTGATACCATAATTGACAGATAACCTAACTAACACCTAATGACAGAAAATGACATTAATAACTAACCTAAGACCAGAATTCACAGAAAATGTTGATTGACTCACCTCTAACTTTACTAATCGCAGTTGGATCAGCAAAATCGACAATAGTATTGGATCTTCCTGGATATATTTTTCGTTCTTTTAATTTTTTTGTTTTGGGTTGGTCTGTATCCATATCCTCGATGTCTGAATCAGAATCTGCCAGAATTTCATCAACACTGTAAAAAAGAATTATTTAAAATCTTGCTGAACCGGTTATGTATTACAGTTAACGAAAAAATGGTGCTTACCTCTTATGTTTGGTATTGACAATAAATTCATCCTCTTCATCGTCGTCCGATCATCTTTCTGTGTAACTCCTTACGTTTTTTCCTGGCTTCCAGTTTCCTCAAATTCCTTAACCGTATACATGACTGTATCCTCTTGTGGTACAAAAGGAGATATACCATCTGCTCCAAACTTTCTACACAATATAACAAGAATATCTCGTATTTTCAATGGTAATGGCGTTTACAATCTTCAGACATCCACATAAAGATTTCATTATCAGTGGCAAAGAGGATCCAACAACAGGTGT
>CM024244.1:18885103-18953622 GCA_013421045.1 Propylea japonica
TAGCTACGACATTTTTTATATCATAGAATTAATCTTTTTTAAATTATTGATTTTCACTATTTCATTTTTTCAATAATTTCCAAAATATACTTACGATCGCGCTAAGATTCTGCTATCATATACTTGGCATGAATCTCAAATCCTATACAAAATTTTGAGGTATAGCATCATTGCTCTATAGCAATGAGCGGGGGCTCAGAAGCAACTGCAAAGGGCTTTTATTGCATTTTATAGTGGTTCAGCGACACACAACTCTCGCATTATTCATGGTTTGAAATAATCAAAACAATGGAGGCAGTCTAGACCTGAAATCGGAAACTTTTGAGTGCCTGTTTTTATTGGAAAGAAAAAAATTCTTTGATTTTTCGGATAAAATCATAGTTCTCATTTAGCGGACTGAGCAGTAAAAATTTTGCGTCGTTTTGAAATTTTAATATGTAAGCACAATCTATACAATCTAGCTCCCTTCTAGGATAAGAGGTCAAAGTGCTCATTACTACTCCACATGATATATAGAGATGCAATTCCTTGAAGGAATCAAAGTTGACATTTTTCCTCTTGTTTTCTCATACTGGGTAGCTGTAAACAAATGCGAGAGACTTTGATTCCCCGATGAAAATAAGCAGTGGTAGTTCATACATTTTTTTTGAAATCGACAACCCTTTCAAGATACAGTTTTTGGAAGGGTATGACGATTTGACAGTTTTTAATTTTTTCACTGCTTCATAAAATTTACATAATATGAAGCACTGAGTAGATTTATACTGACACAAATTTTTTTTAGATCCATAATTTTTTATTGGGGTTATTCCATATAATGAATATTCTAAGACATTGTATGTCTATTACAGGTGATAAAGATTCACAAATACATACATATTTTCTCAAGGTTTACCTAATTACTAATTTTCGGAGAAAATTTTAGCCGTAATTTTTTAATTCATAAATATTAGTAAATTTTTATTTTTTCTTCTGATAAAGTATCGATCTGTATGGAACCCTATCGTTTGAAACCATTTTCCGCGGCTCAAAATTCGAAAGTTACAGATATTTGAGCAAAACGATATAGTAATCGCTTAAGTAGAACGACGCTCAAAAATTATTAAAAATAATGCATTTTAAAAAATAATTAAAACAAGGTTATGCAATTCGCAGATCCATTCATTCCCATCTAGTTATGCGAGAGCCCTGAACACTTCAGGCTATAATCTGAACAAACGCGATTTCCAATAAAAATGCGATTGTGCAGAATAACTAGTATTCACGGCCTGAGCTGCACATAAAGTGAATTAGAAAACCGCGTATGCGGTTGAACTCATAGAATTTCGTTGGAATCGTTGAATAGAGCACGAGGCTGGCTAATGACTAATTTGTCTACTGTACAGAGAGATTGCATTAATAGGTCGATTTGATTTCGGCAAAACCAATCGAAATGTTAATATTTAATAAACAAGCGCAATGAAATATAGGATTTTATGCGTTGAAAGTGGCGTATCTGATACTGCAGCTGAATTTTTATAGTCTCTTTGTAATGTATTCATCATCAAATTTCCAATTTGTTTACAGGCTTATTGATCGAATTCGTATTCTATAGCCACACCCGATCAATATAAAGTTTATGGCAATGAATTCTGTGAACGATTATTCAGTTGGTCACCGTGCTGGCCTCATTTCATTCCCGTAACCAATTTCTTTATTTATTCATCGATTTTATTCAATACCTGTTTGTTTATTCATTCATTCAATAATTCATCTATTCCTTAGTTCATTCATTCTTGGCATCAATATATTCATTCATTTATTCGTTATTCAATAATTCATTATACATCATTTATTTTCCAATTAATTCATTCATTTTATTCATCCATTCATCTTTTTATTCATTCACATATTCATTCATTCATCTATTGATTTGTTCATCACATGATTGAATCGAGTTGGGGACGACGCTAAAATTCGACAAAACTATGCTCAAGGGAACTATAAGAAAACTGAGACTATAACAAATGGAAAAAACAAGATTCGGAAATCCTTTATCAAGATCACCTCCAAATCTGATAACTTTTCTTGAATGAGTTTACCGTTGATGACCCGGGTGCCCAATTTAGATGGTCAACATAGCTGGAAATGGAAAATCTAGCATATACCTCTTTTTTATACTAGTCAACCCTATAGTAGAGAGTTGATACTCTTTTTGAACCTGCGAAAGCCCTAGTTATGGCCTGTCTCTCTGCGTGAACCCATAAATACCATTTTGGCTCCCCTCGTAGAACATCAACAAACCGAATCAGCATATTCCGGAATCGGCTTACATATGTATGTATAGTATGGGCTACATAAGTCAGACCTTATTGGATCGAATTTTGTCATATTTTTCAAATTATTGTCCATTACTATCATTTCCAGAATTATCATCAGTGGCAACAATATGAAAACAGATCACAAATACAATATTAACCCTTTTTTGGTATACCATTCACATACGTGCATCTCTAATTTTCCGAGCGAATATGGCTCACACTTCAATTTGTACAGATATTGTATTGTCTAACGATATAAATTATACGTTGATATGCTTCTTATTATCTTGGGAAGTAAATTATACAATGTAATAGCCGTACCCGCTCTGTATTTGAGTACTTATGGATTGGATATAAATATTCCGGAGTTCTCTTGTCAGATTTTTGTTCCATATTTTTCCAACTGGTGGGGATATTCATGAAAAAACAATACTACCTTTGAGATTTAAACTCAATATTGAACGTTGTTAGCACTTTTTGTTTCTGAGTATTTTTCTGCTGTGAGCTCGATCTCCAAAAAATAATACCATATGATAAAACGGAATGAAAAGTTTTGTGAAATAAATGATCTCTTTAATATTGAAATCTTTGCGTTTTTGATTTAAAAGTAAAGGTGGCTTATTCAATTTAGATATTATTGTATCACATCGTTGCCCCTATTCAATTGTCTGTCTACAAATATTCCGAGAATTCTTGTACTTGCGCTTGCTGTCGCTACACTATCGCTGATTCCAATGCTTTCAGGGTAGGTCACGTTCGATTTGGTATTATAATAGAATAGAATAGAAGAGAAAGGAATAACTTATTCATGCTAAAACACATAGTGTTTACATACGTCATACAGACATTGTTTTATAAACAAGGATACAAGATAACATAAGTACAAAGAAATATTGAATATATCACAAAATATCGGAGACATCATCCGACAGATACTCATCCAATCCAGAGAATAGTAACATTTTCCACACAAATATTCCTTTATTAAACTCTTGAATTTGATTACAGGCAACATCTTAACAGTGGTTGGCAACTTTTTGAAAACCTTAGGTCCGTAGAATGCTACGCCACACTTCATCCTGTCTATACGATGAAATTCAGTATAAATATGACTGTTGTGGCGAGTATTGTATTCATGTACATCCTCGTGGATCCGGTATTCCCCACATGCACCCTCACGTATTATAGAAAAACACTAGCTACTACTTGAAATACTACTAGTGAAACCATCTAAACTGTTGGATAAGATGTTGAATATTCGTAAGAGATTTAGCATTCGATCTACATTTTTTTTCAGAATTTTTGTCGAAGGATGTTATTAAGCTTATAGACTATAGTGAGAATCCGTCTTATTTTCTGTCGAATGAAAGATGGAGGTGGCTTTCGTCTATCGAAATCGCCGAAACAATAACAATTCGTCAATCATAAGCGTCCGCACTGTTATAAATCAAACGTCTAGGAAAGCCAAAATCTATGGTTTTTGATATCGAAACTATGGTCGTATATTTCGTCGATTTCTTTCAATGAAAGAACAATATAACAATATAAGCAAACAACACACAAAAGAAATTAATCTCATAATTCGTATAACAAATTGGAGGTTAGTCAAATATTCCACATAATGAGTGGGAAACGCTTAAGCAATCAAAAAGGAGGGTTACGTCAAATTTTGAATACATACCTCGAATTTGGAAAGTTCATTATCATAGACTAACTCACAGAACATAAAATATAAGAAGTGCTATCTGCCTACTAAACCCCTACAACACGCGTGACATTTGAAACGTCAAAAATAAATGGGGCGATTGGATTCTGAGGGGTGGTCGCTTTTGGTAAGAGAGAGGTTCTATGGTTTCGTCCCGAATTTTGACAATGCTCTGTGTTCCAGAAAGAGAGAGAAAGAAGATATATAATTATTTATTATTTCACTTGCTTTTCCTATTGTTTCGGAATAAAAAGGCAGATTTGAAAGAAAATATACATTATAAAAATAATTATTTTATTAGGCTCAATTGTACAGTACATTACTATTGAATGTTTTGAACTAACAAACATTCATGATCAACCACAGCTTACATTTGAGTACAGTTGAAAAACTTCCGAGCAATCGTTGACAAATTTTGAAGCATTTGTTCATATAATACGTATAGAACATCAACACTTGTATTAAAAAAGTCAAGTTAAGTCACTACACAGTACACAATAACACTGATTCATTCGGAAGGCAAGATACATCCAAAAGAGAATGATTACTAAAACCTTATTGCTTATCAAAGAAACACAAAATATAACTTCAATGTCTTCACAAATACTTTCATATTGGCTATATTTAAACAATTATTATAACTTTTTCACTTCCTCTTCGACTCAAACAAAACAACACACAAACAATAAAAATGGCAGCATTGACAATGACATCCCATCCCATTTAAATTTGACATAACTTGGATTAGCTCAGACATACGTCACTGCTTGGCTCCGCCCCAAAATAAATGGGGAGACGTATGTCCGTGTTGTAGATTTACTTCTAGCGTTTCACCCCCTGGACTAACTAAACGGAGAATAGATGAGACACTAGTAGAACAAGCTTCAACGCCATCTGTTTTTGAACAACATTACTAATTCGTGAATAACCTCAATTTAAAAGAATCTGTATCGTAAAGCTGCCGCAAAAAGAATTCTGGTTCGAATAGGTAGGTACTCCCCATATAGGCAAAAAGTTTTTTTGAAATTCAATTTCCAAAGGAAATCAGAAATGGATTCGTGCAAGTTATCGATGAGTGAGGAATTTATTTTCATGAAAATAATACCTGCAATGAACTTTCATCTGATTTTTCTTTGGAATCGAGAAATGAGGATCAACAATCAAATTCTGGATAGAATAAAAATTTATTAACTGGAAATAGGTATCACCAATTGAAAATACAGATTTATTTCATAAATATCTAATCAATAAACTAATAATTGCATTGAAAACATTTTCAAAAACTAACAATAATCAATTCAATAATACAAAATATGAGTATTTACCTACTAAACTTATTCAATACCTACATGAAAAACTTTTTGAAAACTACGAGTATCTTAATTCTTATAGGTAACAGCATATACATATTTTATAATTACCTTCTTGCATCTCGATTTTCACATCCAATAACACAGCACGTCTTCACTCTTGCAGGCATATCGAAATTTATTACATTTCAGAAAGAACGTGTCAAACCACTCCTTGTGTCAGTTGACAATTTAAAGGTTTTTTAATAATAATGATTTTACATACCTACTATTTTCTCGATAGGAATTCCATGAATGCAACGACATCTAACTCTCAAATTGAAAATAATTTTTTCGTGTATTAGTCTCCTCTTCCGACAGATGGCGCGGAATATACGAGTGGCTCATCTAATTTTTTAGTTTGTCTATGTTCATTATCAAATCCGAAGCCTACGAACACCTGGCATCAATGCAGACAGTATTGTTAATCCAGATATCGTTCCTGATAACTCACTCAACACCGTAAAACATCGATTGTTTGTGTTCTTCACTGCGTTTATGACAGGGATGAACGGAAAGAATAGTGCGAACGTAAATAACCCCTTATCGTCTCTAATCTAATTTGCTCCAACATGTAACACGGCCATAACTCAAAACAACAAATCATCGGGATTCCGATACAGGGGCAGATATTCGGAACGAATTCCACATAACAATAGGGAGGACAGCACAGAAAAGCATATTTTCGATTCTGCTACAATAAATCACCGACTTGATTGAATCCGATAGCATAAAATATCGTTTATACTCGTACATCGCTACGGGGCTTATAACGTCCCAACGGATTGCATCGTCGGAAGGACATGCGATGCTGATGTATCCGGATGGACAAATGCCTCAAAAATGCTTCGGTCTGCTCTATCCGCCGTAATGAGAGGCCGGTCGTCGATGTGGAAAATGAACTTTCAGAGTTTCCAGATTTGATGCATGGTACAATAAATACGTTGTACGTATACAAGAGCGGTATTATGATATTGCTCTTGTCTATTCGAAATCCTGTAGTAGCACAGCTCTTATTCAAATACAATTCGACTTCGTTTTTGTGTGTTTTTTTGTATATGATTGACTGAATATGATGTGGATGGCGAAGATGTATATTGTCTTGTCATTTGTTTTCTAGTTTGAATTAATGTTATTTCTAAATAGAACTGAATGTTAAATTGTATGATGCTTTTTTATTATTAGAGTAAACATTTGTAGGTGGATCAAATTTTGATCATCAGACTGCCAAAGTTAATGAATCGTTCATTCAACCCGATTGCCTTGAAGTACGTATTATGAATTACTGTTGCGTATTTGTAGTGTTGGGACTGGGTGACGACCACAGAACATACAATATAAGAAGTGATACCTGCCTACTAAATCCTGGCAACACGGATGACATTTAACCACAGAAACTCCAATATAGCCGCCATATTGGAGCCGGGTGGAGACGATTCCATTTGAATGTCTAGGGGGTGTCCGTTGTCCGGATTTCGAAGCTTGTCAATGTCAACTACTATTTTGTGGTTGATTGTTATTTAATGATATTCTGTGTTCAGCATTCCTCGAAAATGAGAGGAGAGAAACAACATCATCTCTTTTTAAAAAAATTCGGAAAAGGAAAAATATTTATTGAAACTAATACAGTTTTAATAATAATAACTTTATTTATATTATTTTTACAGTTTCCAATTATTAAATATTCAAATATTCTATTAATTAAAAAATACATAATATAATGATGGTCAATGGTAAATGACTCACCAAACGTGACTATAATTTAGATGTTATTTTTAAAGAAATCAAATTTACTTGCTTCTTAACAAAACAAAGACCATGCATGATTAAAAAAGACCCGAATCTTGTAACCACCCACACAGAGTGAGTGGTCTTACAATTTCAGTGATTTGATTTTCAACAATGATAAAATTATCTTGAATGAAATGTAGAAGATATTCGAAAAAATTAAACGGTCATTATTGTTCACATAAGTTAACTAGTTTCACTTCACAAAAACACTGTGAGCGATTGATAATTGCAGCAAATGTGAATTCTTACGATTCGGATCCTAGTTTTCCAAATAAAATGAAATCAATTTGATTCTTTAAAAACTTACGGGGTTCAATGAAACAGAAAATTATAGATAAGGATATTTGAATTGTCCATTATTCCACAGTTATGTACCTATTATGATCACTATTTTCACTTCACAATAACACTGCTTCAACTAAGGAGGGTAAGAAAGATCTGCAGTCGGAACATTCAAAACCGGATCGGGGCAGGCAGTAACACTTCTACTGAAAAGAGCAAATATCATTCATTATTAAGTCTCACAATATGAAAAGTTAAATATATATGTATATTAGTTCATTATTTTTGAATCTATCTTTTCAGAGTAGATTACTTGCCAATTGTTGTTTTCACAAAATTAACTTCAGAATTATCAGTTAAATATTTGAATAAATCGAATATATATTGCAGACAAGTCTCTGTATATTGCAAGAAAAGATTTTGAACTGATACTGAAAACAAAGCAAAACATACCTGCTGGAAAGAAATGCATCTTATCTTACAAGATCCCTGCAGAAACATAAATAATAACTTGAATCACAACACTTTATTTTACCCAAAATCATTAATCACTTTCGCTATGTGCAATAAAACATTCATTTCAATCATTTCTGGAACTCAAACAATGAAAATGGCTGCACAATGCACATGAATCTCTGCTAAATTGTCAAAATGTCAAATCTGTCAGCCACCCCACTTATCTAAGACATACGCTTGTCTATAATCGCTACGGCCGCCGTGACAGGGCCGGGTGGGAGGACTATGTCTGAGTGGTCGTGTTTCCAACTTAGCACTAGCCGTTTCACACCCCCTGGTGACGACTTGCTCGATACCGCGGATTAATCAGGCCTCAATCTGCCTACTCCTGACTAACCCGGGATAATGACAACATCATACTCTGGCTAGGCCTCAATCTGCCTACTCCTAGCTAGAGGAAAGATGCGGGTGTTCTAACTAGGCCTCAATCTGCTTACTCCTAGTTAGATGGGAATATAAATAGAACAGCGAAATTAAACATGTAGAAATATATAATAAAAACCCAAAATAAATACAAAAAGTACACTACTCTATCTACGACAAAACACGTGTTTTAGGAACTTAGGGAAGACAACTTGTAGATATATCCCGTCCGTGGAGCCATCTATTCGCTACTGTCCGTAGTGTTGAGACTGGTGCTTGTGGCGCTCTCTGTTGGAGGGTAGCGTCAACATGGTTGGTAGCGCCAATGCAGTGATCTGTAATTTGTTGTGGGAACAGACAAATCCCCACAGTACCCCCTTGCTAGTGATTAACGATACCCATTGAATTACAACCCAGCTTGGAATCGCTCGGGGAAACGAACTTGCCGACCTGATCTGGTCGTGTAAGTTCGTCGTGCTGCTGGCGCTTGCGTTGCTGTTTCTGGTTCTGCTGCTGCTGGTGGGGTAGGTTGTTGGGCCGGAGGTGAGTTTTCGCCTGGCAAAAAGAGATTTACAGCGTCCTCCGGTGAATTTTCGTTGACCACGATGTAGGCTGGTTTCAGCCTGTCGATTGAGACCGGGACGTTGGTACCGTGAATTCGGAGGGTATAGTGTTTTTCGGCACGAGAAACCACCTCGAAAGGTCCATCGTAGGGGTGCTGGAGCGGACGCCGAACGGCGTCGTGTCTTACAAATACGTGGGATGCGGTGGCGAGATCTTTAAAGACGAAGATCTTCCGCTCACCGTGCCTGGTGCCGCTGACTGGTCGGAGCGCCTGAAAGTGCTGGCGCAGGTCGCGAACGAAATCGTCGGTGTTTATCCAGGTTCATGGTAGACGATGAAACCAGGAACTCGCCAGGAAGACGGAAGACTTTCTTTTTTTAAATTGTATTTTTTTTTGCTTTTCTGGAAATAAATCTTTATTATTATTTTATTATTATATTATTAGTTAAAGCCCAGCTCTCCTACTTTAATGTAAGTCACTATGACTTTCTGTAACCTTTGTTACCTGCTCCCTAAAAACGGCCTCGGTATCAGCTCAACTCGTATGAATTCCTTAAATTTCATCAAATTCTATTGATTCTTTCTAAGATTACTGAAGTCAGGCTCAACAGGGATCTCGGTAGCAGCCGAGTGCAGATCGCTACATACCCAGGACGGGCAATTCAAAGTGGGCATTACACAAACGCTGGATGTTGCAACGAAATTCCAGCTCGAGAATAATAGTTCTCTGCACTAACAATGACCATTTTGCAAAATAGACGAGCGTAAGCGCTTCTAACTTCACGTGCTCTCCTGCAATTATGCCTTGTCAAGTGGCCTATGCTCATGAAACAGGTAATCTCTCGGAAAAAAATAATTCAGATGATAAGAGGTAGATTTTCAACGTGAAAAATTCGGTCATCATACATACCATCGAATTAAAGAACTCTTATCGGATTTATTTCAATTCATACGAAGAATGAATGAATCTCTATTTTACGCATGAAATGCCCTGTAATCTGTTCGGCTTATGAATTATGCCTTTCGACATGAAAAAATGATGATTATGCCCATCTGAAACGTGAATTATTTTCAGAATTATCGTGCACTCTGCTGCAAATTCCAACATACAGCGATTTCTACTAGTGCGAAAGCTAACGATATAGTGCAGAATTCGATTGAGTTTGATGATTCTGAATATCATAAAAAAATCGGCTCCTTTATTTTTGCCATAAATTGTTTGTTGCAATTTCAAGCCTTTTGTTGGAGTTGTCCATCAAGTCAATATAAATCGATATGGTTTGACGTCTTGGTGAAACACGATGAAACTGTATTATTTGTTCTGTGAAGTGATCAATAATAAAATTTATTATTTACTATTTAATAATATTGTCTTCGAAACTATTAGTCAACTTCTCAAAGACAGATACGTAGTGTAGACTTCATTTGAATTAATGTTTTCTTCTCTCGAATTACCAACAAATAAATAATGCAAATAGAGTGTTCTTTTCTCTGTATGAATTGACACTAACTGTACTTGTTTATACCTACTTTTTCCGTAATAATTTCAACATTTTGTTAGACGTTTTCGAAAAACTTTGAAATAACTCGAAATTATGAGTGATGATCTATCCATTCGAGAGAATTATATTGTCTTATCCTTCGTTTAGCCAAGGCATCACACACCATCTCCTGAAAACGCTTCTGAAGTTCCCTTATGTTCAGGAGAATGATAACATTTTGTCATCACAGTTATGGGTTGAAGATGTTTTTTATGTATTTTAATGTGCTATTATCTACATCTTTATATTATGTATGTTCGTTTTACAGATATTATGGTTTCCTTTCAAAAAAATTCAACAAAATATATGAGAACTAATGCTTCAGCAGAATTTCAATATCTGTAGTTCTCGAAATACTGCCTGAAAAGGCTCTGATATATTCCATTAAAAGGCATCATGTAATAGTAGGTACCATTCATTTGAGGAAACTTCACTGAACTAAAGCCCTGAAAATAGGATTAAAAAAATGGCCATTTGAAGAAGTATTGTGTGATATGGGTATTCGTTTATTGAACGGACTCTTTGATTTCATATGCTCCGGTGATAAGAATTAATGGCCATCCATGCGTCATGATTATTTTGCATTTCATACGTATCTAGTCTAACAGTCATAAATTGATCTTTCAATTCGAAGCTCCCACCGATCCATCTTCAATGGAATTAGTGATAGCTTTATTCGTGCACAACATTTTATCTGTTGATTTGAAATAATCATGAAGTTGATCATACAGTGCTCGTCAAAATTATGGAACGAATTCTTCTTCTGAGTAAATAAATTGGTTCCATAATTTTGACGCGCAATTTATAACTCATGTACAGGGTGATTCACTCATCTTGCTAACCTATTTTTTCCCGAAAAGAGATGAATATTTTTTTATTCTGTTAACGGTAGTTAGTACGAGTCAATGTTGACTGAGAAGTCGAAGAAAAGAAAAGGAAGCCTGGCGTCGCGGTACCTTCAAAAATTTTTCTTCCAGAAACATATTTCTTTTATTGTTTCATTCGAAAGATAACTTAATTCCTATGTTTCTTTTGAATACCATTTTTTCTATTAAAATTACAAATTACAAACTTTCGGCTGATATTTCGAATCTTTGGAACCTTATTTGAAA
Source organism: Propylea japonica (assembly GCA_013421045.1). Taxonomy (NCBI): domain Eukaryota; kingdom Metazoa; phylum Arthropoda; class Insecta; order Coleoptera; family Coccinellidae; genus Propylea; species Propylea japonica. Next base: position 18,896,627 of record CM024244.1, read on the forward strand.
TAATCGAATATTATTCATGATCTTGTGATATTATACTGAATATGCTACGACATAACACCATACACAATTACTGTAAAAATCTCAGCAGACATGGTGATTTGATTTGCCTGTTTTTAATTCTGACTTATTTCAGGGCGTCACATTAGAAACGTAGAGGCTAACGGAATGGCAGTTGCTGGAGATTTCAGTCACGGTGAGTTTTATTAACGAATAAAATTTGCCATACTTTTGAGCGCTAGTTCTACTTAACAAGTTCTATATTGTTTTACCAAATTTTTTATTTTCAAATTTCGAGCCGAAATGGTCTCAAACGATAGCGTTCGACACCCTGATAAAGAATCAGCGTCAAATTCAATTCTGTCGGCCGACCGTTAGCACGATAGTCCTGGAGACTTTCAGGGTGAGTTTGGTGTCCAAATGCCGCGGTTAGTATACAAAATGTTCATAATGAGCATTATGTAAAATTTTGTGGCCATATTGTAAACAAAATCAATTGGAATATTGAAAAGAAGAATCTTTATATTTCCATAACGAGATATTCGATTGGAGTGAAATTGATTTTGTTAATGAAAATTGATACACTAAAGTTCATGCAAAATTTCGATACGATTGCATCATAATTATTTCATTTTTTGAAATAAGTTCAAGAATATAATTTCGATCGTGCTGAGATTTTGCATTCACATACCTACTTAGCATGAATTTTAAGTCCTATACAAATTTTTTTAGTAATAGAATCAGTGCTTCACAAATGAACGCGCCTTCAAAGGCAGCTGCTCAGGGCTTTTTTTTAATTTCTTTATCTATTTTCGTGAATTGTCAGCATTTGCTGAATGCATTTCAGTAGATTCAAAGGAATTTTTATTTTAAGGATATGAAAAACACATAGGTATCCAAACTGTTATCATGATAAATATGTTATAAACCTCCCCTTATTTTGAGATTTCAGATGAGCATATGAAAAACTTATTATGCGAAAAATATGCATGAAAGAAAGCATTACTAATACTCACCATAAAGTTGTTATCATTTGAGTAAAAAAACTTCAGACTCCACTCGAATGCTTTTGTACCATTTAATATAGAATTGATATGATGATATGATACTTATTTAATTTTATCCGGAGAGTCCTCAGTAATGAGGAGGAAGATGTCTACTCTGGCAGAAAATTGAATTAACTGTTCAGCAGTTGAACATGAAAACTTTGGATTTTGTTTAGCTTATGCATCCTGTAATTAATTAATGCTAACGAGGAAGGAGAACTTTAGTATGATTTTGATCTGAGGCGATTTATATTGAGGTATAACATAGTATTCATTCAATTTTCGAAGGAATAAAAAAAATAATTAAATATTATGTTATTTCAATGCTGAAATGACATGATTAGTTTGATCCTTATATACCAGTAGGAAATTCGTCATAGTATGATTAGTTTGTTTAGGCAAAAGAATCAGTGGCGGCTTTTCAGGTGAAGAGAGTGGAGTGGCTCTTCACCTAAAAATTCCTAGGGTCAGGGTCACCTAAAATGTTCATTGAGGATGATAATTATTATTCACTATTTATACAATAATTTAATCGTTTCATTAGCTCCATGTCAGAACTCAGGAGACGTTTATTATCGAGATTATTATCGAATCACGAAACTCATTATAAATATCTTGTCGCTTGCCGCATCGAGTGAAGAGGTTTGTCACGGAACTTGCACCTCGATCGCTCAAGCAGACTGCGTTGCTATGGTAACGGGTGACGTTACCGGTGCTTTTTATTACGTTTTCTCGCTGTAGTGAAGAGCTCCAGTAACCCTCTGCAGTCTGCAACCTGTTACGTTCGTCGGTGTTTTACTGTCCGCGCGTCGCCTCTAACTGTGTCGCTCCAGTGAGAACGTCTGACCGTTGTTTACTTTAAGTGCTTCGGCTTCGATATTAAAAATGAACCCCATTAATGACATTGTGTGCAGTTTAATAGAAACTCCGTTTCATCGTTGGAAAGACGAAGACAAAAAGGACATCTTAAATGAAGGTCGGCCTACTGTTAACTAGAAAATTTCTACAAGAAAAGAAATGAAAAATGGCAAATCATAAAATATTAATTTCAAATCATCTTGGTTTTCGGAATACAATTGGTTATTTATGAAATTCTGTATCTCAACAAAGGCTTTCCTCTTTGGCCAATATTTCCATTTAAAAAGAACTTTTAATTCAACTAACAAACAAACAACCATTTTATGAAGACATTACGGACAAATTTGCTAGTTTAAAGGACCGAAGGTTGGACCTGATATACAAAAAATAGGTGAGTTTACATAAAAAAGATGTTATTCTAGATTTTTCTGCTTGTTTAGCTCTTCACCTCTTTTTTCACCCACGAGGCGCCACTGAAAAGAATATTTGTTTCACACACAACTGTTTCGTTGAATTAAATCTGAAATCGTTATATTATGAGTACAATTGTAATAGTTCTGTCTCTGCATTTTAGTCAAACTGTATTTTTCTGTTTTTGTGTTTGTTTCCGTGTATATTTTATTTGCATAACATAACATTTCTTCAAAGATTTCATCTTCACATGATTTGTTGTTATTATTTATGTCGAATATTTTCATTTTGTGTTTACTTACTTTTTCGTGAATCTTCTTGTGAGGAGTCTGGTAGAAATTGACATTTATCTGTTTTACAGCTTTTGTGATTTATTGTAATTCTATGTCTTCTTCGTTATATTAGGGAAAAAATAAATTGTAATGTTGAAAGTCGTACAGTCGGTGGATAGTTTCGGTTCGAGTGTACGTATTCTATAGTTAGGTGTTCTTGCTTTTTCCGAACTGAGGAAAACATTTACACACACCACGTACAAGGAAAGGTTCGTCGAAAGCTTCTGTCTGGTCGATAACATTGGGATACTTCACAAGCTGCTACTGAGGAAATTTAGTAGCTGATTGTAGATTCGCTCAGTGTAATCGTGTCACAAGCCAACAATCTGATTGTAAAAATGCTGCGATTAAGTTGAAAGCTGGGTTACTTTCTACGATAAATCGCTGACGTTTTGGCTTGTAGGCATGTAAACAAGCCGTGTGTAATCACAGTTTCTACTATACAATCTGTGAGTTCTCATCAATTCGATGGTTTCTGGTTCTTAAATTTGAAAACGCATTGACATTTATACTAGATCCTTGATAACGATACAAACATAAACCTCACGTGGATCGCTGGACTGTTGGCTACTCAGCGAATAGACTGTTTTTTGTGCTATCATCACAATCATACAATCTAATACACTTTTCTTTTTTTTTATACGCATCTCTCGGGAAAAGACTGAGCTTATAGCGCCCTTTCAAGCGCCCCGAGATGAATTTTGAAGAAATCGGTTTGTGCGTGTCTTAAACTGCTGTAAGTTGTAACCAAGGGGGAATACATCTTGAGGTAGGGTATTCCATAGCCTTGCCGTTCGGTAAAGAAAAGCCTTCTGATACACCGATGTCCTAGTTGTAGAAAGATGCACGGCAAACTGGTGACTATTATCGGCTAGCCTTGTTTGTCGATCAAATTGAGCCCCTGGTGGAATTATGGAGGCAATGGCAGCAGAACACCTTCCGTGGTAGTATCTGTAAAAAGGCATAAGTCTCCAACCTTCCTACGGTGATCGAGACTATGAAGATTGGCAGTTAACGTTGGATCATCTATTAGGCGCACTGCTCTTTTTTGAATGGAATCAAGTAGGAGTAACGAGTGCTTAGGAGCTGAACCCCAAGCATGAGAGCAATATTCCATAGCTGGACGTACTTGAGCCTTGTAAAGTAATAAAAGCTGCTTTGGAGTGAACAATTTCCTCGCACGAAATAGATAGCTAAGCTTCTGTGCAGCTGACTTGGCAACTGAGCTGACGTGCTCATGCCAGGTTGCATTTGTACTGATATTGACCCCTAGAAGCTTAAGTCCATTAGCTGGTTTTATTGTTTTATTGTCCACTATTAGTTGGGGTGCGACTGTCGATGCTTTTCTTGTGAGCACAGTAGCCTGGGTCTTAGAGGCATTGAATTCAGACAGATTGTCAGAACCCATTGTAGAATAACTTCTAGATCTTTGTTGATTGTCACAGCTTGAGCGATTCTTTGGGAACTGGATGTTGACGCTGATACAGGCTTCTTGTTTGTCGTGGACGCTATAAGAGTGCTGTCATCTGCAATGCTTCTGATTCGCCCCGTAGCAGCTTGTTAAGTATCTCAATATAATCGATCTATTACGTGTTGCTTCTTAGGGTGCTTGGACTGAACTGACAGAATAATTCGTTATTTTTTCGCACCCCTGAAGCAGGTACTTGAGATGACAAATGATTTTGGTTGGAGTGGAGAACATGTTGACAGTGTTGTCTTATAATCACGCCCCGACATAGATTATCCCAAAATGAACGAATTTGTCAAAGACCAAGATAAATCAACCCCTGAATCAGTTCTGTCAATAAAGAATAAAAAAGCAAAATTGTCTTTACTCAATAACCTATATCTCACACACAAACCAGGTTGGTGGGATATGGGAGAATGCGACTTTCTTTTATGCAAGCCTTTTATACATCTAATAAAAAGGGAAACGGGATTAAGGCAGGCGTTTTATATGGAATAGCCTAATGTAGACGAAGGCACGCTGAATACACAATGGTGACCTGGCCTTTGCAGAGGCGTTCAGCAGCCAAGCTGTCGATGAAATTTTATTTAGAGTTTCCACCGAATCGAAAAGGACGATTGTGTTGAAGTACAAGAAATGTAGTCAATGTATGGGAATTATCAGATTTTCACGAAGTGAAAGAAGGGATTTGACACGTGTTTCCGTTGAATAAGGTACTGACGTGTTTACTTTATTTTCATAAATTTCAGTTACATGAATCTAGAAAGCTTTCCATTCCATTGAAGATAAAATTTTCTGAAACGAAATCGGTAATAATTATTGTTATATTATTTCATTCGACAGAAGAAGGAATATACTGATACTGATTAAAGACAAAAACTCAGAATAATGGACACTGACAAAACATCAGAGCTTTGGAAAGGTATGGAAACAACACAAACAAGTTTTTTATGGTAAATACTTCTCGGTAATTCACCAATTCGTTTGATAAGGATGCTATAAATGACTTTTGAAAATGATACTATGTACTAGATGGGGCTTGCGCACCAATTTCGGAATGGTATGAGTCATTCTGTTGATTCGAAAATATTACTGCTTATATACAGAAGGATTCAAAATGAATATCAGACTGTGGTTTTGAAATGTCTATAGCCTTCTCTCAGTTCACGCATAAAGAACTGGGACGTTTCTTTTTTCTTCAAGAAAACTCTATCTACCTCTTAAATATAAAAAATTACTGAAACCAAAGTTGTTGGGTGAAAAAAATGATTTTTTCTAAATGAATCTCTCTGTAAAAACTAGATAATACATCGAAACTCTTAACATTCGGTTCACAATTGAAATTATTGAATCATCAATATTTCGTTATTTGATCTTTCTGCGAACAAATAGCAATAACCTTTCATTTGCTTACCTAAAATATTTTATAGCTTTGTAACTTTCTTGAATGCATACGATGATGGGCGCATATTTCATTTCGAGTTAGTCACTTAGGGCTTCAATTTTTTTTCCATGCATGATTAAGCTTCCATAATTGCAGATATCGATTCGAAAGTAATTTTTTCTGATTCAGCTACCTCGAAACCTATAAAAACATACAAAATTCAATAGGGTCCGTTTTACTTTTCGAATAAATTCAGTTTATAGATTTTGCATTTTCATTTTCGAGTTGCGTTTGAGAGCGCCTGCGTAATGCAGTTCGCTTCGGATGGATATTTTTTCTACTTTAATAATCGATTCATTAGACCGAGCTTAATAATTGTCAGTAACATTCGTTTCTGTAGATCCTCCAGAATTTTTGTAAAAAGCTGAAATATAGCGTTTTATGGGGGGTCAACCCCTTACTCATTTTTCGTCCAAAATTTCAAAATTTTAGGTGGCCATTTTATGTGCTTATATTGAAGGGACTACAGACTGAAAAAGAATATGCAATTCATTTTTCATTCCAGCTGTTAAAACGGAAATTATGAAAGTTTGAAATATCGAGTTTTGGAAAAAAATGCCATTTGAACAGTGAAATTCTAAACGCTTACAGATATCGATTCGAAATTATTTTTTTCTGATTCAGCTAACTCGAAAACTTATAAAAACATACCGAATTCAATAAAGTCCGCTCTACTTTTCGAATAAATTCAGTTTATAGATTTTGCATTTTTTATTTTCGAGTTGCGTTTGAGAGCGCCTGCGTAATGCAGTTCGTTTCGGATGGATATTTTTTTCACTTTAATCGATTCATTAGACCGAGCTTAATAATTGTCAGTAACATTCGTTTCTGCTGTAGATCCTCCAGAATTTTTGTAAAAAGCTGAAATATAGCGTTTTAGGGGGGGTCAACCCCTTACTCATTTTTCGTCCAAAATTTCGAAATTTTAGGTGGCAATTTTATGTGCTTATATTGAAGGGGACTACAGACTGAAAGAGAATATGCAATTCATTTTTCATTCCAGCTGTTAAAACGGAAATTATGAAAGTTTGAAATATCGAGTTTTGGAAAAAATGCCATTTGAACGGTGAAATTCTAAACGCTTGCAGATATCGATTCGAAAAATTTTTTTACGATTCAGCTACCTCGAAAACCTATAAAAACATACCAAATTCAATAAAGTCCGCTCTACTTTTCGAATAAATTCAGTTTATAGATTTTGCATTTTTCATTTTCGAGTTGCGTTTGAGAGCGCCTGCGTAATGCAGTTCGCTTCGGATGGATATTTTTCTACTTTAAACTATTCTTTGGACCGAGCTTAATAATTGTCAGTAATATTCGTTTCTGAAGATCGTCCAGAATTCTTGTAAAAAGCTGAAATATAGCGTTTAAGGGGGGGTCAACCCCTTACTCATTTTTCGTCCAAAATTTCAAAATTTTAGGTGGCCATTTTATGTGCTTATATTGAAGGGGACTACAGACTGAAAAAGAATATGCAATTCATTTTTCATTCCAGCTGTTAAAACGGAAATTATGAAAGTTTGAAATATCGAGTTTTGGAAAAAATGCCATTTGAACGGTGAAATTCTAAACGCTTGCAGATATCGATTCGCAAGTATTTTTTTCTGATTCAGCTACCTCGAAAACCTATAAAAACATACAAAATTCAATAGGGTCCGTTTTACTTTTCGAATAAATTCAGTTTATAGATTTTGCATTTTTCATTTTCGAGTTGCGTTTGAGAGCGCCTGCGTAATGCAGTTCGCTTCGGATGGATATTTTTTCTACTTTAAACTATTTTTTGGACCGAGCTTAACAATTGTCAGTAATATTCGTTTCTGAAGATCCTCCAGAATTCTTGTAAAAGCTGAAATATAGCGTTTTAGGGGGGGTCAACCCCTTACTCATTTTTCGTCCAAAATTTCAAAATTTTAGGTGGCCATTTTATGTGCTTATATTGAAGGGGACCACAGACTGAAAAAGAATATGCAATTCATTTTTCATTCCAGCTGTTAAAACGGAAATTATGGAAGTTTGAAATATCGAGTTTTGGAAAAAATGCCATTTGAACGGTGAAATTCTAAACGCTTGCAGATATCGATTCGAAAGTATTTTTTTCTGATTCAGCTACCTCGAAAACCTATAAAAACATACAAAATTCAATAGGGTCCGTTTTACTTTTCGAATAAATTCAGTTTATATATTTTGCATTTTTCATTTTCGAGTTGCGTTTGAGAGCGCCTGCGTAATGCAGTTCGCTTCGGATGGATATTTTTTCTACTTTAATCGATTCATTAGACCGAGCTTAATAATTGTCAGTAACATTCGTTTCTGTAGATCCTCCAGAATTTTTGTAAAAAGCTGAAATATAGCGTTTTATGGGGGTCAACCCCTTACTCATTTTTCGTCCAAAATTTCAAAATTTTAGGTGGCCATTTTATGTGCTTATATTGAAGGGGACTACAGACTGAAAAAGAATATGCAATTCATTTTTCATTCCAGCTGTTAAAACGGAAATTATGAAAGTTTGAAATATCGAGTTTTGGAAAAAAATGCAATTTGAACAGTGAAATTCTAAACGCTTACAGATATCGATTCGAAATTATTTTTTTCTGATTCAGCTAACTCGAAAACTTATAAAAACATACCGAATTCAATAAAGTCCGCTCTACTTTTCGAATAAATTCAGTTTATAGATTTTGCATTTTTTATTTTCGAGTTGCGTTTGAGAGCGCCTGCGTAATGCAGTTCACTTCGGATGGATATTTTTTCTACTTTAATCGATTCATTAGACCGAGCTTAATAATGTCAGTAACATTCGTTTCTGTAGATCCTCCAGAACTTTTGTAAAAAGCTGAAATATAGCGTTTTAGGGGGGGTCAACCCCTTACTCATTTTTCGTCCAAAATTTCGAAATTTAGGTATCAATTTTATGTGCTTATATTGAAGGTGACTACAGACTTAAAGAGAATATGCAATTCATTTTTCATTCCAGCTGTTAAAACGGAAATTATGAAAGTTTGAAATATCGAGTTTTGGAAGAAATGCCATTTGAACGGTGAAATTCTAAACGCTTGCAGATATCGATTCGAAAGTATTTTTTCTGATTCAGCTACCTCGAAAACCTATAAAAACATACCAAATTCAATAAAGTCCGCTCTACTTTTCGAATAAATTCAGTTTATAGATTTTGCATTTTTCATTTTCGAGTTGCGTTTGAGAGCGCCTGCGTAATGCAGTTCGCTTCGGATGGATATTTTTTCTACTTTAAACTATTCTTTGGACCGAGCTCAATAATTGTCAGTAATATTCGTTTCTGAAGATCCTCCAGAATTCTTGTAAAAAGCTGAAATATAGCGTTTTAGGGGGGGGTCAACCCCTTACTCATTTTTCGTCCAAAATTTCAAAAGTTTAGGTGGCCATTTTATGTGCTTATATTGAAGGGGACTACAGACTGAAAAAGAATATGCAAGTCATTTTTCATTCCAGCTGTTAAAACGGAAATTATGAAAGTTTGAAATATCGAGTTTTGGAAAAAATGCCATTTGAACGGTGAAATTCTAAACGCTTGCAGATATCGATTCGAAAGTATTTTTTTCTGATTCAGCTACCTCGAAAACCTATAAAAACATACCAAATTCAATAAAGTCCGCTCTACTTTCGAATAAATTCAGTTTATTGATTTTGCATTTTTCATTTTCGAGTTGCGTTTGAGAGCGCCTGCGTAATGCAGTTCGCTTCGGATGGATATTTTTTCTACTTTAAACTATTCTTTGGACCGAGCTTAATAATTGTCAGTAATATTCGTTTCTGAAGATCCTTCAGAATTCTTGTAAAAAGCTGAAATATAGCGTTTTAGGGGGGGTCAACCCCTTACTCATTTTTCGTCCAAAATTTCAAGATTTTAGGTGGCCATTTTATAAGCTTATATTGAAGGGGACTACAGACTGAAAAAGAATATGCAATTCATTTTTCATTCCAGCTGTTAAAACGGAAATTATGAAAGTTTGAAATATCGAGTTTTGGAAAAAATGCCATTTGAACGGTGAAATTCTAAACGCTTGCAGATATCGATTCGAAAGTATTTTTTTCTGATTCAGCTACCTCGAAAACCTATAAAAACATACCAAATTCAATAAAGTCCGCTCTACTTTTCGAATAAATTCAGTTTATAGATTTTGCATTTTTTATTTTCGAGTTGCGTTTGAGAGCGCCTGCGTAATGCAGTTCGCTTCGGATGGATATTTTTTCTACTTAAAACTATTCTTTGGACCGAGCTTAATAATTGTCAGTAATATTCGTTTCTGAAGATCCTCCAGAATTCTTGTAAAAAGCTGAAATATAGCGTTTTATGGGGGGTCAACCCCTTACTCATTTTTCGTCCCAAATTTCAAAATTTTAGGTGGCCATTTATGTGCTTATATGAAGGGGACTACAGACTGAAAAAGAATATGCAATTCATTTTTCATTCCAGCTGTTAAAACGGAAATTATGAAAGTTTGAAATATCGAGTTTTGGAAAAAATGCCATTTGAACGGTGAAATTCTAAACGCTTGCAGATATCGATTCGAAAGTATTTTTTTCTGATTCAGCTACCTCGAAAACCTATAAAAACATACCAATTTTAATAAAGTCCGCTCTACTTCTCGAATAAATTCAGTTTATAGATTTTGCATTTTTCATTTTCGAGTTGCGTTTGAGAGCGCCTGCGTAATGCAGTTCGCTTCGGATGGAAATTTTTTCTACTTTAATCGATTCATTAGACCGAGCTTAATAATTGTCAGTAACATTCGTTTCTGTAGATCCTCCAGAATTTTTGTAAAAAGCTGTAATATAGCGTTTTATGGGGGTCAACCCCTTACTCATTTTTCGTCCAAAATTTCAAGATTTAAGGTGGCCATTTTATGTGCTCATATTGAAGGGGACTACAAACTGAAAAAGAATATGCAATTCATTTTTCATTCCAGCTGTTAAAACGGAAATTATGAAAGTTTGAAATATCGAGTTTTGGAAAAAATGCCATTTGAACGGTGAAATTCTAAACGCTTGCAGATATCGATTCGAAAGTATTTTTTTCTGATTCAGCTACCTCGAAAACCCATAAAAATATACCAATTTCAATAAAGTCCGCTCCACTTTTCGAATAAATTCAGTTTATAGATTTTGCATTTTTCATTTTCGAGTTGCGTTTGAGAGCGCCTGCGTAATGCAGATCGCTTCGGATGGATATTTTCTACTTTAATCAATTCATTAGACCGAGCTTAATAATAAATTGTCAGTAACATTCGTTTCTGAATATCCTCCAGAATTTTTGTAAAAAGCTGAAATATAGCGTTTTAGGGGGGTCAACCCCTTACACATTTTTCGTCCAAAATTTAAAAATTTTAGGTGGCCATTTTATGAGCTTATATTGAAGAGGACTACAGACTGAAAAAGAATATGCAATTCATTTTTCATTCCAGCTGTTAAAACGGAAATTATGAAAGTTTGAAATATCGAGTTTTGGAAAAATTTCATTTGAACAGTGAAATTCTAAACACTTGCAGATATCGATTCGAAAGTATTTTTTTCTGATTCAGCTACCTCGAAAACCTATAAAAACATACCAATTTCAATAAAGTCCGCTCTACTTTTCGAATAAATCCAGTTTATAGATTTTGCATTTTTCATTTTCGAGTTGCGTTTGAGAGCGCCTGCGTAATGCAGTTCGCTTCGGATGGATATTTTTTTACTTTAATCGATTCATTAGACCGAGCTTAATAATTGTCAGTAACATTCGTTTCTGTAGATCCTCCAGAATTTTTGTAAAAAGCTGAAATATAGCGTTTTAGGGGGGGTCAACCCCTTACTCATTTTTCGTCCAAAATTTCAAAATTTTAGGTGGCCATTTTATGTGCTTATATTGAAGGGGACTACAGACTGAAAAAGAATATGCAATTCATTTTTCATTCCAGCTGTTAAAACGGAAATTATGAAAGTTTGAAATATCGAGTTTTGGAAAAAATGCCATTTGAACGGTGAAATTCTAAACGCTTACAGATATCGATTCGAAAGTATTTTTTTCTGATTCAGCTACCTCGAAAACCCATAAAAACATACCAATTTTAATAAAGTCCGCTCTACTTTTGGAATAAATTCAGTTTATAGATTTTGCATTTTTCATTTTCGAGTTGCGTTTGAGAGCGCCTGCGTAATGCAGTTCGCTTCGGATGGATATTTTCTCTACTTTAATCGATTCATTAGACCGAGCTTAATGATTGTTAGTAACATTCGTTTCTGTAGATCCTCCAGAATTTTTGTAAAAAGCTGAAATATAGCGTTTTAGGGGGGGTCAACCCCTTACTCATTTTTCGTCCAAAATTTCAAAATTTTAGGTGGCCATTTTATGTGCTTATATTGAAGGGGACTACAGACTGAAAAAAAATATGCAATTCATTTTTCATTTCAGCTGTTCAAACGGAAATTATGAAAGTTTGAAATATCGAGTTTTGGAAAAAATGCCATTTGAACGGTGAAATTCTAAACGCTTGCAGATATCGATTCGAAAGTATTTTTTTCTGATTCAGCTACCTCGAAAACTTATAAAAACATACCAATTTCAATAAAGACCAGAGTTGTTGGGTGAAAAAGTTATTTTTCAATTCTGAAATTTATATGATAAATGGTTTTTCTAAATGATTCTCTCTGTATAAACTAGATAATACATCGAAACTCTTAACATTCGGTTCACAATCGAAATTATTGAATCATCAATATTTCGTTATTTGATCTTTCTGCGAACAAATAGCAATAACCTTTCATTTGCTTACGTAAAATATTTTATAGCTTTGTAACTTTCTTGAATGCATATGATGATGGGCGCATATTTCATTTCAAGTTAGTCACTTAGGGCTTCAAATTTTTTTTCCTTGCATGATTAAGCTTCCATAATTTGAAAAAAATTTCCGATTTTCGATAAAACTCGAAGTTGGATATTTCTTAGAAAACTGACAACATATTTTCATACGATTTTCTGCAGACTGCAGACGTATTGATAGAAGTATGAGGAATTTTAAATTATGAAACTGATGGTTTGAAACAATTTTTGTGCGTCTTACACATAAACACAATGTTGTTCAGTATGAATTAATTATCAATTCAGAGAATATAGTATTTGAATGAAATAGATTTTTCCTGAATTTTTTAGTTGAAATAATTCACCTTAGGAAAATCATTAGGCTCAATTTAAATTCATAAAGTGCATTGAACAAAATTTCAAATTATCAATTCCTTATAAACTAGCGTATCAAAGAATCAGCGTCAATAGATAAGAATAAAGCAATGTGTAAGAAATTTCAACGCGATTATTCAAAAAGGAAAATCAATCATACACATGTCACATATAAATAAAAGTTTCGTATACTTTTTCGTGAACTTTTTTCAAGCGTGAAATGCAATTTCTGGCTGAAACTTTTGACTTGCATAAAAATCCAAGATCGCTAGCAGTCCAGATGTCGAAGAGAAAACGAATTGATGAAATATAATGATTTAATTGAAACTTCAACATAAATCGAATGAAAAAATTTTTTCTCACCATAACCTTATTTTCCACCCTCAACAACGCAAGTGTAACAGAAGAGCCTACACTATAAACCTATTAAAATGTAAATAAATACCTGCCTCGAAGTACGGATGGAACGCGTTCAATTATTCAGCATTTCAACATGACGAAATCTGCTCCTTCGCTGTATCAATAATTAAAATCACCTTTCGTTTCGGCCCCTCATTAGTAAGACTGCTGAAATTTCCACGCAATCGTTCAAAATGGAAAATCAATCATTCACACGTCACTATCTTGTCACTGTTTCACTTATATTTTTTTTTCATAAATTAAAATTTCATACAATTTTTCGTGAACTTTTAAGAAGCGTGAAATGCAAACCATACCAACACTTCCGACTTCATCCAGTAGTCTGATGAATTTTCATACAATTCCAAGACCGCTAGCAGTCTAGAAGTCGCGAAGATGAAACAAACTGATGAAATATAATCATTGATTCTTTATTTTAAATATAAATCGGATGAAAAACATTTTTTTTTCGTACCCATATTTTTCACCCTAAACAACGCAAGTGTAACTCACAAGCCGACACATAAGCCTATTGAAATGCAAATAAATATCTGCCTGAGGCACAGATAGAACGAGTTCAATTATTCAGAAGCATTTCAACATGACGAAATCTGCTCCTTCTTTATATCAATAATTAAAATCACCTTTCGTTTCGGCATCTCATTAGGAAGAGCACAGAAATATCCACGCAATCGTTCAAAATGGAAAATCAACCATACACATATCACTATCCTGACCCACGTATTACTTATTTTTTCTGTTCACAAATTGAAATTTTGTACACTTTTTTTTGTAGTAGCAGAAAATGCAATCCCTAGCAAAAAATTCTGATTTCTTGCCAGTACTATGATGATTTTAGAAAACTAAGACCGTTAGGAGTCCAGGCCTCGAAGAAGAGACGATTTGAGAAAATATAATGATTTAATTTCAATCTCAACATCAATCGGATGAAAAACATTTTCCTCTTCGTACCCATATTTTCCAGCCTCAACAACGTAAGTGTAACTCACGAGCCCACACAATAAGCCTATTAAAATGCAAATAAAGACTTGCCCCGAGGCAGGGATGGAACGCGTTCAATTATTCAGAAGCATTTCAACATGACAAAATCTGCTCCTCTTCTATATCAATAATTAAAATCACCTTTCGTTTCGTCTCCTCATTAGGGAGAGCACAGCTAGGAGCTACACCGTCAGGAAAGGACCTCTCCGATGATGCAGGGCTCTGCAGACCGGAAGGACAACTATACCGGAAGCCGGGGCAGGAGCACTTATCGCTCCTCCACTTCTGCGGAGTGGCAGAGAGGCAGCCCTCGTTACTGGTCCTTATTTAATTTTCATTTTACGTCTTTTGCCCAATTTGCATCGTCGACAAGAGGCGAGGCTTGCCAGTTCGGTGTTCGTCTTTCTCTGCCAATTTATTTTTATGCTTATTTTGAGGAAAAATTTGGGATCCCTTCCACGCATCTCGAACGATTTAATGATGAGAATCGAGTGATGAAACGGATGATGCGGACTTTGAGAATGAAAGTAATCAGCATTTTGTCCAGGCAGTGATATCTAGGAAATAATGCTTCCATTGAGGATTTTTCCAACGTAAAATGATTGAATTAATCAGATAATGCTTGCCTCAGTGCATGATTTCGATAATGATAGAAAAGATTCGAATGTGACATAATAGTTGGATTGGTTATTGACCGTAAATGTTCACATAAAGTTTATTTATCGCGATGTCTCGGTCTAAAGGATCAGTGATATACTTTTATATCATCTTAACTTTTAGTAAGTTTTATTACATGTACTTTCATGTTGTAAATCCTTGAGAAAGGTAATAAAACTTACCGAAAGCTACTTGACATAATAGCTGGATTGGTTGTTGACCGTAAATGTTCACATAATAATAATACTCATAAATGTCTTTATTCCAACAAAAAATAAAAACAAGATATTACACTACAGAAAAAAAACTTGTGGTACTTCCATAAGAATGTGAATACAAAATTTCAGCACGGCCGGAATTATATTAAATCAACGAAAAGAAATAAATTCAATGTTTGAGATTACTCGATCCTCTTGAAACTTTCTATAAACATTCAGTATATAAGTCTTCATTCATATAAGATTCAGGTTGAAAATATCGAATGAATTATTTTTACAACTAAGTTAATCAAATATAGGTCAAAGTCAAAAATGATTGCTTTTGTGTAACGTTATTATTTTGAATTTATCATAAAATGTAGTTTTGCCAAATTTACTAAATCTTTTTATTAGTTAGTAAACTTATTAGGATGGTTCATTTTCAAAGTTTCCTCATTGTTGTAATTATTCACTTCGTTTACCTACCTTTTTGAATTGTTTTCCATCAGAAAACGGTTGTTTATTATTTAAATTGTGAAGTTAGTGGTTGTTATCATTTTGTAGTTGTCATTTTGTAGTTCAAAAGCAGTGGTTGGAATTATTTGGCCTCAGTAAAGTACTTCGGAAAATCGTGGAAGAATTATAGAAACGGATTTACAGAAGCCCTCCTCTGGTGTAAACTGCGTAGATTGTCAGTACCGTAATGATTCCTTTATATTATTTTGGTTTTGATTTGTTTTTTTTTTCTTCGCTGGGACAACTGATAGACTCTGTGAACCTTGAACATCCGGAAAATTTCGATGCGACTGTCAGGCCGGCATTTTGTTGTGCGGAGGTCGTGTGGAGGGTTTAGGCATTTTCGAAGAAAATTTTGAATCTAGATTCATCCTCGTTGTGAGAGATTATATCTTCGAATGTCATTGTTCCCTGAAAAGTATTTTGGAATATTTTGGGAAATACAGACTTTTCCACATGGAGTCCGTACGGAATCTATCTTGCACCTCTAGGTATGCATACATTTTCTATCTGGAACCAGCAGTCTGCCCATTTTCTTTTATTAGGTTGTTGTATAGCGAATATTGTATTTGAAGGAAGTTTTCGACTGAATTGGAGGTTGAGCCTATTTCCCTCGAACAACGAAGGTAACTAAAATATCCTTAATAGCTTTTGAATCGTTTCTTATAGTATTTTGTTAGGGTCCACGTGCCTGGCATGTCTACTTGCCTGAGTTATCTATGTACCTGTCCGCTAGAGGTGCCCACGAACCTGTCAGTGAGGGGTATCAATTGGCATCCACTTGCCTGTCATCTTGGAGGTATCTACGTACCTGGCGTTATTAGTTGGAGCTATCTACGTTCTGGAGTAGTTTGCGAAGGTAACCAGTGTGTAGCACTGGCTTTAACATTGTAAGAACTGTTAAAAAAAATCAAATGATTGCTTTCCTGAAAAAAACAATTTTTAAGTGTTTTATTCCAGACAACTGAACGAATTCGGGCCAAAACGTTGAATACAAGAAGCAAAACTGATAAAAATAACACAAACTCATGTGCTTCAATTTTTCGAGTGTATGTACAGCAATGCACAATTATCTATTAGGTAATTGTGAATTAATTTTCGTCAAGAAATCGCATTTTCTCAAGCTTAACTTCGGCAATCTGGAAATAAAACAAACGATTGCATTCTGAAAATCGCCAGGCTATCCAATCCTCAACTGTCAACACTACAAAGCGTCCCATCCGTCTTGTATCAGCGCCACGACCCGTGCAGAAAACATAACTTATAGGGATAAACCTCGGGATCATAACGACCGACCGGAAACTTCATATGTGTCACATATTGGCCTGTGTGAAAACGACAAGTTAATTCATTGGCGTCGATTCGAAACCGACGTCGTGGAGCTAACGGCCAACTTTTTCGATGGAGCGGGCCCGAATTGATAGATTGTTTTATTTGGTGGCCGCAGTCGTTATGGTCCCACATATGTCCTTTGTAATGGCATTGTGGTGGACACGTAAGTTTTAACGGAGACCGTAGACGTGACGTTTGGAGAATGATTTAAACTCCGACTGTAATGGTTTTTGTCGCTTGACCACCAGGGGATTTATACGGTCTTCCAGTTATAAGGAAACAATGAAGAGAAAAAGGTGTAAAAGTTGAGGAATTCTGAGAAGGGTCATGTCTGGGATTACAAACATCGTCAGAATTTCTGGCCTCCTAGGTTTCTCAAGAAATTAACATGAGATGTATATGTTCCACTTTTCCAACTGGAGCTGCAATTTATGTGATAGCAAATCTAAGTTTGTTACATTTTGCTTTAAGCCGGTCCCAGACAATGCGTGTATTTGACGAATGTTCGGCATTGGCGGTGCTTCGCGTAGTGTGTGGGAGCTCAACTTCGGGTATCATTCGGCATTGGCCTGCTATCCGAAGTCTTGTCGGTACGGACGGCACGAACCAAAGGAAGACGAAGTACATTCGCGCTCATTTGTGTTAGCTCCCAGACAATGTGTTTATCTACGCGTACTAGGCCTATTCTGTTTTCAGTCAGAGTCGTGCGACGTGATTTCACGGTGTTTTTAGGTATTTTTGGTTAAGTCATCATGGAATGGTCTAATAAATTAATAATGGAGTTCTTGGATCTCTACGAATCATATCCTAGGACAAATATTGAAATATGAAACTTTTCAATTATCGAGAGTAATTCCGAATTATTTTGATTTCTGACACAGCAATGAGATCAAGTTACAACTAGGTGTTGTGATTTTTATTGTAAATGTAAATGATTACTGTCTGATTTGTCTAGTTTCTGAACATATTTTCCTATAGCTCCACAGTTTTTAAAATAGATAAATATTAAATAACGGTACAGAGCATCTGCCACAGAACATAATGCTCTGTTCTACTTTTATAGATTATGAGATTTCAAAGATCACTATTTTGGGAAATATGCTCATCTTTTAACGATACTTTCACCCTTTTCGTAACTCTTCAGTAAAATCTCAATTAAATAATTAGGTGCAAAGGCACTGAATGCAAAGGAAACGAGGAATGCAATATCCCTTACTGGTCGTTCAATACGGCGATAGTTGTACCGACAGATCCTAATTAATTAATTAATTACACGAAAAAGAAACGAGAAAGCGATATCTCCCCTGTCCATTCATAACTATGATAGCTATATCGAAAAATTTTAATAAAATAATTAAGGTTTTAATGAATGAATGAAAACAGAAGAATAAAAGTGTGAATTTTTCAATCTATCGGTTGTCAGATCAGGAAACTCAACATAAAACATAAAAATATATTAAAAAACATGAAACTCTATGGATAAAATCGCTTTGCTCCGTCGAAATAGACCGATCGAAAAGATCGACGTCCGATCGCTCAGATTTTTATGACGAACGCTCCAGATGTCTACGCCCTCAATCCGGATGTAATAAACGAACGGTTCAGATCGATCCGACACGTCTGATGTCGATGCCGAACGACCCTACTACTCACTGCTCTCCGCTACTGTTCTATACTGAGGCCGTTTGGCGAACGTTTGTCAACAGAGAAACGAATGTCGAACATTTCGCGATTGCCGCAGTGTCTGGGAGGGTACCCGAAGGCGAACTACGAAGGCACATTCGCCGAATGCACGCATTGTCTGGGACCGGCTTTATGCAGAATGAGACAAACTTGTTAAATAATGAAAAGTCTGATGGATTGTTTTATTTGGTGGCCGCAGTCGTTATGGTTCCAAGTGTCCTTTGTGATGACATTGTGGTGGACATGTAAGTTTTAAGGGAGACCGTTGACGTGATGTTTGGTGAATGATTTAAAGTCCGACTGTAATGTTTTTGTCGCTTGACAACCACGGAATTTATACGGTATTCCTGTTATAAGGAAACAATGAAGAGAGAGGGGTAAAAAGTTGAGGAATTCGGAGGTGGATCATGTCTGGGATTACAAACATCATCAGAATTTTCGACCCCATAGGTTTCTCAAGAATTGAACAAATTATGTTCTGGGAATGAGATGTATATGTTCCACTTTTTCAACTGTACCTGCAATTTATTTGATAGGAAATGTGAGTTTGCTTTATTTTGCTTTATGCAGAATAAGACAGACTTGGAAAATCAGAAAAAGCCTGATAGATTGTTTTATTTGATGGCCGCAGTCGATATGGTCCCTTATAAGTCCTGTGTTATGGCATTGTGGTGAACACGTAAGTTTCAACGGTTAACGTGGCTTTTGTCGCTTGACCACCAGAGGACTTCCTGTTATAAGGAAACAACGAAAAGAGAAAGGTGTGAAAGTTAAGAAATTCGGAAGAGGGTCATATTTAGGATTACACACGTCGTCAAAATTCATGGGATCTACGTTTCTTGAAAAATAAACAATCTTTGTGCTGGAAATGAGATGAATATTTTTTAATTGCATTATATTTGATAGGAAATCTCAGTTTGTTATTGTTTGTTTTTTGCAGTACGACACAAAATTGGAGAAATGAGAATTAATCTGAATTTATCGATTACTCATCATTGATCAATAGAAGTTTTTCACAACTGAATGGAAATTCATTAATCCACACCATCATTCAAGCGACTGACCAATATGCCTCCCGTATCATGTCATGAAATTTTCTGACATATCTTTCCTTTCATCCTAAAGGGCGTAGATTGAAGATTGTTGAGGGGGTCACATTACACTGCAAAATTCACATCTGCCCCCTATGAGCTGTTTTTTCATAACTGCTACTCTACAGCTTGCCCTTCAGTTCCACAGCCGTAATGAACGCTAGTGTCTGAAAGGCCTTCAATAAGTTAGATATGCGCCTATCCCTTACTTTCATGTGACGTTTAGAGAATGATTTGAAGTTCGATTGTAATGGTTTTGTCGCTTGAGCACCAGGGGATTTATACGGTCTTTCAGTTATAACGAAACAATAAAAAGAAAATTGTGTAAAAGTTACGAAATTCAGAGGAGGGTTATGTCTGGAATTATACACATTGTCAAAATTTTGGCTTGTAGGTTTCTCAAGAAGTGAACAATCTATGTACTGGAAGTGAGATGAATATATTCCATGCAGTATATATTTTCTTCAAACCAGTTATGACGAAAAGAAACCTGATTTACACTGAGTAAATTATTCGTTGCATTTATAGTGACAAATAAATTCCTCGTATACACACAACAAAATTTATTTATTTAAAGAAGGTAGGAATACAAACAGTTCTTTCAACCCATGAACAGTGTTCACAAATTATACTCAGAAATAAAAATCATACAATTGACAAACATAATTCATTTCACTATAAATCAGCCCTAGTGGTAATGTACTAATATATGTTTTTTGTACCACTAAAAACAGAAAACAAGTAAATTTCATTGAAGGACATTCCGTGCCAACTTTTTTCGAGAAGTTTTTTGAATTGAGGCAGGCAAAAATTGAATGGATCAGTGTCAGCAAACTCTAAGTTGAAAGTCGTCAAGATTCTACAAATTGGGGAGTTTTCCGTGAGGTTCAAACGACGGGAAGGAATCGCTAAAGTCCCATCGATCGCAGTCTCCTCACGGGAACCTTTAAGGACAATAACTGCAAAATCAAGGGGACCAAAAAAATACCGTTCAAAACTTTATAGTTTTATATAGAAAGCACATTTTTCTGCGACTATCCAAACTCAGCAAACCTAGTTTGAGCTTCCGAGTAATCATGATTCCTAATGATGAAATTATTTCTGAATGATAAATGCCTGAGAAACTTGTGTTAAACGTTTTCAGTGGCGTAAATAACACCCCCGCAGCCCCGCCGTGCGGGGGGGCGCAGCAGTCCGAGGGGCGCCGGAGGGCGCAAAGCGCCCTCCGCTGTACGGGTTGTAACTTGTCAATCATCGGCAATCGGCCCGGCCGATCAGCTGGCGGGGGGCGCTCAATGACTTAGTTACGCCACTGAACGTTTCCAACTTTTTTTATGACACTTATATTGAGGATTCGAAATCAACGAGTCAAAATTCAAATTTTCGTAATAACATTCAAATCAAACCGAACTCATCCTGAAACTCTCAAATCTCTAGGACAATCCCTTCGAAAGTTATCGTGCTTACGGCCGACCAAACAACCCCACAGACATAATTGGATTTGAATTCGTGATCAGGGAGTAGAACTCTATTGTTCAAGACCATTTTCAGCTCAAAATTTGAAAATTACATACATTAACGCAAAACGATAAAGCACTCGTTTAAGTAGAACGAACTCTTAAACATTATACGTTAACAACTAAGATCATTGAGTTTGGATATTAGCACTGTGAACTAAATGACATCTGCTTTATGTTTCCGAAACTTCAGTGAGCTCCTAAATTCACCCAAACTCAATATTACCAAAGAAAGGATTTTGAATTATTAAGTGGATTACCGATGACATCCAGTGGTTTAGAAGCAAGAATTAAACGACACGATGGGTAGTTTGCCGACAAGACTAGCTGTTTTAATTAATTCTGCCAAAGGCTTTATGATGAGGCGCTTCAACTACCGCATGTCTTTAATCGGATTGTGTAGACTCTAGATGGAACATATTAATAAATAATCGTGGAAAGATGGTTGGTGATAAAATAGAGATCCTTCAAAATGATAATTGAGATAAATTTGCGTTATGGATAATCAGCCTCTGTACAATTTAATATGACTCGAATATTCAAACTTCCTGAAAAGCGGCCACACCTGATATGTCTCATCTCATAATAAATCACTAATGTTCCAAGGGGGCCAAATGATACTGCACAGAGGTACAAGAATTAGTGATGCATCAACTACAACTTTCAAACCTAGAAAGAGAGATACAAAAAAAAGAATGACATATCGCACTCATAAAACCATCATCTTTTTTTATTTTAGAGTTATAAGCCAGAATTGACACTTGCAGAAGTGAAACTTCTGTCATTGTCTCTGTTCCTGATTGTGCTTTAGTCTGAAACGTAGACTTTGGGGAAAGCCGGTCTCAAGGCAATGAAAGGCTCGCGGCCACACTCAGTGAAGAAGGGAGTGAGTTATATCGGATGGAATGTAATGGGCGCCAGGTAGAGTAATGCCTGCCTACTCAAGGTTAATGAACTGCTTACTCCTCCACCAGAGTAAGAGTTAACAAAAATTCCTCAAAATTCAAGTCACAATTATTTATTACCCAAAAACAAAAAAAAATATATGTGCAGTGGTTGATATAATACGGATAAATATTTTCCCCCAAGGGGTAGTCAGAAGAAAACTTACTGAAACACACTAAATCAGATAAGAACAAATAATCTAAGCTAACAAAATAAACCCACTTAATCGGCTTACATTCAGCTTAACGTTCTGGTTTAGATTGTCAATAACTACGCTAAACTAAACAATGATTCCTGAAGGGAATACCGATCAATTATCCTATAATAGAATCCTGAAGGGATACACGAGCACCTTTGTTGGTACCCAACGCAACTTATGAAGTGCACCTCATTATAATTGCTCACAGTTATATATAAAATTACCTTACAGAATAATATCACAAATTATCAAAAACTAAAAAGGCAATGGCCTACATCATTTAATACTGTTTTTTATGTCACTTATGTCTATTTGTTCGTATACGCTTTGAAAAATCACTTGTCCAGAATATTGTGCCTGATGCAGATAACAGGTGCAATTCGTCTTGGATGCCTTCAATAAGTTTTTCCATCAATTGGAGTACACTGAGGTGATCCAAATTTTCAGGAGCTGGTACGCTCCATTTCTTGAAATTCAAAACTAGTTTCGCATGAACCTACCAACAATTGGAAAAAAACGTAGAAAACCGACCTTGAGATAACTTATTTAGGAATTAACAAAACTTTATCGATTTTTTGAGTAGGTCGATTTATTTGCCCGTTAGTGGCCACAGTAGGTAGGTACAGTAGCATGTGACCCACTGAAAACAGTACTGATTGATTATCGGATAAGAAATATCAGGGGGAGTTTCTCTTTATCAGCATGTTCTCGATACATTCTCCAATTTGTACCCGTAACTCGTCATAGAGAGCACGTCGAACTTATCTATCTTCCCCACTCCCTCGCCAATTTCCGCACACGAAACGACTTCACATTACCCATCATCCATGAAATGTATCTCTGAATCCTGAATTGAAACTGTCTGAATAAAGTGCTTGTTACAGACGCATTCCCGAGATTCGCAGAGCCAATTCCTAACGTGACAGTGACTGTGGGGAGAGACGCACTTCTGGCCTGTGTAGTCGACAATCTTAAGGGATTCAAGGTATGTTCTTATGTTCTTTGTTACGCTCAACGCAGTCTCTTTTCACGAAGGAGACTTTTCTCCTGCTTGGGGATTATGCCTATACAAATGAGTTCATGCATGTTCTTGGCCGAACTTCTTCGTATCATGTCCTTCCGACTCGCCTTAGGAATGACAAGTGGAATCTGTGATATTTCTGGCTGAGAAGATCTAGTTGAACTGTAATGATCTCGGTTGAGGAATATGGTTTCGGGTTGAATAGGAATTCGAGAAAATGAACTTTCTTGAACTTTAACCAACATTCGTCTGATTTCACAATATGGAATCGATATGAGTGAACGCAAAACACGAAGACAGCTAATAACTCTTTTTTCGAAATGTTGCCTCAAAGAAAAACCGCCGAGTTTACCTTATATTGAAAATAAGATTCAACTTTTCCTACTCGGTAGTGGATTAAAACTGAACCGAATTTCAATTACCATGTTTTTACAACCACCATTTCTCAGATCTTTCACAAAATGTATTATGCTTTCCAACTAGCTCCAAAGATTACAACGTCTAAAATAAAACATGAGTGCAGCTTGAATTCTTGAAGCAGAGTTGGAAAATAAATGAATATTTGTGACTCGAGACAAAAAACAATGGATAGGAGAATTCATTCAGTAGTAAGTGCTAATGGAATCAGTGAAAATGTGTCTGTTTGTCGTGTGATATACGAGGGGACAAGTAACCTGATATACTGAGACATCTGGATACGATCAGTTTTGTTGTTCAATAATTTGTGGGTTCTGCGCTGCTCAATAGCCAGATTCAACATACGATAGACCTCAGAAGTATATGAGATCGACGGAAAGAATCATGACCGACAGTGCCGCACAAACTTCCTCTAACACTATCCAGTCTATCAACGTAAATTTCGTTGTGTGGATTTCACACAACCGGTCTGAAACCCAAAGGACCATTCACATAGGCGAAGAAAAGGGCACGAGCTACATTGAAAATCTTGAATTCAAAAGTTGTTCCAAATATGAATCCCAGCATTGACTCGCTGCTAAATCCTTAAAAGAGCTGACGTGAGAAATCATTTGACCGCGAATTCTATATGGAGCAGGCGAGGCGATAGAAGATTTTCTGGTAAATGTGATGATATACACTTGGACAAGTTGAGGGATAATTGGTTTTTCAAACAAAAGCAGCAACTAGGTTCGAATCCTCCTGAATTCGTAGTCTGTCTGACTGGCAAGTAATCGAGGGATAATTTCAAGTCATTAGCATATAGCGGAACATAGCAAAACTTCAAAGTCCCCACGATGTTACTGATATAAATCAAGAAGAGTAACGGACCCAGATGAGAACCTTCGGCATACCAGAGGTTCCAATCCCGAGCTGAACCCTCTCAAAAGATAGCGCTGAAATCTGCCCTCCAAGTAGGATCCAAATCACCTGAGGAGGTCACCACAGACACTAACCCTAGCAAGCCCCGAAACCATAATCGAGTGATCGACTTTGTCACAGGCCTTGCTGAAATCAGTGTAGACAGCACCAACAGAAAGCCTGAGACTACTTTTCAGGATGTACTCCACGGACAAGGTCATATTTGTTTCAACAGATCGATTCTTGATGAAGCCATGCTGTTCGGCGTTCAACAAACTCAACATCGAAATATAAGAAATCAGTAACGATACATCCAAACAATGAACTAATCCAACATTGGCATTGGGATCAGAACTGCGATATATCCATTCACTCAGTCATGGTGTTATTGAAGCACTGAGCTTCTACGTTATCGATTCAAAGACGATTTGGGATTGCCGGAACCAACTCAACGGGCTAGGCAAGAGAAATAAGGTATTTTTAATCGGGGTTCCGGCCATTCGGTAATCGAAGGAAACAAAGAGACCAATACACTTGCCAAATAGAGCTCACGAATGCCACTCATTGGCCCCGAACCCTTCTGTGGTATAGGAAAGTGTACTTATAAGAGGGAGTTTCTGGAGAAGAAGAGTAGTGCTTAAGTTGCTTCATTTGAGAGAAATAAGAAATGATGTAAATAAATCTGAACTGGATTCTGTTCATGGTAACCGTTCGCCTTTCCTTGCAACAGTTTAATGGTGGACAGCTGAAATTAGACGTGGCCGTACGAGCATTCTTGATGAAGACCACCCAAGTCGTCCAAAAGAGGTGACTACCCAGGAAATCATCAGAAAAATTCACGATATTTTATTGAACGACCGAAAATAGAAGTGAGTGAGATAGATTCGACATAAGGCAAATCAATTGGGTCGGTGATTTCAATTTTGCATAATGCTTTGGGTATAAGAAAGCAAACAAAAAGATTGTTGCCACGTTTGCAAACAATCAATCAAAAAGGTGAACATGTTCTCACTTATCAGCATTGTTTGGAACTTTTAAAACGTGATCGGTCTGATTTTTTGCACCGAATTGTTACTACTGATGAATCATGGATCCACCACTAGATACCAGAATCGAAAAATCAGCAAAATAATGAGTAAGACCACATGGAATCGCTTCAAAGCATGCAAAGACTCTACCATCGACTGCAAAGGTTATGGCGTCTGTTTTTGACTTCCAGTGATAGTCATATTGTTCATCGACTATTTGGAAAAAGGGAAAACAATCAATAGCGATTATAAGTGTGCATTTTTAGACCGATTGAAAGCTGAAATAAAAAAAACGGCCAAATTTATTGGAGAAAAATCCATAAGCTACGCCTCGAATGGCTTCCTCGTCCCAAACTTGAAGATATGGCTTAGAGGGACAAAATGGAAACGAATGAAGAGGTTAAATGAGAAACTGAAGCATATTTGGGGACATTGACAAATCATACTATTCAAAAGTATCGCATTATTGGAAAATCGTTGAAATTAGTGTATCCATTTGAAGGAGACTGTTTTGAAGTATATATAGTAATTTTTTTTTGTAGAAGCTTTATTAGGATATCCTGGTCTTAGGAAATGTAGGACACTTTTATTTTAATCCAAGCTTTCGGTAAATTTTATTACCTTTTTCAAGGATCTATAAAAATAATTTACATCATTATTATATAAGGCTAAATTACAATTTACTTACAAATACTGTGATTAAACTCCTTAATATAGATATAAGTTTAAAGGACATGCAATTAAATAGTTATTACACTCCAGAAGTGATTTTTCTAAAAATATTTTACATACATCAAATTTGACAATAAACTTCAGTTCACAATTATTAAATTTCTATTCTTCATCAATAGAGAAATCGCGAAAAGATGAAAATGATTTTTTTGATATTTCAATTAAATAAGAATATATATTATTAAGGTTGCTCGTATCTTGTTTGGTGTTCATGGTGTTATCAGAGATGGATATTGCCAACATTTCAAGGAACAGTCTTTTGTTGTAATGAGCTTCTTTAAACAGCAATTTGGTATTTGAATAATTCATGTTATGATCGTAATTGTTTGAATGTATGGCCAAAGCACAAGTATTCAAATTTCTTCTTACAGAACTTTTATGGGAAGCTATTCTTGTTTTTATCCAATTTGAAGTCTGTCCTACATAAATTTTTTCACAATCTCCACATGGTATGCTATAAACTACTCCTGATTCCAACTCTACTTTTTCTCTGTCTTTTAGTTTACTGAAAACTTGTGAGTATAAGGTGTGTTTCATAGTGTTAATTATCTTTACATTTCTTACATCCTTAAAAATTGCAGAGATTTTATTTGAAAGGTTTGGTATATATTGTAGAGTGGCGTGAATTCTATTAGTGGGTTGTTCAATTTCACGTGAAGTACCATCATTATTAATAATTTGAGGAGAGGCAACGTTGAAAAGTATTTGATTTAAAAGTTTATTGGGATATCCACTTATTAGGAATAGTTTTTTGAGTTCTAGAATGCATTCCTTATGGTATGTTCTGTGTGTCAGCTTTAAAACTCTATTTTTCATACATCTGACTAGATTCATTTTCATGTTGAAAGGGTGGCAAGATTTATAATGGAGGTATCTACCAGAGCTAGTGGGTTTGGTGTACCATTTCGTTTTTAATGTTTCTCCTGATCTTATAATTCTCATGTCTAAGAAGGGTAAGCTGCTGTTGTTTTCTTCTTCAGATGTAAATTGTAGATGAGAGTTGAAACTATTGAAACAATTGAGGACTAAATCAATAGAACCTTCAGGAATCATACAAATTATATCATCAACAAATTTTTTTAAGAATGGTATGTTAAATGGTAATTTAGGTAGAACTGCATTGATCAAATCATCCATTATATATTGAGCTAAGATGGGAGATATCTTTCCTCCCATTGGGGGATTTCTCTATTGATGAAGAATAGAAATTTAATAATTTGTGAACTGAAGTTTATTGTCAAATTTGATGTATGTAAAATATTTTTAGAAAAATCACTTCTGGAGTGTAATAACTATTTAATTGCATGTCCTTTAAACTTATATCTATATTAAGGAGTTTAATCACAGTATTTGTAAGTAAATTGTAATTTAGCCTTATATAATAATGATGTAAATTATTTTTATAGATCCTTGAAAAAGGTAATAAAATTTACCGAAAGCTTGGATTAAAATAAAAGTGTCCTACATTCCTAAGACCAGGATATCCTAATAAAGCTTCTACAAAATATTCATTCACGTCAATAAATACCTCACTTGTATAGTAATTTTGACAAAACTTATTTGTTTTCTATGTTAGGCTTACAATAATGAACGCTCTTTTGTATGTTAATCCGTCGAATTCCAAATTAGTTATTTATGTCGCGAAGGAAATTCTGACTTTCAATATTTTACTCTATATCCTTCACCTTTGAATGTGAACGTTTTTCCAGAATGAAATGCTGCAGTTTACGGAAGTAAACGCTTGGTATTTTGCAGCTGATCTTAATCAATCTTCTACTTTGTTTCGTTCGTAAAGAGCTGCAAACAAAATCAATCTAACTCTTTTCACGAAATCAGATCGCAGTTCCAAAGTTAACTCTTAACAAATGAGTATTGCATGTCTATTGCTCCTGATTCAAACCTCCATAAATCACGGACTAGATTAAATTTTGGCCCTCACCTACTCCTCTTTTTCATTTCGCGTTATTAATCAAAGTCGCAAATGATATTTTTTCATCTACATGATATCCGTTCATTCTGATGGACAGGGTTTTTCCGTCAGATAGGAATAAAATATTCTGTTTCTGAATGTGGAATGAAAATATCATTCTTGCAGACTCTCTCCTCTGTGCTATTTGTTGAATAGAAAACTAATCAGCAGAATATTGTTTGAATTATTTGTGTTTTTTTAGATTTTTCACTCTTCTTGAGCTTTATAGATAATAGTTTAATAATTTAAATCGCTTTGTAAATTTAATTCACACCCACTTGATCGCAGAAGAAGTCTCCTAAGAAATAATAATAACAGATAATAGCCTATTCGGTATTTATGTTCTAGTAATTCAAGGTGCAGAAAGTTACACTGACAAAGAATTTATTACATTAGATTGGACAATATTTTTTGTTTGTTTTTGGTCAAAGGAACAAGTAAACCATTCAATCGCAAGGCGACGTTTCGGTGATATTTTTCAGAAAATGGCTTTCTCAAGATCTCGACATTCCACTTTAGAACGCTCGGATTGAGGAGATACTCTGGTATGAACATCTGATCTGCTTAGGTGAGATGGACAACCTGGCAATTTCGTTGGTATCTCTCCTAAAACAAATGGTAAAAGATAAATAGAAGGCCAGCTGATTAATAAAATTTTTTCAACCTTTTTTTAACATAGGAAACTTGAAATTTTGACTTTGTGACTTGTGACTTCATGAGTGTAACTTGTAGATCTTTCTATAAATTGTGTTAGGAAATGTAGTTCGCGAACCTAGAAATAAGTAACTTCTGAAATTCAGGCCAAACAGTTGGATTTGCAAAAATTAATACCTTACTGCAGTTACTGGGAACGAAATCCCTTTAATTGCGTTCAACCAAGTAGGTACTTCTAAGTTGCACGTCTTTGGGACACCCAAAGACTGTCACTTTTAGCACTCCTTCATAATTGCCCCTGCACTTAGGAACAGAGCAATGACATGGCATTTCAGCTAGAAAAAATATCGAGATTAACATAAACGAACCAAAATCAATATAACCTCGAACATGAAAAGCAAAACTTTTATGAACTAGAAGTAGAACAAATAAACTAGTGGAAAAATATAAAAACGCCTTTTCCTCACCTTTTAAGAACTGATGTAACACCAAAAGAAATAAATTTCAAGCAATAAATTCCGAAAAACAATCACAATACCGGCACAAACGTAAACAAACATCAACTGTCACCTACAAATGATTGACTACTCACAAACTTCGACCCCTGCCGCTGTCATTCTGTTGCATGGCCTTGTGTTTTAGTAAGGAAGTGCATAATTTCGAAATATCACTTGTCGAGAATACCGAAATAGTACTGGGTAATTACCTTCCTAGAATTGCACAGTGGTACATCGCACTCAATATATAAACTTCAATCTGCGTTCGAATTTTGAGTATGCTCGTAGAAAAACGAATACAATCACGATTATAACCCTCGAAACAATAATTCATTTCCACTCCCATTTTCTTCTCAGAAAAGTGAAGTCACGAAAGAAAAACGGTCGCTTTCTTCGCACGTATGGATTCGTTAAATATTTACGCGTCCACCAGACGATTTCAATGCCAAAAGACATATATCTCTCTTTCCAGGCACAGGATGAAAATAAAGGAAAAGATTGATGGATAGTCCCGTTTACGTGAGGCAATATTGTCTATAGATACCCGTAATGTAAAGCTGTAACATCGATTCCTTGTTTTCGGAGATATAAATCAACCGAGGTGAAAGTTCCAACATCACGCTCACCTAGGCAGACAAAGAAACTCGATTTCTGGCGGACTCGGAGGCAGGGTCCCTGGTCGTTTGCTATATCCAATAATCCTTGCAAAAGCAATTCATCACCCTCCGCGTCCCTCCGCTACCTCGAGGTCCGGAGTTCAGAAACCGAGTGCCGTAGTTTCGACACAGAAAATATTTTCGAAAGTCCGAAAGTATCCAGCAACAATTTATCGTCCTGAACTATGACAGTTCGCAGGACAATTAGAAGGGACGCTTCGCTTGGCTGCTCTGAAGACTGAAAATATCATGAGAAATGTCGTTCTTCAGTCTTTGGATAATTTATATGTGGGGGAAAGTGGGGCAGATTCATACACGGGGCACTATCATACACTACCGATATCTGTTGTTAGCCGCACATCAAAGGAACGACTTGAACATGTATACGTACGGTAGCTTATCTATGTGTGATGACTCACTAAGTTTGAAAACAGTTGATGTCAAACGCTCGAAGAGGTGAACGGCAAGTAATTTGGCATCGCCAAAGTAATTTTTGAACCTCACTTTGAACCCATTTTATCGATAGACACTGTTTTTTAGATTATTCAGAATTATTTCATTCGAAAGATAATGGGGTCAAGTTTGTGAATTGAAATGAGAATAATGATACATATGTTTGGTTTTTTTTCAAGAATATTTCTAGTTCATTTTCTCGTGATGGGGTAGGTTCATACAGTCGTGAGCGGGGTACATTCATACTGCATGAATTTGCTCTACTTTTTCATATTAGTTTTTGGAACTGAATTGAAATCATAATATTGTTCTATAGAAGAAATATGGTCAGAAATTACAAGAAAAAAGGAACTAGGATTGGAGAGGTGGAAAAACAGGCCATGTTGAAAGCTATCAATGTAGTTTTGAAAAACAGACTCTCTTTTCGGAAATCAGCAGACGAACGAGGCGTTAATGCACAAATACTGAATAGAATTATTAAAAAATTACGCGAAACAAAAGATCCTGATAGCAAAAATCGTGTATTCGAATCGAAATTTTTCTGTATGAAAGTGCCCCGCATGGGGGGTACATTCATACATTTTGAATGTTTTTTTGTAACTCTAACAGAAAGTCGCACAAGAGTATTCATACAAATCACATATTTCTAATATATGGCCAGATAGTGAGACTATTAGTTTGTGATGAATGAATGTTTCTTTCTACTCTGCAAATCAGGCTTCCACAGCTTTTAATACCTCCACGTTGAAAAAAAAAGATGTTTTCAATTGAAGAAAGAAGAGACGATAGTCGGACAGAGCCAAAATCTGGTGAACAAAGAGGGTGTTCTAGTAATTCTAACCCTAAATCAAGAATGTTTGCATGGTAACAAAAGATTGTTGTTCTACTAAAACAAAACACGTTCGTATAGCTTTCCGCTTCCTTTCTCATTATATTTTCCAGTAATGGCGTAGTAGTAGTGTCCAATAGTAATCTCCATCTATTGTTCTGCCTTTATTCAAAAAATCAATCATGATTACTCCATGACAATCCAAAAAATTCAATGCTAGATGATATTCAGAGATTCAGGACAATGATCGTGGCAAAATACGTACTAACGTGTGTTTCTTGTACGATATTTCTTCTCATGTTTCTTACAAATTTCAAACAATTCACGATTTGATTAATTATCTTGAACTGTCAAAGTGAATAAATTTTGAGTAATGTTCAAGAGCAATCAATTAGTCGATTTTTCTGATGACAGTGTGTTGTATAAAATTGCATGAATTTTTTATTTTCTGTTTTATCATCATATTGAAATGCAAAAGAGACCGTTTAATCTATAATTCGAAGTTATATTATATTCATTAACTGTCAACTTATCAAAAGGACGACATCAATTCATCAATTATCAAATCTCTCCAAATGTTTTCATCAATAAAGTTAAATATTTTTTTTCCTCGAATTTCATATTATATATTTTTGTGCTGAAGTCACGTCGGTTTAATAATCCCAATGAATATCCAGAATATGAAGTTAATGAATTTCAAACACGAAACCGAGAGATTTCGCATAAAATAAAATAAACTAACCATTGATGCCATTCCACGTTTCATTTGAGTTCGTCATCGGCTTTCATAGAAATATATCGGATATTTTCAAACAAAAATTCTCATCACATATAGTTACAATACTGTCAAATAAATAATAGTAGCTCTGGGGCACTGATTCCATTTAATAATTATTAACCTTATGAACAGACCCATGTTGAATATAGCCAATTAGTGAAATGTTTATATGAGTATTTTTGGGGTTTTATGCACTTTCCACATTTTCTGACAGGATTTCACCTACTCATGGAAAACATCGAATTCCAATAGAATTTTAAAAGCTCTTTGTTAACTCAAGAAGGTTTTGTGTTGATTTATTTGAACAACAATTCTTTATACGTTTCGTTCCAGTTCGTCATATATTGGCTTTTATAGAAATCTATCGAATATTCCAAACGAAAATTCTCATATAGTTACAATACTGTCAAATAAATAAAAGTGGCTCTGAGGAAATTCCGCTGAATCTATTTAATAATCAATAACTTTATGGACAGATCCATGTTGAATATATTAGTGTAATGTTTATATGAGATATCATTATCAATAAAGCACAGTTATTTTTATCATTATTATTGTTTATATGAGTATTTCTGAGGTTCTCTTCACCTTCCACATTTTCGTGACAGGACATTACCTACTCATTTGGAAACATCAAATTCCAATAAAATTTTGAAAGCTCTGTGTTAATTCAAGAAGGTTTCGTGTTTATTGATAAATCAAAAAATTATTCATATGTGTGAAAGGTGGGTTAAATTGGTCCCTCAAGTAAAGTAAAGAAAATAGTTATTTTTGTATTAAGTTCGTAAAATGAGTGTTTTTTCATGGCATATGTGCCATAAATGCATTCGAATGTGCCATTAAAACACGAATTTATACGCACAAAATACAAACAACATTTTTGTACAACCAAGAATGTGAATTTACATCGTTTGAATAATAAAATGATTGAGACAATGCTTTCAATGTAATATTTCTATGCATACAGTCTTTACTTTTTTTCACCGTTTAAAAAAGAATTTTTCAAAGTTATTTACTTTTTTTTCACCGTAAATGGAAGACTTTTTTTAACGGCGAAAAAAATTAACTTTTACGCATCCATAGTGATGAAGTGAAGTCAAGTTTTTCTAACAGTTGTACAAAAAATAATTTCAAGACAGATGATATTTGTCATTCAATTTAAAATGCCATGAACTGCATTACTTCCTTTTTTTCGAGACAACCTTGTCCGGATGATTTTCGAAAGATTGTTTTTCAGAAAAGAATTGTCGTACAAAAAATAAAAAAAGATCTTGAATCTCGAAAACTCTGGTTTTCAGATATTGTAAATGGAAAATTGTAGGTGCTCCAGTTCTCTTGCAATCGAATGATGAAACACGAAAAAATTATTTGCAATTTTTATGCATTTTATTTTTCATTCTGAGGGCAAAAAGAAAATTCTCATCCTCAGTCAAGGCCTAGTTCACCTAGCCTGTTCATTCAGCTTTGAGCTGCTTTTTGCGGAACCTGATACGCCCATTTTCTCCGAAATATCAAATTTTAAAAGCAAAAATACTTTTATCATTACAATGTGCTAGCTCTTTAACTATAATTTTTGTTAATTTCAGGGTGCTGGTGCTTTTGTAATCTAGTTAAACATTTTTCATTGCCGCGAAGAAGTTCATAAATACGAAAATACCTACGAACTGTCGGCAATTGGGTCAGCCTGGTCTCTTTCTGCAATACCATTCCTTTTTTCAGCTGAAAACACTTCAACATCATAGTCGAAACAAGATAGTTTGCCCGCGATGATACGGAGATAATCATAAAGAAGTTTCAACATTGCCTTTCTTCGGATTCTATAATAGCATATTATTCATTCGTGTTTGCCTGTTAAACTGATGCACTGTTAGATTTTTGAGCTTTATGCGAATCTTTCATTTATGTTTCTCTAATGAAACATCCAATTAGGAAAGAAAGTTCGAAACTGTTCTTCTTGCTCTGCATCACATAAAATGTTTAGGATAGCTTTGAAGTTGGAAACGAGAATCTCTGAATGAGCTAGTCAATATCGAAAAAAGTATACATTAAACTTCATGATATCAGAAGCAGTATCTTGCTTTTATAGTCCCAATTAATTTAACATTGATACGGATGTCTTTATATTTGCTGAAAAACCTATTTACGAAATGATTATATGGGATCAGACGAATGAACTTTGCGAAGTGCCTTGATGATTTGTTGAAATTTACTCCTACGCTCCATTTCTCTGAAAACTGAATATACGTAATGATCTTATATTTCAAGTATATCTCGAAACTTTTCATTGTTTCCGTGAACTTCTCTATTGTCGTTGTTGGTACTGAAGATAATTCTCACTACAAAATTTTATATTATATCAAATGATCCGACATTTTAGTGAATAATGCATCTTGAAAAACAGTGGAAGGACAGGTTGCAATAGCTCCTACATAGGACGAACTAAACAGCTTCTACAAAAATAGAATTAAACAACATGTTTATGGTAACAGTACACATTCTAAGGATGACGACAACCAAACTGCTTTAGTTGAACACCATGTTGCCACCAGCATAGATTTGACTTTAAGGGTGTTACAATTGATGACTGTGAATCTAATTATAAAAAACGCAACATCAGTGAGATCATGCACATAAAAGTGAACGACACAGTTAACAGGAGAACTGATTCACAAAATTGATTGAGAATTTATAACAGTCATTTCAATTAACAAATATAGAGATAGAAGATTAAATAGTGTTGAGATTCCCATAAATTATTCTTTTCTGTCCTTCTGTTTACTGACAGATTGTTGAGTTTGTGATTTTGTGTGGTTTTAGATTATTAATTGAATTAATTTGATATCTGTAAGGTGAAGAGACGTATATTTTGTGTTCAAAATGTATTCTGTGAACGTATATGATCTATATCAAAGATTATAGAGCACAGAACGATAGAAAACAACCTTCCATTCGTAGTACTGAAACACAACTTCTTTTTTAGTTTAAACATTTGACCTTCATATGGCACTGAAAATCAATTTGTGTATAAAATCAGTAATATCGATCAAAAATATAAAGAAAACTGTGATGAGAATTGACGCCAAATCCGTATTCCCTTTAGGATGTTTTATTTTTATATTTTAATTCCATGATTTTCAATTGCAATCCGGTATTTCATGTGTAATATTTTTATTATAAATGTATAGAAGATATAAAGGAACGATTCCTTTTGTTGTAAGATTTATACATGGATTAAATATGAATATACTTAGTGGGTCTGTGAAATAATTCTAGTTTCTGGTTCAACTCAATTGCAGCTCCGTTGTCCATCATCAATATTTAATTTGACGGAAAACTTTCCCTGAATAGTCACTTAAACCATTTGATTTTCCGTGCAGCTCACTATCAGCCACTATTTCTGTCTCTATCGTGAAAATAGCAACAGATAATCATAGCACCAGAATTTCAACCATTCTATAGTAATATTAGTTCACATTTGACCTAGAGATGGCGCTCATACACTGTATTCGTATCGTTTCTTATCTTTATACTATATAATCTTTGATCTATATTTCATCTTGACAGTCGACATACTTTGAATATCATTGCATTTAGTTTGTAGACTGCATGCTGAGATAACACCATGTAAAAAGGAATTTTGAGAAATTGGCTATATTACTTAAATCCTGAACAAGTATACTAGTTAACTATCGTATTTTCATATTTTTATGGCTTTTTTTTCTTAGTCATGATGAAGGACAACAAAATTCTGTTTATCAGAAAAATAAAATGTCCGAAACGTCGACAATATTCATCTGGGTTCAATTTTTCCCTTTTATTCCCAATTAAGTTCCAATATAGCGATGACATTTTCCATATTATATTTAGAATGTCATCATTGTTCGTTTATCTTACTCTGTGTTACCCATTTAAAATATTTTCATTGAAACGTGTGAATATCCTTATGGTGTTGGCGAAACTTCTATTATGCGAGATTCATAAAGTTGAAAGATCACCAATCTGAAAATATTTCTAAGATGAAGAAATTTCTGCTTAAAAGAAAAAAAAAATGAAAACGGTAATTACACACTTATCTTTTCCATTAGTTCATCTCTAAAAGAACGAATTGTAACGTACCTTGAAATAACTCCTGTTTGGCACAAATATTGCATATATTACTCCAAGTGAAATTGTGAGGCCATAAAATATTTATGGTTTATATGAATGCATTGTGGAAATCGAATATTATCACATCAATCTTGTCCAGTGAAACCTTGATGTTATCACTTATTCATGATGTGTTCGCAGGCAAATTCGATTCACAGAAATTATCGATGAAGTAACTCAATTCACAATTGCAACACATAAGGAAAAAATGCACGAAAATTTGATAATATCACTGTTTCAAATAAAGATCTTAGCAAAAACGAATATGCGGTTCCTATATCTCACTGCAATTAACAGAAATGACACTACTGTAGCAAAAACATTGGTTAGATTAGAACCATGCAATATTTTTAGGTAGAAAACATTAGGTATATCCTCTTCTGCAAATCCGAATTCAACTCAAGGCGGAAAAGCTTTAGGCTCGAGTTTTCGATTTTCGAATTACAGTTCCATTGTCTTCGTTTACTACAAATTCGTCCCATGATATTCAAAAATTTACGTCATTATTTCAAAGTATAATATGAAACCCAGATAAAAAATTAAATTTCAATTCCAAGATTCACGACTTATGGTTTTTTATCTCAAGAGTTTTCTATGTAGCTACTTCTTGATCATTTATATTACTTACTTTTGTGCGCTTGTTTCTGGAGTGACAGATTGCTATAGTTTTTGTATTTTCTGCAAAAAATCATTCCGATCTTTCAAAACCTATGATACCACAACGAAAAACCTATCTGAAACCGTTTCTCACCCTTGTCATCTCGAAGAATTTCATGGACTATCTGTCCTCCCAACCAAGCATTTCTTAATGAAGTTCCAGAAAATATGAAACTATGTAGGTGAAGCTTCCAAGACCATCCGGCACAAGGGACAAACTACATCCGAAGTGCCTCCCTGTATAACAAAAAAGCGCACCACATCAGATCCCGACTAACTTCCTACGTGCTCAGCTTCCTTGATCCACGGGCCGATACCAGAGGGGTATGTTATCCTGTAGCCCCGGGTCTGCTCTGAGCGCCTCTTCCATTGTCGGTTCCTTCCCCCATTTTATTCGATTTCACTCTACAAGATCAGCCTCTGTTCGGCGAAAATCTGATGTCTTGCTATAGACCGTCCCTCCTTCTCAATTTAGTCGGGGTTCCCAGTTTGTACGTTCAGAAAGGATAAATAGCCAATTTCCATTACGTTATCTCCTTCCGAGTACGTTATGTGGAGCACTAATCTGGTTTTGTCTGCGAAGATGAATATTTTCTATCCAGTTATCTTCGGCAAAATGCAGGCACTATACGGGAGGACATGATACGCTTGAGAGTCGTTCTGCCTTATAGGATCACATCGATGGTGTAGACTTTTATGTGGATGTTAGTGTTCATCAATTCTTATGGTCCCTTGTGTGATTGGTTTGTTCAGGGTTTTGTGAATTTGATGATTGAAAAAAAATTGTTGTTGGTCAGAATGATATTATCATTTTCGCTTAACCGTCGGAGATTTACTCAACCTCTGAGATTTATAATAGATACTGAATTATGACACATCAGTTCCACTTCAAAAATCTTTCAAGCTTTCGCGATTATTCGCAATTTGTGCATTAACCATCCTGATGTTGCAGGTTCTCAGGTATGTAACTTCCTTCGCTAAGTTGATTGTTTTTTTTTTCGAGATTTTGATCTTATATAGGGCGGCGTCAAGGGTGGATCACCCAGTACAGTAAACCCAGTTGAGTAAGTCTTGGATGCATTGCATATGCTCTGTTGGTTCAACGGCAGATCCACATAACCTTCATGATGATTTCCACAAAACGTTGACCTGCGTTCAGCACAGTAAGCTGCCTTAAACCGTTTTTTGACCACGAAACAGTTGTTGAGCCTACCCATTTGAAGGTTCAATCGGTATATTCGCCTGTATTTGACCTAGAGTGTTGATCTAGCAAGAATGTTTCTTTTTGCTTCCCAATCACCAACCTCCGCAACATGAGTGCACGGGTCCGGTGAAGGGGGACTTTGCTCTTCTTTTTGCAAAGACCTCAGCTTTCTCATCTCCCTCAATGTTTTGGTGGGTAGATAACCACACAAAAACTAGCATGTCCTCTTCATTTTAGTTGGGGATATCAGAGTACGTTCAGAAAGGATAAATAGCCAATTTACATTACGTTATCTCCTTCCGAGTACGTTATGTGGAGCACTAATCTGGTTTTGTCTGCGAAGATGAATATTTTCTATCCTGTTATCTTCGGCAAAATGCAGGCACTATACGGGAGGGCATGATACGCTTGAGAGTCGTTCTGCCTTATGGGATCACATCGATGGTGTAGACTTTTATGTGGATGTTTAGTGTTCATCGATTCTTATGGTCTTTTGTGTGATTGGTTTTGTTCGGGATTTTGTGAATTTGATGATTGAAAAGAAGATTGTTGTTGATCAGAATGATATCATTATTTTAGCTTAACCGTCTGAGATTTACTTCACCTTTTTTTTGATTGTTCGCAATTTCTGCTTTATCATCTTGAAGTTACATAATTCCCAGGCATGTACAGCCTTCGCAGAGTTGATTGTTTTTTCGGAGATTTCGCTCTTATGTCAGGTGGCGTCAACCAGTTAAGTAAGTCCTGTTTGCATCAATTGGCATTGCATATGCTCGGTGGGTTCAACGGCTGATCCACATAACCTACATGATGATTTCCACAAAACGTTGACCTGCGTTCAGCATAGTTAGCTGTCTTAACTCGTTTTCTGACCACGTTAGAGTTGTTGAGCCTACCCATTTGAAGGTTCAATCGGTATATTCGCCTGTATTTGACCTAGAGTGTTGATCCTCCAAGAATGTTTTTCCCTTGTTCCCAATCACCAACCTCCGCAACATGAGTGCACGGGTCCGGTGAAGGGGGACTTTGCTCTTCTTTTTGCAAAGACCTCAGCTTTTTCATCTCCCTCAATGTTCTGGTGGGTAGATAACTAAACAAAAAACTAACATGTCCTCTTCATTTTAGTTGGGGATATCAAAGTACGTTCAGAAAAGATAAATAGCCAATTTCCATTACGTTATCTCCTTCGAGTACGTTATGTGGAGCACTAATCTGGTTTTGTCTGCGAAGATGAATATTTCTATCCGGTTATCTTCGGCAAAATGCAGGCACTATACGGAAAGACATGATACGCTTGAGAGTCGTTCTGCCTTATGGGATCACATCGATGGTGTAGACTTTTATGTGGATGTTTAGTGTTCATCAATTCTTATGGTCTTTTGTGTGATTGGTTTTGTTCGGGATTTTGTAAAGTTGATGATTGAAAAGAATGTTGTTGATCAGAATGATATCATTATTTTCGCTTAACCGTCTGAGATTTACTTAACCTCTGAGATTGTATGAATGCTGAATTATGACACATCATTTTTTAAGAATCTTTCACGATTTTCAAAGGTGATTATTCGCAATTTGTGGGTTGCCAGCTACATGATTCCCAGGTATGTAACATCCTTCGCAAAGTTGATTGTTTTTCTCGGAGATTTCGCTCTTATGTCGGGTGGCGTCAAGGTTGGATCACCCAGTAGAGTACACCCAGTTGAGTAACTGGCATTGCATATGCTCGATGGGTTCTATGGCGGACCCACGTAACCTACAGAATGATTTCCACAAAACGTTGAACTGTGATTAGCACAGTAAGCTTCCTTAACTCGTATTTTGACCAAGATCAACCCATTCGGACTCAATGATGCGAAAGAGAAAAATAAGGTCTTTTTAATCTGGGTTCCGGCCATTCGGGAATCAAATGAAACGAAGAGGCCAATACACTTGTCAGAGAGGGCGCAAGAATGTCCCTCATTGGCCCAGAACCCTTCTGTGGTAAAGGTAAATGTACCTTTAAGGAGTTTCTGTAGAAGAAGAAAGCCGAGAAGGCAAAACTGTGGCAGAATCTCCCACAGATAGATCATTCCAGTAAGCTATTTTGGAACTTTGAAACAGCAAGATCCAAAAGATATCTCGATCTTTGTAAGAAATAATTACACCTTCTGACTGGCTTTCTTACTGGGCACTGTCGCTTGAGAAAGACCCTGTTGAGGATGGGATTATCGGATATTGACGAGTGTAGGCTCTGTGGAGAGGAGGTAGAAACCCCCATTCACCTAGTGACGGAATGCTTTGCCATTGCGAGCCTAAATAGAGAAAGCTTTGGGCGAGAAACTTGTAAGGGTGAGGAACTAGATTCGTTGAAGCCTTCACAGATAATGGATTTCATCAGATCTTTGGAACTGGAAGGTCAGCCGTAAAGATTGTGGCCAGAACAGCTCTGTAAGAGAACACAAAAGACCTCGGGATCGCAGTTAACTGTAAAACCTTTTTAAACTATATAACTATAGCTATCCATTCGAAGGCGAAATCGGTTTGTTCGCCGGTCTTTGACCTAGTGCGTTGATCTAGCAAGAATGTTTCTTTTTGCTTCCCACTCATAAACCTCCGCAACATGAGAGCACGAGTACGGTGAAGTTCTTCTTTTTGCAAGGACGTCAGCTTTTTCATTTTCCTCAGTGTTCTGGTGGGTAGATATAACCACACAAAAGCTAGCATGTCCCCCCCATTTCAATAGGGGATATCAGAGTACGTTCAGAAAGGATAAATAGCCAATTTCCATTACGTTATCTCCTTCCGAGTACGTTATGTGGAGCACTAATCTGGTTTTGTCTGCGAAGATGAATATTTCTATCGGGTTATCTTCGGCAAAATGCAGGCACTATACGGGAGGACATGATACGCTTGAGAGTCGTTCTGCCTTATAGGATCACATCGATGGTGTAGACTTTTATGTGGATGCTTAGTGTT
Source organism: Propylea japonica (assembly GCA_013421045.1). Taxonomy (NCBI): domain Eukaryota; kingdom Metazoa; phylum Arthropoda; class Insecta; order Coleoptera; family Coccinellidae; genus Propylea; species Propylea japonica. The sequence goes on from CM024244.1 coordinate 18,937,803, forward strand.
CATCAATTCTTATGGTCCCTTGTGTGCTTGGTTTTGTTCAGGGTTTTGTGAATTTGATGATTGAAAAGAAGATTATTGTTGGCCAGAATTATATCATTATTTTCGCTCAACCGTCTGAGATTCACTTATCCCCTGAGATTTTATGATGAATGCTGAAGTATGACACATCATTTTTTTTGCTATTTGCGGTTCTTGCATGCCCACTAGAAAAATATCCGCAGGGGATATTCTGACCAGCACATTTACATATGTTGCGACAGCCAGGGAACTCTGAAATCTCTATCCGATGTTAGAGTCTCTTTTGGTAGAAGAATGCAGGAAAGCTCTGCGTGGGCTGGGCTCTGATAACTTTTGAAAGTAATCTGGTTGTCCGGCTCACGCGGATATACCTGGTTACGTTAAGGCAGATGAACTGGCTAGGCGGGGAGCCAGATTAGCATTTGTTGGTCCGGAGCCTGCGCTGCCAATCTGTCGCACATCTGTCAGAAGTTTCTTCAGGAACTGGCTGAACAGGGAATTTTCCTCGGAATGGAGCGCAGGGGTGGGCCTAAGGTGGTCGAGGATTCTCATTGAGAGACCGTCCTCGTGATCTGAGGTCAATAGGCTTCTGTTGCTGGAGAGGAAACAAACTCGGTCTGGTGACTGGTGCATTGACTGGTCACCTGTTTAACAAGCATTTGAAGAGAATGGGATTGACGAGCTGCTCCCTATGCCGGTGGTGCAGGAGTACTGATGAGACGGTTGAGCATATTTGTTCAACCGCGGGAACCTTAATGAGTTAAGGTCAACTGGCAGGCTCGCGACATTCTGTCTTCGTGTCTGAGGAGCTGAGTCTCTATAGAACGATGCGGGTGAACAATGGGCCACTAGGCCCCAGTTCGGCCGGAAAGGCACCGCAGAGAAGAAGAAGAGATTTTATGATGAATGCTGAAGTATGACACATCATTTTTTTATCTTTCACGATTTCAAACATGATTCTTCGCAATTTGTGAGTTGCCAACCTGAACCTACATGATTCCAAGACATGTAACATCCTTCGCAAAGTTGGTTGTTTTTTCTCGGAGATTTCGCCCTAATGTCGGGTGGCGTCAAGGTTAGATCACCCAGTAGAGTAAACCCAGTGAGTAACTGGCATTGCATATGCTCGATGGGTTCTATGGCGGATCCACATAACCTACAGGATGATTTCCACAAAACGTTGACCTGTGATTAGCACAGTAAGCTTCCTTAACTCGTATTTTAACCACGATCAACCCATTCGAACTCAATGATACAAAAGAAAAAAATAAGGTCTTTTTAATCTGAGTTCCCGGCCATTCGGGAATCAAATGAAACGAAGAGGCCAATACACTTGTCAGAGAGGGCGCACGAATGTCCCTCATTTGCCCAGACCCTACTGTGGTAAAGGTAAATTTACCTTTAAGGAGTTTCTGTAGAAGAAGAAAGCCGAGAAGGAAAAACTGTGGCAGAATCTCCACAGATGGATCATTCCAGTAAGTTATTTCGGAACTTTTGAAACAGCAAGATCCAAAAGATATCTGGATCTGGTAAGAAACAATTACACCTTTTCACTGCCTTTCTTACTGGACACTGTCGCTTGAGAAAGCCCCTGTTGAGGATGGGATTATCGGATACTGACGAGTGTAGGCTCTGTGGAGAGGAGGTAGAAACCCCCATTCACCTAGTGACGGAATGCTTCGCCATTGGGAGCCTAAATAGAGAAAGCTTTGGGCGAGAAACTTGTAAGGGTGAGGAACTAGATTCGTTGAAGCCTTCACAGATAATGGATTTCATCAGATCTTTGGAACTGGAAGGTCAGCCGTAAAGATTGTGGCCAGAACAGCTCTGTAGGAGAACACAAAAGACCTCGGGATTGCAGTTAACTGTAAAACCTTTTTAAACTATATAACTATAGCTATCCATTCGAAGGCGCAATCGGTATATTCGCCGGTCTTCGACCTAGTGCGTTGATCTAGCAAGAATGTTTCTTTTTGCTTTCCACTCATAAACCTCAGCAACATGAGAGCACGAGTACGGTAAAGTTCTTCTTTTTGCAAGGACGTCAGCTTTTTCATTTCCCTCAGTGTTCATTTTCCTCAGTGTTCTGGTGGGTAGACATAACCACACACGTTTTTTATCATTATTCCGAAATTGAATTCAATATTTAAGATGAAATACCACCATTTAAATCTATGGAGATGATTACCCTTCAGTCGGGTCCTGTAGCGGTCTTAGAAGAACAGAAGATTCGAAAATCATCACTTGAAACGCCAGACCTGGCTTGAAACACCCTCCTGGCCCAAGAGCAAGAATTAAGTATTTTGTTTCTGAATATTGAAGGTATTTATTCGAATAGTTTTAAGTTTCAATTTTGTTAAAACGGCGAGGCAGGGTTTTTTCTACTGAGGTTTTTCCCTGTGCTCTGGTATCATACGACAGAATAGTATGGTACCCTGTTTTGCACCAACCTCAGATAGGGATATTTTTGTTTCATGTATTGTATTTTTTTAGCTCTCAATTCAAAAGAATATATATATATACCACACAAAAACTAGCATGTCCCCCCCATTTCAATAGGGGATATCAGAGTACGTTCAGAAAGGATAAATAGCCAATTTCCATTACGTTATATCCTTCTGAGTACGTTATGTGGAGCACTAATCTGGTTTTGTCTGCGAATATGAATATTTTCTATCCGGTTATCTTCACTAAAATGCAGGAACTATATAGGAAGACATGATACGCTTGAGAGTCGTTCTATTTTATGGGATAACATCGACGGTGTAGACTTTTATGTGGAAGTTTAGTATTTATCAATTCTTATGGTCTTTGTGTGATTGGTCTTGTCTAGGATTTCGTGAACTTGATGATTGAAAAGGGAATTGTTGTTGGTCAGAATGATCTCATTGTTTTCACTCGACCGTCTGAGATTCACTCAACTTCTGATATTTTATGCTGACATATTACATGTTATTTCTTTTCCAGAATCTTTCACATTTTCAACGTGAAAGTACGAATATATTGATTGATTGATGGATTAGCTTGTGGTCAAAGGGCATTTTGAATTTTTTTTGTACTGATGTCAATGAGGTCTTTTGTACGTTACTATGATAGAGCTATATTTTCACCAGTAATGTAGTTTCCTTCGCAAAGCTGATAATTATACTAGGAGATTTCGCTCTTATGTCGGATGGCGTCTAGGTCCAATAGCCATTAATGTAATATGTAATTGGTAGTTACTGCGACCGATCCACATAAACCATAGACTAACTAAACTATGCCCCAATCTACATATATTGCAGTTTTCCCCACCCATATTTTGAGAGTGATATCTAATGAAAAAGTGACCAGTAAGAAGCTAAGACGTCTAGGTCGCGCCACTTGGTAGAGTAAGGCTAGTTTTTGTCAAAACATTGGATGAGTATAATATGTGCTCGATGGTTTTCTGTGCCATTTCATATAACCTACAGATGTCGAAGTAGATTTCTCACAAAACAGTGACCTGTGACGAGCACTAAGCTTCTATTTTGTAGGTGCAATCCATACTAATATTATAAATGCGAATGTAACTCTGTCTGTCTGTCTGTCTGTCTGTCTGTCTATCTGTCTGTCTGTCTGTTACTCTTTCACGCCTAAACGGCTGAACGGATTTTGATGAAATTTGGTATGGTGATAGATGATAACCTAGAAATGGTCATAGGCTATAAATAATCACGCCATCGTTCTTAGGGGGTAGGCAGTAGGCAGATAACTAAATTGAGTTAGTGATTTTTAGTCGTTTTTGTTGGGAATTTTGCTCTTTCACGTCTAAACGGCTGAACAGATTTTGATGAAATTTAGTAAGGTAATAGATGGTTACCTAAAAACGGATATAAGATCAAAATGATCACGTCATCGTACTTAGGGGGTAGGAAGTAGGCAGAAAAACTGAATTTAGTTAGTGATTTTTTTATGGTTTTTGCTGGGAGTTTTGCTCTATCATGCCTAAATGGCTGAACGATTTTTGATGAAATTTAGTTAGGTGATAGATAGTAACCTAGAAAAGGATATGGGCTATTAATATTCATGCTATCGTACTTAAGGCGTAGGCAGTAGGCAGAAAACTAATTAAGTTAGTGATTTTTAATTGTTTGTTTTAAAAGTTTATCTCATTCACGCCTTAACGTCTGAACGGATTTTTATAAGACTTGGTTATATAAAGATAGGATCCTAGGCACGGACACAGGCTTTTTTTTACGGCGGGAAATACACACTCATTCCCGCGGAAATCTAGCGTGATCGTGTCAAGAAGCGCATGACGCCATAGCTACTGAAATGATTTTGATGTTTTTTTTTAACTTAGTGTTACTAAGACTTCAAGTTAGTATTTGATCACTTTTCTAACTTAGAGGGTCGGTAGGCGCCATAATTTAGGGAATTTATGATAAATTTTGGTGCAACTGTCTTTATGTAACAGTTTTACTTGGATCGAATTACCGTGCGAAGCCGGGGCGGGTCGCTAGTCAGTCTATTTCCTGTCTTTGATCTGAAATTCCCTTCCCCCTTTATTCCCTTATCAGTATGTGTGATACCCATATGAAGGCAAGTGTCCGGTTAGGAAAGTGTTTTCTTTCACTTTGCAAGGGCGTGAGATTTCCCACCTTCCTCAATGGGGGAAGTAATCTAACTTAGTGCCTTCTTATATCAAATTCAATGCAAATTCTGACTTCCTCTTGCTACTTTTACAGGATAATTCAGAAAAATCTGTGAACAATTCCAATTTCATCGATGATATTCGAGAAACCATAGCAATCTACCACTACTACATTTGTTACTATTGATTCAAATCAACTGAAACCGAACCAGAATCGTATGACCAATCATTTGTTTCTACGGTTTTATATCGAATATTTTTTATTATGATTTTTGTCGAAAGGATCTTTTTTGATGAAGTCTTCTACCTTTCGAAAGGACACTGACTTTGAAGAATCTGCCTGTAAGAACAGAGAATTCTGAAAAATATTATAGTGAATTACATACAACTTATTTATCACATAACATTATTCACAAAGTCAATAATAAATGAGCATCACAAAATTGACCTGAGCTAATGCTGGTGTGGTCAAACACACCTTGAAAATGATCTTTCATACTCACATATCACTTGATTTATTCTTGGTTATATTTATGAAAAACTGTTAGAGATGAATAATAAAAGTCAACCACGATATGAAAACATTTCCAAAAAGGCAACAAACACTCCAGAAGAATGATAAGCACGCTTCATGTTGAAATTCTGAGTTCCATACGCAATCCATCAGAAAGCCAACGTCCTTATTCAACAGTCCTAATGAACTGTTTTCAGAACAAATCGCCTGAAGTGTACTCTGTAGCTGCAAATACCGTAGACATTTCGGTACATTTCATGTGCCGGTAGCAGTCAATTCAATGACCGTTCCATTTGTTTCCTCTCGAAAAGCAGTCTAGATATATTTCAATGGAGAGTTTCATCCATTTCATTTTCGAAGCAGGTTTCCAATAATAGGCCAGGAACAATTAATCAATCCCCTAATTCAGGCATTCGGTGTAATTAAGCCTTTTTCCTTTTTCCACGCTGATGAGGGTTTGTGGAGTTATCTTCAAGTGGATATACAGTACGGTACGCGTCAAATTAGGGACAAAATTTCATTCTCTCAAAAGAAAAAAATATTTGGCAACAAAATCCTCAAACAGTTCAAATCATTCACATCAACCTTTCAAATTGATACTGAATGTTCATGTAGTACTTCGTATTTTCAAACCTTGTCATCGGAACGTTAGCGATTTATTGAAGATTGTATCAATTTTCAGTCTTCTTTTCAATGCAGAAAATAGAACTTAATCTCTGAATTATATGATGGGGACGTTTAATACATCTCAAGTTTGAATGTTGATAACATTTTGATGTTATGGGTCTTCGAACTTTTGTGTTCCCCATGTTGTAATATTTATATGTGAATAGTTGATTGGCACTCTATGCCTTAGGTGTTGTCTATCTCTCAGTCGTTCAAGCATAAACTTTTCGGGTAATCTTTTTGTTTTATTCTAAGCTGATAGAAAAATAACGGATGGTGAGAAGCCCATTTGAACTGCCAATGTTTTCTTAACAAAAAACAAAAAAAACCGGCCATAACGCTTTGAAATCGACCGTTTCCGAGAAAAAATAACTGTTGAAAAATATGCTAAATTTTTTTAAGTAAACTTTATGTGAACTCCTTTCATTATAGTCAAATGACTGACCATGTTATTCAACAGAAAAATTGTTTTTTCTCGAAAACGGTCGTTGCTATAACCAACTTTTTTCATTAGCTGGGAAGTTCAAAACATCATCAATTTCCAGTAATTAAAACTTGAGAAAAAAATCGCGAAGAAATATAGCAAATATCAATAGGAAGTGCTCACGAAAGCTGTTTTTTTATCTGAAAAGAAGTTCCGTTTTTTTAATTCAACAACCTGTATTTCCTGTTTTATATTTTTTTGGGGCGTTTGTTACGCTCATTCACTTAAACCCGGTTTACTTTTCACAACGAGAGAGTTACACACCTTTTTCGCAGAATGAAATCAGCAATGCCTAATTCCAGGACACGGTGTAATTAAGCTATCTTCCCACTCTGTGATGTAGGTAGTGAAAGTAATTCTCACATTAACATACAATCGTGTTTTAAGTTGTAATGAGATCCCCACAAAGCTTCAGATTTCATCTCTTTTCATACTAATCAACATGGAGTAACGAATCAGAACTGTAATGGAGTCAAATCCGGCATAAGAGGAAATGCTAGGTCTTATTTTCCTTGAAAAATAGTTGATTGCTTTATTTTTAGAATTTGTAGGAAGTAATCATTTATGAGTGAATCTTTCGTTCCAGGAATCGCAATCTTTCTACAGTTTCTTCATGAAACATAATAACAGTAGATAATTCTTTTGAATTCTGAATTCTTTAAACTTTATACAGAAATCGATGGATTCAATATTCAGGTATTTGAGCTCCGGACCAAATAATCCTCATTTAAAGTTTTCAGATTGTTGTCTTGCTTGTCTTGAATTTATGAAAGAGCACAACGAGATAGCTCCATACACACCGAACCACTCAGAAATATTCTGGCAAAAGCCAGAAATGATTTCTCAGTCTTTTTCAGCTGTAGACTTGGAGTTGATTTATGTTGTTTTAATACAGAAAAATTTTTTTTTTAGAAACAAATGAAACATTCTAGATCATAATATAAAAATTTGGAAATTCACATCGGAAACATATGAAATTAAATGCATCAGAGAGAGAACTTTTGTCATACAGTTGAACAGTGGTTACTCAAAAGATTTACGTGCGATGATGCGGGCTGGAATAAAAGGTCGTACACGGATTATGCAGATGTCTTTTGTCTTATCGGTGGTAGTGGCCTAAACAAACCGGTATTGTAGGTAACATAAAGTACTCGAATGGAGTATTACGCGAAGCCTCACGCAATGATTCAATGCGTCGGTAGCACGTGGAAAACATATCACGTAAATCTGTCGAGTATACCACATTCCAACGACCGCAAAATACTTTCTGGAATGCATTGAATATCGTGGTTTGCGATGTGAATTTCGATCTGTATATTTGCATGATAGAATTACTTACTGCAGTTGTACATTATCGATGTTTTTGAGTTTATGTATCAAAATAAGATAAACAAATCAAAAATTAAAAGAAAGGTCCTAAGTTGAAAACTACTTCAATGTTCAATATAGATATGAGACATTTGAACAAGTGCAGATAAATTGGAAAAATGAATGATAACGAATGAAATCAAACACAAAATTAAAAGTGAAATATACTCCGTTCACGAAAGGTTGAGCCGTCGGTTCCCATGGAAATTTGGCATATTCCACTGTGTATATTGAAATATTAGGTCTTTATTTTCTTGTCAGATTGATACGCCTGTTGTCAATATTGCATAGAGTTCTCTGATACTCGCAAGCTCGTCGGACCAGGTCGAGTACATTCGGCTACGTTGACTTATTTTACTTAATGACGGTAAATACTGCCAACTTCAGATATAAAGACACGCCTACTATGCGCTCAACCTTTCGTGAACGGACTATAGATGGTATTGGGTTACTCTGCTTATGATGTATATTTTACATTCCAGGTTGCCTGGGTTCGAGTTGATACACAGACTATACTGTCCATACATCACAACGTAATAACACAAAATCCTAGAATTTCATTGAGTTTCAATGATCACCGCTCTTGGTACCTTCACATAAAAAATGTGCAAGAAGCCGATAGAGGGTGGTATATGTGCCAAGTCAACACTGATCCTATGAGAAGTCGACAAGGATATTTGCAAGTTGTTGGTGAGTAGGAATAATAAAAACTGTGTATTCGAACGTTCTTAAGTAAGTTCTTGAGAATATCGTCTATAGATCTTTAACGAATCTATATATAAATACTCAAGGGTAAGGGTTATACGACTCTAATTTGGGAGAATTAAGTGGACTCTTTTTTTTCGCCAAGCTTTCGAATTTTTTATTCAATTCTTCATTAGGGCCTTGAATTTGAGGTTAAGTGATGGAAACTTGTTATCAGCTTAAACATTTGTCGTCGAATTCAGATAAAATAACTTGGACATAACAACAATGAATTTTTACATACACACAGTTCAAAACAATCTAATAAATTAAAAGAAATAAATAATTAAAATGGTCAATGTATAATAAAATTATAAATTAGTGGAGTGAAGTTGAGACTTCAATAATTATAATTGAAGACCTCGGAGCAATAACCGGGTAACTCGTTTTCATGAAATGTTGAGAAATGAGGAAAAACTTCAGAACTTGACTGATTCTTGCGCCGAAATATACATTCAAGTGAGTCCATTTTGATTGAAACTCGTTACAAAAGCGCTGGATTGCCCTTGTTGCCCGAAGTTGCGTACGTTGGATATTAGCGATTGAGTATGATATATCGATTTCGCTAGAAAATGGAGTTACCCGTTTATTGATCCAAGCTCTTCAATTTTCATCACAAAATCTCAAATTCAAGGTCCTGATGAAGAAATTGAATAAAAAAATTCGAAAGCTTGGCGAAGAAAAAAAGAGTCCACTTAATTCTCCCAAATTAGAGTCGATATATCCTTACCCCTTAGGTGAATATAAATTCATAGGCTCTAAAATATAGAAGTTTTTATAAATAGTCATATCTATTACCTTTCAATTCCATTCTTTAACCATACAATAACCAATAATGTAGGTATAATTTTTTTTTACAGAACCCATCACCCTTCAATTGATATACTTAAAATTTTCATGTAAATCAGCTCTTTATTCTGTATTCTATCGTATTTGCTCTACCTACTCAGTATTCAGTACATATTATCCGATTTTTTTGCCAGTTTACCTATATGAAACTGAAGAAAAGAAATGTTACTCTTATAGAGTAGGATTCTGAAGAAAATGCCACAACCTTTCCCCGCATACTTAATTCAAGAATTTTTATAGTTAAAACGCAAAGCTGTGCCAATGCCGTGTGGTGTCAACATGAATGTATTCGATAGATGCACTATTGTGCATGAGCGCTACGCTAGAACGCATCAAATCGATCATTTGCATTTTGCTCAGTGCTTGGTGCTTTGAATTATTTCAGAATAGCTTACTGCTTCCTAAATTCAAAGCGTGTTTCGAAACACTCAGAATGCTCCTATGCACTATGAAGTGCTTCCGCAAACCGTAGTCAAGATAATCACGAACTTGTTATAAGATCGAGCGATCGCGCCCTATGCACTCGACTGGATATGATTCCTCTGTTCATAGACAAAATAACTGAATATGATGACATCAAATGTCGCTTTCAGCCGACCTCGAAATAAAGAGTGAATTTTTGTACGAAATTGAACATAAATGGCCCATTTTAATGCTCAATTTATGCTATTTCGATTAGCAATCCTCATGGCAACCGTACACAAAATATTCAAAATCAGTACGAAAAATGTAAAAACTCTACAGGAACATAGAGACATAAAAGTTCCATTATGTATAAATGTATGTCTTGTGCAAATGAGAATGTATTTTAATCATGATTTTCATACACAATTCATGTTGAGATCGTCGAAAAAATCTTGAAATCGACTAGGTTATTAATCTAGCGACTAATGGCCTCGAACTTTTAATGCGTTCGCTCCGCTTACGCGTTAAAATATCTTGACCATTATAGTCGCTGTCTTCAATAACCTAGTTGATTAAAGAGAGCCAAATCCACTTTTATTACATCAATTAAAGCAACTTTCATTACAAAATGTAGAATGAGATGTTTTCCAAAAATAGGTATCATTATACGCTGGTTGCATAATATACTATTATAACTATGAGCAGTTGTATTCATCAGCTACACCAACATTGAGGCTCCTTATTTATAATGTTAATGAATGTGTTTGTGTCAAATGGGTGTTATTGAAAAGTCAGAAATTGCTCAGAATTTTCTGAGTTAAAACTGCTTATGGGGGTAAATACAGCCAAATCGGTGATGAAACACCTTCACGAGAACGAAACTCAACTCACTGCGTTATAAAGTCGAAAGCAGGATATACGTGGGGGAATAAGATATGGACATTAAATATATTCCTGGAACTTCGACAAAACTGTGATATTTAGTCCTGATCTTCAGAAAGCTCGAAAGGCAGTACGAGTGACTATCTTTTACTAATAAGCACTCCCTTTCCTCCAAACAGTTTGAATTCAACCCACACGCACTTCAATTCCTTTCAAACTCCATATCTTATGTATGTTGGGCGTAGGGTAGTGTCTATGTGACTCCAGTTTGCGAAGATCTGCGGGAAAATTATTTTCGATGAGGTTCTCGTGTTCCACTAACCAATAAAATTATCATGTATTGCTTACATGGCGCTCGATAATTACCAAACTCCTCGAATTCGTGAACTTCATGGACAATATCGATACCACAAAACTGTGATTTATACGCTCTATTATCTACCTAGGCATTTGGGGACCCCTTCTTGCAATGTGCAAATGCTTGTCTACTGCGAGATATACCATATAGAGCGGTGTTCTACAGGGTTCTGTTCTGGGTACCATACTGTTCCTTTTCAATATTTCCGATATATCAGATAAAATCAAAACAACTTATTCGCAGAGAAAATTACCTATACAGCAACCATACCTCCAATGGTATCCCTAGGAAATTTTTCAAATTTTATTTGTCTGAATGTACAACACTCTAGAATCACACTGTGCTTACTCATGATGTATAAAATATATATTAATTTTGCGAGTTTATCGATTCTATCCAAACTCCTATCATTTTTTTTTAAATTAGACTATTCAGAACTTTATCACAATGTCATCAGTTTTCGAGTAAATCTGTTTCCGAATGAACTAAAAGCAATAATGATATTTTCGATTTGTTAATCTGAACAGAAGATGAAAGAAATCATAAGTCAACAAGGAAAATGGGTGTTCGTCGAGTAACAAAAAGAAATTCGTCAGTATAATGTCGTTTATCTATCCATTAGCTCAATAAAAATTGATGATGATTATATTTGTATCACATCTATTTTTGTTTTATACTGACTGGCACGAGCGAAAGCTTTCGTGTGTTATTTTTCCATTTAGCAAACGGAGCAATTGTATTGACATCAAAAGGAAAATGGTTCACTTTGATTATTGTTTGATGCATTTTCGTTCGTTTCGATATGATAGTCACAACATGTCATCATCAAGGATCTTATTATTGGATTCCTCTTCTTCATGAGGTCAACAAAAATTTGCCTGAACTGAAACAGATGAAAGTGATAAAAGATTTATAGAACATTTCTATTCGTTACATTCGGTAAAATATATTCAAGCATTCTATTGTTTTGCCTGAGTATCTGAATCTGGTATATTCTAAAAAACGATGAATCAAATCCTACGGTCTTTCGTAAATTGTATAAATTTTTGTGAGAAATTACTTCACAACTTGATATTTCAAGGGTTAGAGTTGAAAAATGAATGAAACTAATATCTCTTAGGATATTCCAATTGGGTTTTTCGTTATACCAATAAAAACAAGGGCGCAAAAGTTCCCAACTCAACATTATAGAGTAGAACAAAAAAACTAGAGAAAAAAAGGAAATAAAAAAAATATAATTGTATAAATGATCAGCTCCAGAGTCCGAGTTTGATATTCACTGTATTCAATTAGTGTTATTTAACTAGTGTCATTAACCAAGATATCCTTATTTTTTCAGTTTATGTTTTCAAATCTTCCGTTGATCAGCTTGGAATGCACCTTGGTTATTATTATTTCCTGATGACTACCCATATTGAGATATCGACTGAAATATATTCTGGGAGGATTCTGTATTTCTCGAAAACTTTATAGGTTTCACTCCCAGTCTCTAAAACAGAAATAATTAAAAATTTTTTTAATCAAGGTGCTCCTGCGAGAATCTTTGCACTTATTTGTCAGGAGCAAATTGGTCTTGAAAAAATTGATGCCTAACAGTAAAACAGAAAAAGGAAATAAATTAAAAGGATAATGTAACGTTTCGGTGTCTATATCTTCTTCAGACAAACTCATAAAATCTTCAGAATTGTGTGATTTTACATTATCCTTTTAATTCATTTCCTTTTTCAGTTTACTGTTAGGCAACAATTTTTTCAAGACTAATTTGCTCCTGACAAAATAAGTGCAAAATTCTCGCAGGAGCACTTCATCTTGATTAAAAATTTTTCAATTATTTCTGTTTCAGAGACAGAGATATTGGTTATGTGAAATTATCGACTTTCCAGTCATCTGTTTTATTCAAACGATCCGCTTCCTTGACCATTTTTTTATGCTCGTAAAGTTGAAATTCGACTTTTATCTCCAACACGTTACTCATATCCAAAAGTCTCCTTTTACGGAGCGATAAAACAGTGTACTCAATGACAAGGGTTTACGCTGAAATTACAGGCCTGCCAACTTTCATGCAGCTTATATTCCTGTTCTTACTCGCCTTTTTCCTTCGCATTAGGGATCCTGAAGAAACTGAGCCCTCGAAATAAACAATAATCTCCAGACCATTCTCGTCTTTCTTTTATTGCTGCCGGATTTCACATTGTTAAGTCAACTTAGGCCGTGGTGATTAATGACACCAACCAGTGCAAATATGGATGACAGGGCTAGGTTCTGAGTTATTTCTTTCATTGCCTCACTGCGGTTTAGGAAAGAAATGTGGTTAATCTGAAGGGTTGGAGTTTTTCTCGAAGTTCCGGGATTCAGGGGATATTGGAAAACGGGTAAATCTCAGGAAAACATCTTTCCGTCAGCATATTGGAGGCCACTCCTCTCTTGTTCTATTTATTATCCGATGAAAATCATTGCGTGAAAAATCATTCATCAAGATAGTCGATATGTTTAGTTGACTGGACCTTAGCCTTCAAAAATAATAAAAAAATATATAATAGACTATAATACATGAAAAACGAATTAAATAACGACGAAAAAAATAATTTAGGGGCATTCTTAGGTCGAAGTAGTAGTGAGAACTGGATATTCAAGAGTAAAAACAGTTTATTTCGATACCTGGCAAAACACCTAGTCCTATAAAAAAAATTAAGAAAGCCCTGAGCAGGTGCTTCTGAGCGCTCGTTCATTGGTGGAGTAATGAATCTATCACCTCAAAATTATGTATAATTCTTGTGATTGATACAAAATATATAAAATGCTGAATCTCAGCACGATCGGAATAGTATTCTGAAAATAATTCAAAACCCAAATTATGTAAAGACTTGATATAAAGAAATTTAATTCAGTAAAACAGTCTTCATACAAAAAATCAATTTCACCCGAATCGGATGGATTGTTATGAAAATATAAATTTTTTCTATTCCAATAGTCCAATTGAATTTTCTATGGTTCTGTAAACTGACGACGAAATTCAGCATGAGGCTTAATATGAGCATCTGGAATCTGAGATATTGAGGAACAAAAAATTTTAATGGCCATATTTATGGACCACCTTGTATGATATGGCTGGAAAACGAACTTAACCGAGGCATTTAGGAACCGAACTCACCTGAAACTTCAAGTCTCTAGAACAATCCCTTCGAAAATTATCGTGCTAACGGCAGTACGGACTGGCGGCCCCACGGATAGAATTGATTTTGACCACGGATTCGTCATCAGGGAGTCGAAGCTTATCGTTTGACACCCATTTCTCCGCTCAAAATTATGACACAGACATTTTGGCAAAACTATATAGAGCTCACAAATTTAATGTCAAGTTGCAGGGAATAAACGACCTTCAACTTTTGTATCCATAATTTTATTTTCACATAACTTCAAAATGCATGTGCAAAATTTTGTATTCGCAAAGTGATTAGTCAAACGAAAAATGATAACAGCTCATCATCAATTTCTCTACGTTTTAATGATTTGAAATCGAAAAAGCACCCCAAAATTCAAACGAACATTTTCACGTCAAAATGTCTTGGTCTTTGAATGTGCCAAATGGATTTGTGGTCATTGAAACTGTTTGTTTAGTTTAAAAAGATATACATCACTATAAATAGTTTCCCCAAAAAAAGGAAAGAATACTGCTGCTGAAAAACTGGATTTAAAAGTTAATTGTCGAAAACACGGTTTTAAATAATCTCATTGTTCCTGAGAAAAATGTAAGCATAAGTTTATTGTGTAGGTGGTGCAATAATTTTCAGCAAACAACTTTCAATTTCTTACAGTTTCAGAGCTGCAGCTGTAATTCCTTAGAATTATAATCATATACCTGTATATTTCAGTCTTTCGAAAAAATTTCGATGGAAAATAAGGATGCTCTTCCGATTCTTAGTCAAAAATTTCAGACATTTGTTAGAAACGATAGCACTCAAAAAAATTTCCTTACGCTTGAAATAAGCCAGATACGTCAACTTGAAACAAAAGACTGCGGATTTTCCAGCAACGTTACCTAACATCAGGAATATAACCAAGTTTCACTCCATTCGCCTTTATGTTATGAAAATTCAAGTTGCTGTTAAGAGTCCATTTCTTCTTTTCCCCTTTTTACATTTTCTAATTCGATTTTCAGTGCCTCCAAGTATCATAGACAGGGAGACGAGTGGAGATATGGTGGTCCTGGAATCGACTAACGTTAGCCTGACCTGTAAAGCGACAGGATATCCTGATCCTTATGTTATGGGAGGAGAGAGGATGGCGACGATATCAGATATAATGGAGAAAATGGTGAGTTGCTTTATTGAGTTTTATAGCTTCCTCTTTCTATATTCTGGGAATTCATAGATGTCGAGGCACCTGTTGTTTGACCAATCAATTTGTCTTGGAGGTAGGAATGAAATTGGATTCTTGGAAATATATTTATGATAAAATCCTCTTCATTGAACTTGATTCGTGTGATATGATGAGTGAATAGTATTGAATTAAAGATTTTCGTTATTTTATTTTCGTTAGAATTCTTAACAAGCATCACCACTAATATTTCATTCTAATTTTTACTCTCGCTTGTTTTAATTTTCGGATTTTGAGAGGTCCTTAACGACTAAGTTTGATTTACCGATGTCACTAACGCCTTATTCTATTAATCAATACTCTTGAACTAGATGAGAAGGATATAGACTTGAAGTATTCTGGAATTCCTCGTTTCAGTTTCTTGAAGCGCTACAATGCTGCAAAGTTCTCGTGTTTTGACAATCGGAATACCAGACTAGGTGCAAAATGTTATATTAAATGCTCGATAGCTGTGCAAAAACCTGTGGAGTATAATGACGATCCCTGAAATGAAAAGCCAAATATCTCTGTGACAGATTTCGACATACTTCATGTTATTAT
>CM024244.1:18953722-18995471 GCA_013421045.1 Propylea japonica
GTAGTTCGAAGTGTTAACATGGATACATCCAAGGTGTTAGTGTTTCCAACTATATGGAAGAAAGATTAAGCCGACAGACGAAAGATTTGGAATTTGGTTGCTATTGGAAAATTTGGAAAATAATAATTTGTTATCTGATGTTGGTAATATTAATTATACAGAAGGAGAGGAATTGGTTCCATCCAATAAAACGTTTTTCCGCCATTACAGAACCATTTTGCGACAATATTATGCTTGTAAAAATATGTGGCTCAGAGGACTGTGCATCGGACTGTACTCTTGTTAAGAAAGATATATGGATCATTTAACAGTTACATTCGTGGAAAATTTGGAGAATTAGTTTCGGCGAAACATGGGGTTAGAGCTAAACTACCATTTCCCTTACTAAGTGAGAATCTACTTGCTAGAGGTGCACGAGATGTAATTGGAAAAGAGTTAGGTAGAATTACCGAGAAATACAAAAAGCCAATATGTATTCCGTACAAAGTAGAATTAGCCGACGTAAAACTGGATAATTGTTGGAAATATTACCGGATTTGTTAGAACAACTTCGCAAAGAAGATTACTACCTAATGGATATGGATATTACACAGGACTTTGCTGGAATATTTAACAAGGAAGAGATGTGCAATTATTTAACGGACAATTTTAATTTTGTCACCAAGGGGAATATTTAGAAGGCGGCAATGTGATTGTAAATAACGATAAAACAGTCGGAATTGATTGTTTAACCTGGCTAACATCTAACGCTAGAGTAAAGATTTATAACAAATTCGTATGTCAGTTAACAAGCCCAGGAGTCGGTAAACAGCTAGGAAACCATATAATCGATTTTATAAATTGTCCAGATGTAAGGTTAAAAGAAACATTTTCGTCTCCATTAGCGATGCAGCATGGAATTACTAGATTAGAAGCAACAATTTACAACTATGGTTATGGAAAACAATATAGCGCAACTTATAATCCTCTGGAAGATTGCATCAATGTGCTCGAAAAAAGTAAGTTGTATTTCCAGAACGCACCGATATATTCGGTTTCTATAGCTAAAATGTGGAGGAAAATCTCGGATACTGTACAGAACAGCTGTTGTCTAGTTTTTAATAATTTATTGCAATTTGTGTATTGGGGGAATGCTACTACAAGAAAGTTAACTGGAATACAGATAAAATTACCGAATCAACAAGTCTCCAGGAAGAAAATTATAAATTACGCCCTATCAGCATTTAGTTTTAACTGCTTGCCTGTAATTACATAGAAGTCGTGGAAGATGTCGAAAACAAAGATAATGTTCGAATAATACAAAAATGTTACATGAAAGCTGGAGAGAGTTATTTTTCTCGGTCTAGAACGATGTTCTCTACTATACCAGAGTCTATAGACATCGAGGAAACAGGACTGGTAGCTACTTGCAATATAATTCCACGTGTTTTAAGGAAAAGAACGAATAACACCAACAAATTATTACCATATACTATTAAAGAAATAGAACCGCTTTCGTTAGCATATATAGCATCGACACGGAAACGAAAACAAGAACTCGAAAATTTAGACGCTAAACGACGGAAAATGGATTATTTGGAAAAGACATGTGCAATAAAGGAAGAATATAAACTAGTTTTAGAGAAAGAAAAAACAGATAACACTGTTAAAAGAAAGATTAGAAGATTATTTTCACACCCATTGGGCAAACTTAGATAATATTGGAGATTATAAGGTATCTGCGTTTACCGTTAATAATAAGGGGAAATATCCATATGTAGGAATATTAGCCGAAAAAGATGGAAATAAGGCAGTTTACTATTTAAAGGGACTGTATAAAAATATGTTTGTTAAATTATACAACGAAAGAGAAAAGTTTATTAAAGGTGGATACATAGTTATTCCTTATAACAGTATGGAAATAATTAGTTTGCCTACAGAAGAACCGTTTGTAGAGTTAACTACAAATGGGGTTACAAGCTATAATGGAAACTCTCGCAAAAATAGAACATTAAAGTTTAATACAGAAGTTTGGAAAAATCAGGAGAATATACCATTTACTCGAAGATATACAACAAATTGACAACATTAAAATGCAAGAAATAAAAGATAACATTAAGTTCCGAGATTGTCATCGATTAGAAGAAATCGCCGAAGAGACAGAACTGGTTATTATAGGAATTAAAAAGGTTATATATAGGGATAAGGTTCGTTATGTTTTACAGTTAGAAAACTTGGAGAGATTATATTTATCTAATTATTGGTTAGAAAAAGAAATCGAAGATTTAGATATAAATTTAGACTATAAAATAAAAAAAAATGGATAGAATTAAGACTACTCCTACAAAGAATAGAGAAAGAATGGTATTCTGTGTATAAATCTTTACTCAAATAAATGTACCTATATTAAATTAAAACTGTAGTTTTCTTTATTCATTAATACAAACCTCTCCTGTCTCCTCATTTAAAATCTGATCTCAAGAATGTTGACCTTGAAAGGTAGTTGAAACGTGGTAGTTGAAAGTATAGTAACCTTCGTTTCTTACCTATATGAACATAATGACGGTCGAAAGCCCATAAATTTACAGTCTGATCAAGGAAAGGAATTTTTCAACAGACAATTTCAAGAACTAGTTAGAAAAACATAACATTAATCATTATAATACCTACAGTGATAAGAAAGCAGCAATAGTGGAACGAGTGATAAGAACATTGAAAGAGGCGCTTTTCAAGAAATTCAGTTTGAGAGGAACTTATCGGTGGATTGACATACTTCAGACGTTGTGATGTAATAATAATAAAATACATCGAACGATTGGAATGAAACCAAGTGATGTAAACAAGAAAAATGAGTGTGACATATATAAATTCGCATACAGTCACATAAAAAATAGCGGCACCTCATAAATTTCAAACGGGTGATATTGTACGTATAAGTAAATTTAGACATGTTTTACAAAAGGATATCTCCCACAATGGACTACCGAACTATTTAAAATCATAAAAGTTCAATTGACTAACCCGTAAGTTACCTAATTGAAGATTTAACAGCAGACCTATAAGTGGAGCTTTCTACCAAGAAGAATTGCAAAAGACCAACAGCCTGATGTTTATTTGGTTGAAAAAGTATTGCGCAGGCGTGCAGACAAGGTTTTGGTGCGATGGTGGGAATGAGTAAAGAACATGATTCCTGGATTCAGTCAGAAACAACAACTTTGAACAACCTTGCTATCGCCAATATATGAGTCAGCGCTAAGTGAAAATGAGTCAGCGCTAAGTGAAATGAAGGAAAATTTTGAAGTTACAAACGAAAAGACTACCTGTGGAACGCCAGTTCCACCTAGAAATTGAATGCGGATTAGGGTCTGCTTCTCTATACATCGATTGTGGTATAAGTCCAGCGAGACAATTCACACCTGCCGTCAAGCTGAGCTGTAATGACTGCGTGATATCCTTTGATGATTGGGAATGGGAGTCATTTATTGCAATAATCGAAAATGGTTATCAACAAGAATGTGGAGCTACAGTTGTACGATTGTTACTGGGGAATGTATGATTACTAGTGTCACAAAATGGGGAAACTGCATATATTTCAGTGAAGTTGACTTGAATAAGATATCTCAATGAATAGTCTGATAATTATCAGTCGTCTTGAAATGTTGAAAAATCTCCGAATGACTTTGTATTACTTTAAATTCGTAGACACCATCAAAGAATTGAACAAAAATAACAACGTTGAAGATTTCATAAATGCTTTCTGTAGAATTATCTTGTGTGTTCAGAGTTATGCAATTTTAGAATGTATGTACTTTTATAGGAATAAAGTATTGAACGAGTTGTAGATAATTAACATTATGTAATAAAAAAATCTCATCCTGAAATATTTTAGTTAAACCACGAATATTTTTTATAAGGAACTTGATATTTTGAGAACAAAAATCATGAAAACATGAAGCGAGTCCTTCTAAACACAATATTCCTTCTCGAACAATCATGCGCCACTCTGGCTTTATAGCACCAAACACCCCAATTATCATTGCCTCTTAAGCCCTGGGGGTTAAACGACCGTACTCTCACCCAAACTTCCGGGTTCATATCCCGCGTCCATCCAAAAAACTTTTTCATCGTCATGGCTGCTGGCACCATGACGTCATCGTCATGGCCGCCACCACCAATGACGTCATCAGCATCTGACCCCGGCACCGGGAGGTCAAAGGTCAATTTTGGCCCAGAACGAACATAGCCCTAACTTTCGTATAAGCAGCCTATCCACCAACATTTTCTTATACTCAAAGTAAAATACAAATATAAATATTTCGCGATGGTTTCAAATACAGTAAGTATTGAAGATAACGTTCGCGACAGATTCAAGTCCTATAAAAGTCATATGTCCTACTTATTTTCATAAGTTTTATAGAGGAATTATAAGCAAATAATACCATATAAAGGTTCCTCTGATTACTCCAAGAAACATAATGGTAACTATAGAGATATTTATATACCTTTCTATAATAAGTTCTATAAAGTAGAGGTAGTGATATTTACACAACTTCATTATGGGACTCGAGTAATTGGGACTATCAGGTCTATAAATGAGGTGCTATACATATTATATGACAGATTTATGGGACACTTCAGTTGCTATAACCATCAGGTAATTTCTGGAAACATCAATAAATCTTAAAGGAATATTGGAAACCTTTATGATCTGGTTATAGAGCTCTACCGCGCTTGAAGTTCACCAAAATGTTCATTGGGTAGTATTCATTTTCTCCCGAATACAACAAAACATCCATGCTCAGTTCGTCTGGATCGTATTTCACATCGACTTCAATCAAATCCACTTAAATATTTGAAGATAAGTAGGAAATATTGCATAATAATGAAGTTCCAGAACCGAACGGATCAGTTTAGTTATGAGACTCTGTTATCCCGTTATTTGGGGCTATTACGGCGATTCCTGAATTTTTCTCTGCCGGAAAGAAGCATATTTTCTAATAAAGTTTCCAGGACGAGAACACTCGATTTTCTGGGCCGTGGATTTCAGAAATTATTGCCCCTTAAGGCGCTCTGCGCTCTGACTCCCTTTATTAGGCATCCTCCGAGGTACGATGAGGTAGCTCATGGATAAATTTCGAATTATAAAATCAGCATGATGAAGAACGACAGACAGAGGTATCCTTAATCCGTGTACCATTGAGCCATGAAATTGGACCGTCTTTTATGCCTCGAACTAGCTGCTGACAATGCTCCCGAGAAGTTCATTGAAAACGAAAAAATCGATTTTAATTTTGCTTTATGCGCCCACTGCTATCACAACTGACCTGAAATAGTTTCTTTTCATTTTTTTAATCAGTTGTGGGGCAGAGATTGGCTACACTTTTATTAGAGAATTTTACAATGGGATGCACCCCTATTATTTAGGTAATGTTTCCAGAGCGTGAGATTTTGGTTCACTATACTAGAATAGAATAGAAATTTATTTTCTATATCATTACAACAATGTAAAGAAAACAACTCAATCACAAATATATTTAATACATTAATCACATATAGTCCGTTCACGAAAGTTTGAGCGTATAGCAGGCGTTTGTTTATTTATCTGAAGTTGGCAGTATTTGCTGTCATAATGTAAAATAAAGTCCACGTTGCCGGCCTCGTCCGACGAGCTTGCGAGTTATCAGAGAACTCTATGCAATATAAGAACATTGCGTATCAATCTGACAAGAAAATAAACAACATAATCTAAAATTTTAATATACACAGTGGAATAGTCAAATTTCCATGGCCAACCGACGGCTCAAACCTTTCGTGAACGGACAATACATAATTACAACTGATGATCCTGTGCCATAGAGCGACAGGCAATTTCAAATTCCTCAATATTGAGTTCAATTTTCAATAAAATTCTGTTAATTTCTCGCTTGAAAGCTTCATTATCAATTAAAACCTGAACAATCTTGGGAGCATGTTGAATATTTTGATGGCCATATAGTTACAATTTTTTCAAATAAACTTAATCTATCTACAGGATAGAAGTAGCGAAACGTCTGCCTTTTATTATTTTTATTCTGATATTCGATGAGCTAATATTGATGTTCTTGCAAGAACAATACGATTTTATATTTTTCGTTGTTTAGTTTTCTTGTGCTATTTAATTTATAAATTGTTGATTGAAGTTTCTGGGTTTTTTAGCACTAAGTCTTACCAGTAAATAGTCATTTACTTTTAATAAAATATATTGACTCCGAGTCGGAGTCAATATATTTTATTAAAAGTAAATGACTAATTACTGGTAAGACTTAGTGCTAAAAAACCCAAGAAACTTCAATCAACAATACGATTTTATATATACCGTGGAACTTACCGAAGGTTTGTATAACGAATTTCTCTGTATAACGAATTTCGTACAAGACATTGCACCTTGAAGGCAAATTCTAAGTTAAAACAACCTCTGAAAACCAAGTAAATTCTCTCTATAACGAAAAATTGCCGTTTTTCGTGCTTCGGCCTGGTAGGAATACGTGTTGACTAGGGTTCAGGAGTTGGAATTTGCTGAGATAGTTCAATAGTCGATTTGCCAGAAGTTTTCGAAAATTTTGGAAAAGGATGTGAGCAGACTGACTGGCCTATAATTATTTAGATTCTCAGGATCGCCTTTTTTATTCAATGGATTAACTACCATTAACTCGTCTGGAAATATTCCAGTTGTGAATGACTTGTTTAGGATGATACATAATGGTCTAACAATATTATCCATAGATCCCTTCACAATTGACTTTGGAAAATGATCATGATACTAAGTTTCGAGATTTTTATGAAGATTTCTAGTCAGAATATGAATAAGTTGAAAATATGACTGAAGACAGTAGACTGTATCATATAAATGGTGCGGGTACTACTGATTGAAACCTGCTGATCATGAAATAACATCACCTTACATTCAATCTTATATCTGATTAGATTAGATTGTAGTTCAATGGCATAGTATCTACCTTTCTGCACTGCAGCCAATGAGGTTTTTTGTTCGTACCACGTAAGGCTTCCTTTTTTTCTTTTGTCGGCTGGCGTCAAGGTAGCGCCACCCAATATAGTAAGTCTAATTTGCATCACATTGCATTGACATAATATGTGTTCAATAGCTTTCTGGCCAATTCACATAACTTCCAAATATCGGAGTTTTTTTACTGATCATGTGAGAGGCCCAAGAATTATTAACTAACAATCGCGATCTTTGCCTAAATCAGTATGGGTGATCTAGTATTGAATGTACTGATATCTGTGCAGTTTATTTAAGATGATAAAACACTATTTCAAATAAAAACTACAGAACTCTATCATTTTAATAAAATTCCTTTACAACACCAAAGCATGCATACAAAATAAAATTCGTAACGTGAACGCTTCATGCTAAATTTTCGCTTATATCTTATCTCTATCCGCTTAATGACATAGATCCTGGTTCTGAAACGGGTTCATCATACATAATTTACCAAAAATATGCTGTGTTATCTATCATACTCGGATAATTGAAACGTTTGATGCGAAAATAGACGTAAATAATTTTGGTCATTAATTCTACTCCGCGATGTGCTCATTAGGAGGGTTGTTGGTTATTTTTAGACTCGGAAATGCCGAGAAGTGCTGAGAATATTGATTGCTTAGTTTTCTTAGCGTGCCGTGAACATTTTGATAGGGAAATTTTATGTATCGTGGTTTGAAATAGCTTCATAAACTAACTGAAAAGTGCAACTTGGCTAAAAAGAACTAATAAATCTGTCGAGCTCAGTGCTTTGGTCGTAATTGGGTTAAAGAAGCATCGTGCTCAGTAATAAAAATAGTCTGACACTTCACTAGAATTCCGAATGAATTCGTCTGCTAATGAGTGACGATAAGAATGGAGTTGGAAACTTTCTCATAATTTTCACAGATCACAGATTATACCTGGTAGCCAACCACTGACGCAATGGTCATTTTGAGGGTGTGAATTATGATATTTTGAAAATCTTTTTTTGTGGTGGGTGTAGGGTAACCAAAACCACAATTTGAAATTATTTCCATATTTACAGGGTGTTCCAATACAAAGTTAAAGACCAAAGTTACACTTTTACAAATCTGACACCCTATATATGACCTCAAAAAAAGGAAGGCAAGCTCAAAATAATGATGAGTTTCTTCAGATCAATAGGTATGTACATTTAATGCACCATTTATGAGAAAATCGCGAAAAATTCAAAATATGGAGTCATATTGAATAGTAATTTATGAAGAACTAGTTATGCAAGCGAAACCGACAATGTTTTCTTGAGTAGTCATATTAGCTAGTCCCACGAAGAGAACTCTTTAACGTACAGAATGATCATAATTAATTCTCAATTATCTACTACGAATAATGGTCAAAAACTTTCTTATTTCAAATGGAACGCCCGGTATTTCTTCATCTCGTTGCACGCAAAAAACTTTTTCCAAAAGGTTTTCCCATACCTAACCTGATAGTTTACCAGCAATTTTCGATTTTCATTCCAAACTATTTAAATTAAACAATTTTTGTAGTGATAATCATAGAAAAATTTCTATGAGTGATTTGACAGTTGTTGCAGAATGAATCTCAGAGAACTAATGGATCAAATATCTGTTTAATCTGTTGAATCGAAATTAATTTTTGCGTTCAACGAGATGAAGAAATAACGGGCGTCTTTCGAAATAGAAAAGTTTTTGATCATAATTCGTAGTAGATGTTCGAGAATTAATTTTGATCACTCTGTACATTCCAGAGTTGAATTTTTTTCTCTTTATGGGACAAGCTTACATGTCTACTCAAAAAAAATTGTCTTATCGCTTCCAAAACTGGTTCCTTCATAAATTAATATTCAAAATGACTCCATATTTCTGATCTGAAGAACTCATCATAATTGAGCTTGCCTTTCCTTTTTTGAGGTCATATTATAGGGTGTCACATTTAAAAAGTGTTACTTTGTATTAAAACACCTAGCATATCTAGAAATAATTTAATTTCTACTTTTGTTACCCTTCACCAACCACAAAAAAAGATTTTCAAAATATCATCATTTACACCTTCAAAATGTCAGTGGTGGGCCCCCCGGTATAACAGATAAATTTTGAGGTTGCAAAAGTTCATTTTTGTTTTGGGTATTGATGTTATCTTGAAATGAGTTTTCACAGATTGTTAAATAATTAAGAATATTAACATGAGTATACCGGTTATTGGTACGGAAATGCACATCGCTAACATTTGAAATTCAATACATCAGAGAGAGAATTTGGCCGCCTAGTTGAACAATAGAATATTCGAAAACGCTATAAGATTATGAAAAAATGAATAATCAACCACGATTCATATTGTTGTTTTTCTCTTATCGTTAGGAGTGGCCTTATTCAAGCAGTAAAGTAGGAAACCTGAAATACACGAATCGGATGTTCAATACATCAGATTGTCCGTAATACTCGACTCTCTTTTTTTGAAGAAATTCTAAGAATGGCTCGAGATACATAGCTGAAAAGTTGGTTGAATAATTTTCATTAAATGTCTGATCGAAAAATCCGCGGGGGCAGATTTACCATTGAAACCCGGCTGTACCCTTTCAAGTAATCCGTACAAGATGAACTTACTTATATTCCATCAGGACTGTAGAACATACCAAAGAGAATAAACTCGAATATCGATCCAAAATAATTCCTTAGGTGTGTGTCAATATGTATGAGTTGATAGATTTCTATATTATCGATTGTTACTTGACTTCGTTGTATACTGTATGTAATTTTGTTTGACAGGTCTTGCATTTTTAACTATTTTTGTATAATAAGTGAATAATAAATCAGAATTATGGAAAATAAGGATCAGACATAACGTACTTACCTTCAAAAATGAATGATATATCTGGCAACTTTCTTCTATGAACTTATTGTGAATAAATTACCAACTAATTTTGAGAAAAAAGAAAACTTCAGTGTTTTAATAGAAAAAATAGTATGATATAAAACTCAAAGGGCAATCTTAAAAAAAAATCTGTAGGTACCTAATTCTTATAACAAGATATAATAATTTTTATAATTTCAACATCTTTCTCCAATTTTTTTCAATCAAAGTCCGTACCCAATAAAAAGACTACAAGAGCTAGAACTAATTTAAATGCACATTTTGATGTTTAATTAATGTCATTTATTTTTATTGGAAAAAAGTTACGGTGATACATAATCACACCTTTGATCAACTTCAGTATCATGATTTTTTCGTAATAACCAAGATTCAACTGACTGCTATGAAAATTAGTAATCAAGAATAACAATTAATGTTTTCCGTTCAGCTTTGATTTACATCTTGTTTTCAGAATTGTCAACTTTTCGGACGAGTTTTCTTTATTTATTGAAACTTTTTAGTTTTGTCTAGATAAGATATAAAATATACCCTATTACTATGTTTATCATTTCAACTACTTACCACGTTTTATCTCACCGAGCTATCCGGATACATACCTAAAGAATAAGTATAACAAATCAGTTTGTTTGAAGTTTATTAAGTCACAAACCTTGTTCCATTCTGTTCTAAAATATTCAGCTATTTACAACTATTGAATACACGATAACAAATTCAGTCAATGGTCATCAACGAGCTCAACTGGAAAACATATCGACTATACATATAAAATGAAAAAGAATAATTGGATCAATTTTAGGAATTTGGTCCCTTTGACAAATTCAGAATAACTGTTCAAATAGAAATAATAATGAATTATACATGAAAGATAGTCAGAGGTTATCGGATTTGAATAACATTGAATTTAAATTATTATAAACTCTCATATAACTGAAAGGAATTGAAACGGTCTTCTCGATCTATTATTTGATATATTGTGACCTCCGTGTTTGAGATTTCACCTCATACATGACGAGCCACCAACTTCAGTTCAGACTGTTTCTTGCAAGAAGTTTTGAAACGACTGTACTTCGGCTCTCAGACGTCTGAAACAGTCTTCAATGGGGTAAACCAAACGGAAGAATATTTCCATGTAGCACCAAGGATGCCATTTTCCAATCAGGAGGTTATCATTGTCTCACAACACCAACGTTGAAACACACAATTCGTGATTCTGACGTGAGAGCTGCCACCCTACTGAATCACTGATCCCTGCACTATTGTTGTGAAAGTGCCAGCTTCAGCTGCGGCATAAGCATGTATATTTCATACTAACATCCATGTTGTCCATGCTAAAATCGCCTTTTACGAGCTGGTGTCGTGACTCTCCCACTGATGTGGGAGTGTTAAGGGAAAACTTCGCGTTTCTCTTTGACCCCATAGATGTCGCACTTGTTACTTCAGACTCTTACACGCTGCACCCAGTCAGTAAAATAACTGAGGTAAACTTCGGCCTTTAGGAGTCAATAGCCATTGAATGAGTCATACTGAAAATTCATTTCATGACTGCAGTCCAACTGCCTTTTTTCAACTCAGAGATTGTGGGTGTCTCACAACTATCGCTCATTGATACATTTTATTATTTGTATGAATCAGAGCTGATTAAAATGACCGGCATACACACAAGAGACAACTCATATGTGGAACCTGGGAAATTGATGCTACCTGTCGCTTCTGCAGGTACTCTCTATAGACGGCTGTGATTCTGCTGCAGAAGCTACTGAGAAAGCACAATAACTGCTTATATGGACGGCTGTCCATATAGAAACGCTGCAACGCGGCGGATTGAATTGTATTTCTTGAAACAAGAGGAAAGAAGTAGGGTTTTAAAAGTCTTCTCTGTCGCAATGGTAAACAGCGCAAGGTTGCAAAAGGAATGTTGAGGTCAAGATGCTCAAGGTGAACTTAGCCTTATCGCCCTCTCTTCAAATTAGGTATATATCTACATAGAAGAAATGTTCAATGCGTTCATTCTGCTTTTCTGTATATACTCGTCATTGCAGAAATAGAAAAATGATTGAAGCAGTACAAATATCAAAGTAATGAAAACACAAATTTTATATTCATAGATTCAAACTATTATATCTGACAGGACCAGGATACTATTACATTCCCCCTTTAGCGCAAACCATAGAGATAGGATAGTATAAAGTTGCCATCATTGAAATAAACGTGATATCAGATCCGCCATATTACTACCACGTCAAATTGGACAATAGTTGAATTTTCTGGAGGAATTGTGATTCTTGCACCTTTTTTTTAGTTAAATTGTTATTTTTTCTGCTTAATAATATACAATGAAATAGTTTAGTGTACTGTAAGACTTTCTTCAATCAGAGAAGATACATAAGAAGAAAATTTGAGGAAAAATATATCACAGGAAGGGTCGAAATTTTTGCAAGCCTGTCTTGGTAATCTGATATCTCTTATATGTGTACATCATAGCCTAAAGAGAAATTGTTTATTTGATATACAATTGACCTTATTTGAACAGGTTTCCTAAAGACCCGACATGTCGTATTTTTTGGGTGAAACTTCAATTCAATCCTGAACTTTCGGCCATATTGGGCTACGACTTTTTCCTTACTCAATTGTATGTCATAGCGTCTCTTCTCTATTATATCTCGATGGCACAAACAGATAATTATTTCTCTGCTCTCTACCTTCCATGCATATTTCAACGAGCCAACGCGAAAATAACACTCAGTGCAACGAAACATGAACATCACCTATTTCAAGTCCATCCTTTCCCGAGAGCATTCTCACAGAACGCGAAGAACATAAAACATGTAACGTAACATTCTCAACGATGTGCTTTCCAGCTATCGCAGAGCAGCTTGATTTACTATCACTTGAACCACTTGTAGCCACAAGAAGCATATATAAAAATAGTTCTTTGGCGCCGATGCGCCTGTGTTTTAGTCCAAAACGGCGCTCTTTTTGTCCGGCACAGAAGGTATAAACTAGGGCGAAACAGCCGCCTCGCTCAACTGAAATCTGTTAAAACAAAAGAGAAGCACTGACTAATATAAAAGCCGCACAACACGAGAGGCCCATCGGGAGAAGCTTAGGGAGAGGCGGAGCTGAGTTTTGCTGGAGCAGGCTGTCAGCTGGATCGTCGTAAACTGAAACAAAAACACTGGGTTAGTTTGCTGTGCGTAATTAAAAACAAATACTAGCGGACATGAAACTTGTGGGCGAAATTTCAAAAACATATAGGAAAAAAATCCGATTGAATATCGATCGAAATATTGTTTGGGCTATCTATCATTTCTGCGTTTAAAGGTGTGCCAAGGTCTACTGCGTCTGCATCTGCTAGACTATTTAATTGTATCTATTCGAAATTAGATCTTGGACTACAAATAAATGTATTTTTGTCGATTTATCTCTGGCTTTTGATTCGTCTCACGCCCAATTTCGATTCGTAAACTCCACTAATTTGGAAAAAATTGGATAATATTTTCGAAGATGATGATTTTGAGTGACATGCTATTTCGTAGTCTGATTTGTATTTGTTAGTTTGTTTGTTTGTATGTATAACGTATGTTTTCTTATGTTTTTTCTGAAGACGCCAAATGCCAAATGCTTATACAGGGTCTCTATAAATGATTGTAACAGCGCAGTTGGCTTTGGATTATGCAAACCACAGAATTCTGTGATCATGCTATGCCCTGATTGGTTAGAGATTG
Organism: Propylea japonica; assembly: GCA_013421045.1. NCBI lineage: Eukaryota > Metazoa > Arthropoda > Insecta > Coleoptera > Coccinellidae > Propylea > Propylea japonica. The sequence goes on from CM024244.1 coordinate 18,967,325, forward strand.
GTATTCTGCAATACAAAGCCAACTGCGCTGTTACAATCATTTATAAAGACCCTGTAGAAACTTTGAATTAAAGAAGTGATGAAATTAGCATAAATAAATTTCCAATATTCACTGTTTCTTGTTTTAATGTAATTCCTTTTTTTTCAGGTCATACTCTTCGTCATGTTACTACAGATGAATATTTTTTCTATATAGATGTTCATATTTACCGCCTTTTTTGCGTACTTCTTTCCAGTTGACACCCTTAAAAAAATCTTTGGAAAACTGGACGAAACAAAAAAAAATTTCCGATATGATTTCAAGAAATGAAATATAAATAGGTGCAGAACATATTGTGAATGCACCTTCTGTTTTCTCAGGGTCTTGAATATATGTTCATGATATTTTTAGGCCTCGCTATCTCATTCAACGATCAATCATACGCCAGTTCAGCACATTTTCCTACCACTTCTTAAATGCTGCGACATTTCACAATTATTTCAAAATTATTTCCTTTTGTCGTAACCTCAATGAATTTTTATGTTTATGTTTCAAGAAACTAAGCGATATAGCCAGAAAACATAGAGGCACATGAGTGAAGCCATATATTCAACAGAAAAGGATTCATTTAACATTTCGGTTTCTGACACTACTCAGATGAAATATTCATCGAATATGCGTAGGAGAAGAAAAGGCTCGCATGATTTTCGTAATTTTTCAAACTCTTCGTATGATTTCATTAAAAAAAACATAAATCATTTCGGAGAATTGGGTAAGAAACACACTGAAATTCCTTAAAATGAGAAATTTTTTCTTTTTCCTTGAAATATCGCGAAGAATCCTAGAAAATACTAAAAGATATTTCGCGTTTTTCAGAGGAAACTGCAGCCAAACTTTCAGTCTGCATGCACCCAGACTCAGAAAAATTATTCTCGCTTTGAATATTCTTATTAGTTATTTTAGCACCGCCGGAATAACGTATACATTTTTCTTCTGAAGCCTTTCAGTCTTATATCTCACTTTCATAGCGCACGTACGGGCTATGAAACTGAATCTTTACATCTCGGAGTGGATGATGAGAGGAAGAGAGTAGATGCAAGGTAAAACGTTTCCTCCGTGTGCATAATTGAAAATGAAATATGAAGGCGGTGCGCAAAAATAGAAAAAAAGGAAAAAACTTACTGTCTAGCATGTCTTCTTCCTCGGATGTTTCACCTGTAACTTCATTAAGCTTTTTTCTGAATTTGCCTGAAATAAAGGAAACATTTTCAGACGAAAACAATAACATTTTGGCAGTTCTAAATTCAAGATTGCTCACAATGATTATTCTCCTAACAGGTGCGGAAAGAGCCATTTCCTGCACTAGTTAGGACAGATATTTTTCTACAAGAGCACACATGAAATCGATTTGCATAAATAATCCATTCGTCGAAAAAAATAAGAAACTTACAGCACATAAAACTGATTCGAATAAGGTACATATAAAGTATTCCTCTTCTTTGAGCTCTCAATCAAAATCATAAATACATGAATACGATCATAATCATTATAATCCAGTCGAATTGTGCTTTGAGCAGTTTTGGGGTAGTTGTGATTTCTTTAATTTTTTATATTTTTTGGGGTGCTGAATCCGAATTTGAGGTTTGGTAACAAAATTTCGTAACGGGACATAAAAAAATCCAGAAAAAGATGCAAAATCTCATTCTTCATCAGTTTTTAACTTATTACACGGAAACTATCAACTTTTCGTAAAAAACTTTGCTATACAAAATGAAAGTACATAAAATTTCCTAAAAATTGTACTACCACAGCTTGTTCTGCGACAACCTGTTCTGGCTCAAACTATAGCTGAAAATAAGGTACTCGTATTTTCTATGACTCAATAAATGAAAAAAACTAAATTATATTCTTCCGATGATGCGATCCTCTTGAACAGTCAGTATATCAGTATCGATTCACTAAAAATATTCATTCGAATCGGATATCTTGTTGTTGAAATATAAAGATTCTTGTTTTCAATATTCCAATTGAATTTTTTATGGTTCTGTTCACACTATGGTCACACAATTTTGCATAAAGCTTGTTATGAGCATCTTGAATTTGGCCATTTCGATTGGTTTCGTTTTGTCTGAGATATTGAGGCACAAAAATAATATTATAATATTGCGGCCAAATGCAAGTTGCTCATAACAAGCTTTATGCAAAATTGTGTGACCGTAGTGTGAACAGAGCCATAGAAAATTCAATTGGAATATTGAAAAGAAGAATCTTTATGTTTCAATAACATGATATCCGATTCGAATGAAATTTTTTTTGTGCACAGAGACTGATATACTGAATGTTCATGCATCATTTCGAGAGAATCTCAGCGCGGGAGCCATGGAATTTATTTTTTTTCATTTATTGAGTAATAAAAAATACCTTATCTTCAACTCTAATTTGAGCCAGAACGGGTTGTCGCAGAACAAGCTGTGGTGGTACAATTTGTAGAAATTTTTATGTACTTTCATTTTGTGTGCCAAGGTTTTTCACGAAAAGTTGATATTTTTCGAGAATTCAGCAAAAAACTAACCAAGATTGAGATTCTTCATCTATTATTGTTTTTTTTTGTTCCGTCAAGAAATTTTGTTAGCAAACCTCAGATTTGGATTCAGCACCCCAAAACACATAAAAAATGAAAGATATCAAAACTACCCTAAAGCACAAATACACTGGATATTAGTAATATTCAGTCATAAGTTAAATTTATTGTGAACGTGCAGTTGATCTCACGTTACGCAAATTTATAGCATGTTGGTCGAAATCAACTACTTCTTGGAAGATGGTGATTTTAAATAACACTGTGAAGAGAACGAAGCATTCATAGTTGAAAGCGTACCTTTATGAGAAAATGAATTCTCCTCATAAACAAATCTTGATTATCACCTGAATTGAGGTTGTCCGTATCTTCAATGAATACTTTTCTTAGATTGAATTTCACTCGAGTTGAAATTTTTTCAGGTAAAATTTCATTATATTTTCCCCTGTACAGATACGTCTGGGGCCATTTTTCAATACTCATTAACCTTTCATCAGGTGGCACATCTATCACGCAGCAATCTCGAATCATGACCTTAAATTTTCCAGGCCTGCGCACGAATCTCATAATCTACGTCCGGTCCAGAATATACAGGGTGACTGGTGACGTATGGGACAACGGCTAACTGGAGATAGAGGACCTCAAACTGAATGAGGATTGGATGTTTAAATGTCCCATAAGCCTATTAGTTTCAGAGATACAGGGTATTTTTTGCAAAAGTGCTAAAACGATAAACTCCCATATCTTCGTCAATATGGCAAGTTTTTCGCTGATATTTGACAAGCTTGTTAATATACATATTCTCCATCAGATCGACAAGAAAAAATTCCCAAAAATTGCAGGTCCATATTCAAAAATTTCCATTTCCGTGTCAGGTTAGAAATATCACTCGGTATATGAGATAAAAAAAATGAATTGGAAAATTGGGATCTTCAAGAAACACTGAGTAAAAATCTGTTTTCAGTTTGAATGGCACAAATTTTTTATAGTTTTTATGATATGTTGAAAGTCGAATATTACAATTTATTCATATCGAATTCAAGAAACATACTATTCCTTATAGAAAAAACACTGAATTTGAGATGCTTAAATGATCCTGACGCATTTTGAATATTCCTTCACATCTTGAACTCCCTTTTATTAATTTTTTATCAATATTATAAGAAAAATTAAAAAAACAATAGAAATACAAAAAGAGGAACAGTAGCACATATGATTCATAAAAAAATCAAATAAACAAATGCTCGATATGCGAAAGCCATTCCCCTCACACACTTAATGACTCCTTTGAACAATTGAAGTACTTTTCATATCCACAAGATGAAAAATTATACTCTTGATAGAACAGAAACACTGGATTTCAGCTCGAGAAATGTTTGACTTTCTTCTCAGAACCCCTGAACAATAATCCATATGGTACTTATGTTTTCAACAAAATTTATTCTTCAATGAATTTTGAGGACTTATTTTCCTCTAATATGTACTTAGGTGTAGCAACTTCATCTTTTTTTGAGAAGTATATGAATTTCTTTAATGCAAACAGAATATTAGGGAAACAAGTGATTTCTTAGAATAAGAGGTTTATTATTCATTATAAATAAAATACATCCTACTACACAGAGTAGGCATATTTCAAAAAATGACGTTTATATTCATACATTCATTGATTGTGAATTATTGGGAATTGTGTCGTTTGTTTATTTATTGAAAAATGCCTTCAATATTCACGAATGAAGAATATGTAGATGATACTTGTTTTTGGATTGCGCAAAATGAACGGATATGATATTCAGTCTCAGAATAATCCTCATCTTAAAAGAGAGAGAAATCATTAGAGTTCAAGAGAGCAAATAAATGCGTTGAAGCAAATTGCTCTGATTTCGAGCATTGGCTTAGTTGTTTTCCCATGAATCATTGCATTATTTAATAGAAAAATAAATTTTGTTGAAAGAATAAGTATCAGATGGATTATTGTTCAGGCGTTCTGAGAAGAAAGTCCAACTTTTCTCGAGCTGAAATCTAGTGTTACTGTTCTATCAAGAGTAATTTTTCATCTTGTGGATATGAAACGTACTTCAATTATTGTTCAAAAGAGCCAATAAGTGTGTGAGGGGAATGGCTCTCGCATATCAAGCATTTGTTTATTTGATTTTTTTATGAACCATATGTGCTACTGTTAATCTTTTTGTGTTTGTATTGTTTTATGAGTTTTTCTTATAATATTGATAGAAAATTTAATGAAAAAGTATTTCAAGATGTGAAGGAATATTCTAAATGCGTCAGGATTATTTAAGCATCTCAAATTCAGTGTTTTTTTCTTTCAGGAATAGTGTGTTTCTTGAATTCAATATGAAAAAATTGTAATCTTCGACTTTCAACATATCATAAAAACTATAAAAAATTTGTGCCATTAAAACTAAAAACAAATTTTTACTCAGTGTTTTTTGCAGATTCCAATTTCCCAATTCAATTTTTTTATTTCATATACCGAGTGATATTTCTCACCTGACACGGAAATGGAAATTTTTGAATACGGACCTGCAATTTTTGGGAATTTTTTCTTGTCGATCTGATGGAGAATATGTATATTAACAAGCTTGCCAAATATCAGCGAAAAATTTGCCATACTGACGAAGATATGGGAGTTTATAGTTTCAGCACTTTTGCAAAAAAACACCCTGTATCTCTGAAACTAATAGCCTTATGGGACATTTAAACCCCCAATTCTCATTCAGTTTGAGGTCCTCTATCTCCAGTTAGCCGTTGTCCCTTACGTCACCAGTCACCCTGTACATATCTTATCTACGAACCTGCACTCGCATCAAACCAGACGTCATATCTATATTTTTAGAGGTATAAACACTATGAGCACTGACCACTTCTTCTGGAAGGCTGTTATGAAGATGGAATTCCTTAGTTCGCGACGTATCCTGCTTCAAAAATTATGTCCTTTCAGCTGTCTTGTAGTCAAAAAAACAAACAGATCACTTAAATTTATTCCAAATCTCCCAGTAGGGCTCTGTAAGTTATGATTGAGTTACAACGGTCCTGCCGACGTAGAGTGGGCCAAACGTTATCCATAGGTGGATCTTACTATTCCAAATGGAATTCTGGTAGCACGTCTCTGTATGGACTCCTAGCCCAGTCAAATTAGATGAAAAAGGGGGCCAACCTCGGAACGAAAGATAATAAGCTGAAAATTGGTATGAACCTTTGTTTTGTCATTCTAAATGTTGTCTCAAAAGTCAGAAATGCTATCGTGCCGGCGTCTTAAGATATTGAAGGTCAAAGGTCATAAAAATCAGTTTTTTGCGAATATCTGCCTTCCTATTGCTTAAATGAGATTTGCAGTTATTATGAAAATTGTAGACTATAAAATTGTCTACAACTTTTGTTTGAACTTTTTTTTCATACGACCGACCGTTTTTGGGGTAGAGCGCGAAGAGTGCGCAGCGTAGTCATATATGACCTAATGCAAGGTCAAGCGTGAGTTACGGTTAGCAGTTCGTTGTATGAAGTCAATTATTACACAACCATTATGAATATTAAACAATGCCCACTAATTATGTACTAATTATTAATTAGCTATTTAAAAAGGAAAAAACTGTTACTAGAGCATCAGAGAAAATTTCCAATTTGGATAAACTGGTGGAAGTATTTCAACAAGAAAATTGCCCGGAACAAACATTATTTGAAAATGGAGTGCGCATCTTGTTGGCATTATATCTGAGGACAACATTGACCATTGTCGCTACACGCAATTCATCAAATTAACGAAACTAAATAAACCTGTACAATTGTCAACACTTCCACCAACAAGTGTAGCAGCTCGTCAATATTCAATCGTGTCTACTACTAAGATTCAAACGTGTTTAGGGAAGGACATAGAACCTCAAGAATGGGGCTGGATGCTCGAAAATGAAATCCTGGAGCCCATAAGAACGTTACTACCTCAAGCACCAGCCGAACTACTAAACGTTATATTTTGCAATTGCAAAAATGGTTGTGGTTCCCGCTGTGGATGCAGAAAGTCAGGGCTACTATGTTCTTCAGCTTGTGGCCAGTGCAACGGACAAGCTTGCCTCAACGCTTCACTAAATCCAAGTAATCCCGATTCCCGATGAAGAAAGCACATATGAGCCTGAAATTCCGGAACGTTTGGAGATAAATATGACCGATGATGAGGATGATGACAATGAACTGAACTTTTTTGAGCGACGACAAGGAGAAGACGACGAAGAAGAAGAAGATGATTAGCTTTCTTTTACAATATTATTATAATTAAAATCAATAGGCCATATTGAATGATAAATAAAGATATGTGTGAAATATATTCTCTTACTTTTCAATATAAAACATAATTGAAATATGTAATCCAGAATTAATAATATACTATAGTAAAATAATAATTATAATAATAATATATGAATAATTCAATTACTTATTTCAATTTAATATGAATAATTAACAAATAGAACATAAATAATGGGCATTGTTCAATAATTATAATTGTTAAGTGAATAATTGACTTCATACAACGAACTGCTAACCGTAACTCACGCTTGACCCTGCATTAGGTCATATATGACTGTACGCTGCTCACTCTTCGCGCTCTACCTCAAAACGGTTGGTCGTATGAAAAAAAAAGTCAAACAAAAGTTGTAGACAATTTTATAGTCTACAACTTTCATAATAACTGCAAATCTCATTTGAGCAATAGGAAGGCAGATATTCGCAAAAAACCGATTTTTATGACCTTTGACCTTCAATATCTTAAGACGCCGGCACGATAGCATTTGTGACTTTTGAGACAACATTAAGAATGACAAAACAAAGGTTCATACCAATTTTCAGCTTATTATCTTTCATTCCGAGGTGAAATCCTAATTTGACTGGGCTATCCAAGAAGTCCCAGAATTGAAAACAGTACTCGAATATGCGAACATCCTTCTGGCCTTGGAGCAAATATGGAGGACTTGTTCAGTCAGACCAGGAGAAATACTTATAATCGATCCTTGTGGTTGTGAGTGACATTCCGTCAATGTAATACTGCGTTCTGGGGTTGGAGTAACTCCACTGGAGTTTCAAGGATTATTTGTTGCACCTGTATATAAGGTTCATTGGATTCTACATAATGAAGATTTATTTCTTACGATACTATCTAAAATATTTTCATTTAATCGCAGGTAGAAAGTATGAGGCTGTTCTCTATACAATGAGTTGCAAGATTGGAGTTTTTTTTATTATTTTTGAATTCAGTGAAACAACTCTGCGGTCCATTATTACGTACTTGCACCTGCAACTGTATAAAATACCCTGTACTATTTATATGTAGTCCCCAGTTGATAGGTGCAAACGAAAGTTCGAAAGTATAGTCACAAAATGGTGGTTGTAAAACATGGTCTTCTAAAAATTATATTTTACTCTTAAAATGTTTCAACAGAGATCTAATATTATTCGGACCTGTATATCGAGTGTTAATTTATAGTATTTGGAAAGTTCCAAACATACAGTTCATTGGACTGATTGGGATGAACAAAATGTTTATGCACCGTGTATACAGCTCCGTCATGTACGAAACTTCGAAGTATTATACGCACGACTGCGTATTTCTGTGAATTACCAGCGAATAGAATGCGGTTGGGGCTAGTTTATATAATTTCAGGCCAGGATAGGATTTATAACACATTTTCAAGGAACATGGGAAGTTCAGATTTATCGGAAATGGGATAGGGATGACAATGAAACAACTTCAACGATACAACTTTGGTAATAATAGCGCTATTTCCTGCAGAGAACAATGACTAAGTTATCTGGATTATTTATGAATGGAGACTGCTCCAATATTAATGTAGAGATTTGCCAATAGATGTCTGGAGAAGATTTTTGAAAAGAAATCTGACGATCCAATGATTTTTCAGAATATTGATCGGAAATAGTATATTATGCAACCAACGAGCGTATAATGATAGCTAAATTCGAAACGCAATCACCGAGTGAATACCAGCCATTATACGTGAGTAGCATAGGTATACTACATGTGTATTCATGGACCTATAATACTAACTGGACGTCGAACTTCCTTACTGTCACGTAGAAAAAAGTGGGGCAAATGGCCGCCATTTGCAGTTTGTTTTATGACATCTGTGCATGAAAAACGAACTCTATATATTAGGGTTCTGTGAACACTGACATTTCGGTCTATTAAAATTATGAATATTTTCGATTCTTGTGATTACTTATTGAACAATATTGGTAATCCTATCATTTTAATTCGTTGAAATAAAATAAATGAAGGAATATTGGAAATTCTAATATTTCAATTAATAGAAAAAGTGACACCTCTCAAATCCACCCCAAACTGCAAATGGCCGCCGTTTGCCTCAAAATTTTTGACAGGTTCGCCATCTAGTTAGTATTATAAATCTATGACTATATTTTAGTCACGACTACTAAATATATTTCTTGAAAATTTCAACATTTGGCGACCGCGACAAGACCCTTCTATGGCAAGCGTGGAAATTTTTAGAGAACTGGTCATTGTATATTTTGTAGTAAGAAAAAGCTTTAATTGATATAATGAAAGAAGATTTGGCCCTGGATTGAGAAGGTTTGCCCATATTTGTTAGTTGGAGTACTTCAGAATACTGAACAAGTTAAAGAATATTATATCAAAGCTAAATCTATAAAGCATCTGATAGCAGTCAATTATAATCTCATTATTCCCTTGTGACTAATGGGTATTATTAAGGCCGAGCACAGAGACATACAATGGACGGATTTTACAATAGTCGTAGATAAAATGAATAATACTACAAGATGAAACTCTGATGTTCACAGGCCATCGTGAATTACCATCCACTTTGTTTTGAAAACAAACGATGGCGAAGATACGTAGACGATACTTTCATATTTTGGCAACACGCATCCTTATAATTTTTTTCATCACTTGGACAGTACACTCTATAATGTTAACGGTCATTCTTAAATTTAACATTTCTTGATTTAACGAAATATTTCAAGTTCTTTCTCCAGAATGATAATTATTTAATTTTCGTTCTAGTCCCATCAACTTTGACCACATATTCCAGAAGCGCCAATTTTTTCTACAAGATAATAAAGTCTGTGTGCAGAAAAAACTCTTATTGTCAGCGTTGTAAGAAGATGAACATCGCGATTCTGAAGTTAACAAAATTAGTCCTATATTTTCAATGGTATTTATAATCTAATTATACGGACGTTTTTTTTTCAGTCAAAATACCTCAGCTATGAAGTGTGTACTTTCGAAAGGCATATCAACTTTTGTGATAGCTGCTCCTGTCGAGATCTATTGAATGAATATTTTGGGATCCATTGGATTGGAAGATGGCCACCGACGAGCCCCGACCTTACGACCTTGGATTTTTATGACTAGAATACTCTGAAAGAGAAAGTATATCAAATTCGCTCTCTGACTCGGAAAGATCTTATGGACAGAAAAAAATTGTGTTGTGCAGAAATGCGTCAAAAACACTATGAACTTTGCAGTGTTGTAGATTAAGTACAAAAATGGTGTCAAATGTATTGAAGAAAGAGGTTTATTTTTACGTTATTATTTTGACACAAGATGAATGTATGATTTCCATAAAACAACAAACCCTTTAATGCGCGATATTTTGTATTAACTCGAAAAAAATATTAAAAGATTCGTAAGGTTTCATATAAACACAGAAAAATATTTAAAAAATTAAAAACGTTTTTTTTAATACATTTTTTATTGAAATCAGACGTATCAGATCTGATACAAAGCGGAAAAGTTGTAATAAAAATTAAGATGTGTGAAACTTGTGAAAACAATTATTACTCTTATTCAAACATAAATGGAGTCCACATTTAGAACACTTTATGTATGAAAGTGATGAACAGTTCGGAACTTTGCATCTTTGTCTTTTTTTCGGTGTATATTGGCCAATGTGAGTGACCATCTAACCTTACATCTTTCGGAGGAACATAAGATGTAGTGGCTGATCTTTGTTTTTTTTCCACAATTTCCTTTTCAAGGTTTGAGGGTCTGCCTCTTTTGTTGTTTTTTCGGATCTTAGGTTACATAAACAATATGCTACTTCAGCCCTGAACTCTGCCAGTCTCATATATTTTTTGTTCCCCTCTCTGTATGATCGTACGTCTATACAGTAGCCATGCATTGACGATTGTCATATCAAGAACGTGATAAAACAGTCGCATATACCATTTCTTTGATTTTATTTTTATGTGATTGCGACCTATGAGGCTGTCCATGAGATCTACGCCACCCATATGTTTGTTATATTCGAGGACCAAATTGGGACAATCAATTTTTATTCTTTTCTTGGTTTTTCGGTCGTACCTTTCAATTTGTCCTTTCGGGAGTTCTCCACTGTATGTTGATAATAAGCACACTGTCTTATTATCCTTCCAGGCAACAGATGATACTTCTACCCCCTCAAAGTCACAGACAAACTCTACCGAAAAACCACGATTCATCTTTTTCATCTGATCATCTGATGGAAGTTTACAGTTGGGTAGGCGAGGACGTCTTACAGTGCCTAAGGAATAAATACCTCTATTGGCCAAGTAATGCAACAATGGCAAGGATGTATAATAGTTGTCAAAATAGATGACATGATTTTTGCCATCTGGTACAATTCTTGACAATCTAACTACTACATTGGCACTAGCTCCAAGATCAGGTTCTTGTGAAAGGCGATTCATTTTATCGTTCTCCCTGCCAGTATAAATTTCGAATTTGTATGAAAATCCGCTAACACCACACAAATGAAGAGTTTGTAGCCCCATTTATGAGGTTTAGCTGGCATATACTGCTTCATGTGATGCCTTGATTTTGTAGCACAGATCTGCTCATCGACCGAAAGTTTTTCTTCTAGTGGAATCGATTGAAATTTTGAATTTAGATGATCAATTACTGGTCGCAATTTATGTAGGCGATCATAGTTACTGTCATTTCTATCTAAATTTGTATTGTCATTGAAATGTATTGATCTTCTTATAAATTCAAATTTTTTTTCACTCATTATATTTTTTATTTGAGGAAATGACAACGCACTACTCCAATAACTGCGACAGTTAGGCAAGTGTATGATGGACATATACACACAAATGCCAAGGTACTGGTTGATTTCAATACTGGTTAGCTGTGCAGGTTTATTGGGATTTTTCTGTATGGCATAGGTATTTGATTCAGAAGCAATCCTATCTATGAGGTCATCAGAGAAGAAATACTTGAAGAATGCGTAAGGCGTTGACAACTCTAATAAATCATTCGACAGCACACTATTTCCAGTGAAATTCTTAGCAGAGTCGTCAATTTTTAGATTTTTCTTTTTCCAGGTAACACTTTTCGACTTTTTGATGAGTGTATTTGTAAGGAGTTCAGAATTTTCTGGTTGATCTGTTGGAGTAATTGCATCATGATGTATTATATTCGTATTTTCTGATGTTCCAGGTTGCGAAATTATCTCAAAATTTTCGTTTTCCCGCGCCGAAAACGAGTCCATCATCGAATTGTACAGGAATGTTATCTATGTCTATTTCCTCACCCAAGTTGTTGATAAACATTAAGTCGTGACTTTCATCTTCTTCTGACTCACTCTGGTCTAAATCATCTTCACTATCCCAAAAGTTTGCAGCAATCTCTTCCAACTCACGTTCACTGAGAGCTCTAGTGTGATCCATTATTTTTATATCCTGAAAACGCTATGTATCAGATATGATACAACCACATGTATCGCGTAATTTTGGGAAAACAACAACAGTTACACATATACTAGGTTCAAATATTGATAACACTTACCTTATATTTCGAATTTTCACATTCACAATATCGAAGGATTCTTGAAAAATAATCAAAAAGATGAATTTCTGGGGCAACTACTCACTACGTGCTTTGGCGCTTCACATCGACGAATAAACAGATTCGAATTTCGGACTAATGATAAACTGTACGCGATTTCGGCCGTAAATACTATGTACTTAAGGATGTAACGAATGTGATACACTGCACAGTTTGTGTGTATTGTGTATTTAGAGTTCGCAAACGCCGAATTCAAATTGTCGTATCAGATATGCAACATTGCGCAGTAAAGGGTTAAGATTCCATCACGAAAAGATTTGAAATGGAACACATTTAGGTTCCGAATTTTTAGACTTTTTCGTTAGCTAGCACAAGAGTTGGTATGTCATTCGGAGGTTCTTTAGATGGGGTATTTGTGCCGAAAAAAAACGTGTGCATAATTATTAATATTTCATCGAAAAAACCCTTGAAAATCACTAATTTTGTTAAATTAAGAACCTCCTCACCTCGCCCGCAATACGAGTTTTTCTGCAAACAGACTCCCTCATCTTGTATCAAATTTATTGCGCTTTCTGAATGTGTGGTCAAAGTTTATGAGACTTCAAGGAATAATGATCATTTTTGAGAAAAAACTCGGAATATTCCGTGGAATCAAGAAATGTTAAATTGAAGAATAATCGTCAACATTTCGACCATGTGTTACATGACATTGTTTGTTGCAAATCACTCGTATGATACCCCTTAAGATTAGGCCACTTTGAAAGTAAACACCCTGTGTAGTGCTTGTATTTTAGCAGAAAGGTATTCCAAGAAACACTGTTTCTCGGAAGGCAATATACGCACGACAGTACTTTCACTTCGAATCTAATGAACATTTTAACACCAAATTAGATGTAGCCAAAGGTCTATATAGTAGGGCATCACAAATATGCTGTTTTCAAAAATGAGAAATTGGGAATAGGTATCTTCGACATCTATAAGCGAAATAGGTGTTCCAAGAAATTGTTAGGAATAGCCAATTGTTAGGACTGGACACAGTGGTACAGAACCACAGGTTACAACAACTAAAAGGGAACCAGTACAAACGATAAATAGCAACGGCGAGGCATTCTATAACTAAGTGAACATGATTCTCCACAGAATCTATAATCGTCAGTTTTATGAAAGCCAATCCTCAGCATATGCTTCCTAGGACGACAATGACCTGTCAGGAAACAAGTAAGGACACGTATACTCCGTTCACGAGAGTTTGAGCGCATAGTAGGCGTTTGTTTATTTATCAGAAGTTGGCAGTATTTGCTGTCATAACGTAAAATAAAGTCAACGTTGCCGAATGTACCAGGCCTCGTTCGACGAGCTCGCGAGTTATCAGAGAACTCTATGCAATATTGACAACATTGCGTATCAATCTGACAAGAAAATAAACAAAATAACCTAAAATTTCAATATACCCAGTGGAATATGCCAAATTTCCATGGCCAACCGACGGCTCAACCTTCCGTGAACGGACTATAATTAATTTCGCCTGAGTTTTTGGAGTAATCCATTTTCTCTGTCTTTCTTCTCCAAAAACTTTCACTTATAGGTGCAGTAGCTAATAGCACAGAACGGTTCTGGGTCAGTTAGCGTCGTTTGAGATTCCTTTTTGCCTAGTGTGTAAGCATCTTTATTCTCTTTGATTCCTCAGTGACCAGGAACCAAGACTTATGGACCCTTATTGTTTTTGCCTACTTCAATAAGTTTTGACTGCACTTTCATATCAGCTATGTGACGACGACATAAGAGTTCAGTGCTTCATAGCCGCTTGACTATCAGGACGGATCACTATGTCCCATCCTTGATTGTGTCTTTCCAGGTTACTATATATTAATCTTTTGGCAGAGTATTTATGCCTTAAAAATATTCGAATCGGAGCCTGACGATAGTGTAGGTACACTTAGATCATGGCCCGTATACTTCAGCGCCGGTACCTAACGAGGTTTGAGAACCATCTGTATACCATTTGATGGTATTGACTTTGAAGTTTTGTAGTGTACTCCGTCTTCCAGAGCATCGAGTTAGAGTTCATTTCGATGCTTACTGTTTTCATCGTGACATAACAAGGTAGGTTTGCCAATGAGGTATTCAGAGAGGACCAGGCTTCTCTCATTAGCTGTACCTTCCCCAGATAATCTAATTATGCCCTCAAGTGCTCTAGTCGGGCACGTTCTCATAGCTCAAATACAGGTGACCCTTTGTACCTTGTCTGGTTTTTTTCTTGTATTTGTATGACCTGCCTTAGCTTGGATGTTCTCACTAGATGGGCTCCTAAAAATGAATCAAATTTTGTCAAGGTACCTACTTCATCTTGACGATATTTGCGAATCATCGACATAAGGACATACGTAAATAACTCTATCTATCCCTACGAGACAGAAATTCATGAGCGAAACGATGACATAGTTATGAGAATGTTTCAATGGAAATCTTTCAATTCGAACAAAAAGACATTCGTGATATTAATATTTTTTAGAAAGATAACAAGATAATAAAATATAGAATTTCTCTTTTTTAAATCTAATTCTGAAATATTACTAATTCCTCAACAAAGTAACTTGCAATGTTGAATATTCTCGAAGAAAACAACTAAAAATCCTTATTGCGAAACGTCGCTTAGAGCAGAACAGATATAATTTAGTCCGCTGAACTCCATTGCCAGCAGTGGAATTTAAGTGAAATAAATTATTATATCGCATGTTTATGTGACGTTCCACCTTGATCCATTCCATAAGTGACTGGAAAGTGTGCAGAACACAACAGTTCAATCGTGACAGTCAGCGCCATGCTGGTTTCCAACTACTGGTTTGAGCTCTGATTTGTTATGTTCTATGAATGTTTAGAGAACGATGTAGGATGTATGGAAATATATTTCAGGATTCGTCCGACGAAATGAATACTCGAAAAGTTTTTCATTGAATGCATGGAATCATTAAATTCAAATGAAAATATATATCTATTTCAGTCTTTTTCTAATAGGGCCCCATCTAACAATGTCGTTTGGTATGGAATATAACAGGGTAAAAATAAATATGCTCTGCAGCATCGCTTATTAAGGTTCCTCCGGAATGTTCGTATCGCATGAATCAGGTTTATCGATACCTATCAGTCGATGACCGGACTATGAACGAAACCGTCCGTATTGAATGATTTCCAGCCAGACCAAGAGGAGTTGAATTGGCTAGAGTTTTCTTCAAAATATATAAAAAGCGAACTTATTTGCTTATGAATACCTTTCGATCAATTATTTGCAGTGGTCAGTTTCCGGATTAACATGTATAATGTTTATCGAAAGCCGCCATATTCGGGACAAAATCTTCAGTTCGAATCAAATAACCATATTCACACCAAATTTATTTAATTTATTTCATTTATTTTATTCAATACATCCAACAGACCAAAGTCCAATTACAGGGCTATACAAAAATTGATTTATCCCGAACATGATACGCTCATTAACTACAAACCAAAATAACATAATCCTGAATACAAACAAAACTAATTCTGTAGAACATTCAACACTGAGTGAATGAACTGTGGTAAAGACAAAAAAGTATATCAACATCATTGAGGCTATTAAAAGTCCTACACATTGTAGTAAGCAGACAAAAAAAGTGGTGCTGAGTGTTTGGTACATCAATATGAAAGGTAACAGACGATTTTGACGCAAAACGAGGAACATGAAACAGTACTGAGGAAACTAGAAGCGGTGAATCAATACGGTTATTGAGTAGTTTATAGATGAACACCAAATCATTAATCTCGCGTACCTTTCTTAGTAAACTGAATCCAAATTCATCCAAAAGAGGATTATAATTATAATTTCGAGCTGGATAAAAAAAACATGCTTTGTCAGAAAGTCGAATTTAAGTGATTTACGCTGTACTCTCTCAATACAAGCTGTACTTCGCCTGACAAGGATTCCACAATGAAGTACAAGTAATTCAACTTACTTCTAACTAATGAGCAATAAACAGAAGAAATTACCTCTAAGGATGAAAATTGTTCACAATTACAAATGACAAAACTTAAGTTTTCATGGCGCTAGCTGTTATTTTTTCTATATGCTCAGAGAAGGTTAATTTTTGATCAAAAGTATTTCCACCCTTGCGTTAATTACAGCTCGGCAACGACGGTTCATACTCAAAATGAGTGATCTTAAAATGTTCTGATCTAATCCTTCCCAGATTTCTCTGAGTTGGATTCCTAAGTCATTAAGTGTAGCGGGATGATTTTCTGAACTTCTCAGCCTTCTATCGAGGTTGTCCCAAACCTGCTCAATCGAATTGAGACCTGGACTTCTTGCTGGCCATTCCATTCCAGAGACTTCAACCTCTTCAAGGTACTCCTGAACGATGCTCGCACGATGGGGCCTGGCATTATCGTCCATAAAAATGAAATTTTCACCAATGTATGAGTCAAATGGCACTACATGCTCTTCAAGAATGTTCCTTATATAACTATCAGTTTTCATAGTTCCATTATCAACGACCACTTGGTCTGTGCGAGCAGTCAAAGATATTTCACCCCATTCCATAATCGATCCTCCCCTGAAACCAGTATATTCAGGAAATTGCACTGAGCATATCTTTCATGTGGACGTCTATATACAAGGGAACGTCGATCACAATGGTAGAGGCAGAATCTAGACTCATCTGTTAAGTGAAATCTTTCCCAATCAGCCTCTTCCCAATGGATATGATCTCTCGCAAAATCCAAACGCGCCCTTCGAAGGGCTGGGTAAGGCCTCTTGCCGCGACACGAGGCCTTAAATCATATTCTCTGAGGCGATTTCTTATTGTCTGAGTGCTAATTTGCATCCCATGAGTTTGCTCAAGTTCATTTGAAGGAGGCGAGCGGTTGCAATACGTTGTCTCAACGAAGAAACTCTCAAGTAACGTTATTAAATGGCAGTTGTTACCCGTGTCTACCCTGTCCTGGTCTTCGGACATTCATACCTGTCTCCCTGAATCGCTGCAACATTCTGGACACACTTGTATGGGAAACTCCAAACCATTCTGCAATTCTTGTGAATGTCCCTTCTTCTCGCAAAACTATCGCTTGGGCACATTCCTCTTGGGTTAAATTGCGTGTTTCGTGTTGCATAGCGATCGAGTGTAGAAAATCAAACGAAAGAAAAACTATTGATCACTAGAATGGATCGAGAACAACTGATTTCAGAATGGAGCCAATTCATTCAAAATCTGATAATCTCATCTTTTTATTCCTGCTGGGAAAAAACATCTGTATTGAAGAAAACGTTGAAAGTGGATAACATATGCATGCATAATTCTGATACGAATACGTAATTATCATTGAGAACACTTCAGTTGTAGAATAAATTTGAGATTTCCATAATGTGCCTTACTTTTTTGCGCAGTGTATTTAAAGGTTATCTGAAAAGATCCGAAGAATTGGAAATAAGTACAATGTGAGTACAGCGTTCAAAACTCGGGATACTATCAGGGCTAATCTAACGAAAATAGATCCTGATAATGAAAGTCAGCTAATTTATAATTGCATAACCTTGCGAGTGTGATAGAGCCCTTATTGAAGAAACTAAACTTCGCCACTCAATTGTGGAAACCAAGAGCATGAAAAATTGGCACAACAAGTATGTATTGAAGTCGAAGCTTGTTCACCATGCTTCTAATGAAGACCACAGGATTTTATCGGGTGAAATAATAGCCTTTGATGTTATGGAAGCTTTACTCCATAAAATCCCATGGTCTTTATTCAAAGCATGTTAAACAAGCTTTAGCATCAGTATCTCCCTATTGAACTAGTTTGTTATGTTATGTTTAAAGTCTTGAAAATCGACTCTACCTCATTAACAAGGTACCTCATACAGGTTTGGAATTCATATAGGAAAGATACGATATAAAGGGTTTTCCAATAAGAAGTGTTTTTTGAATACCCTGCTATTTCTGCAGGTTTGAAGCTGCAATTTTTTGTCATTTGACAAGTAGAAACTACGCCATTAATAAAAATGGGACGATACACGCTTCAAGAACGCATTGAAATTATTAAAATTCACTATAAAAATGACAAAATTTGGCAGAGACGGTTAGTAAAACTCGAACATTTTTGGGTCGTCCTGAAGCACCTTGTCGGACCGCAATAAATAGATTGGTGGAAAAATTCGAGCTGTTGGAACAAGTTAGTGATGTGAAGAATAAAACCTATGCACGTCGCTCAAGAACAGCCGAGAATATTGCTGCTGTAGCCGAAAATGTTGAAGAAACTTCAAGTTTGTCCATTCCTCGTCGTTCTTTGGAATTAGACATTCCACTAACCTCATTACATTACTGGATAACGTTTACTTTCAACAAGACGGCGGTACGTGCCACACAAGCAATGAAACCATTGATCTTTTGCGAGAAAAGTTTCCGGACCGTGTTATCTCTCGAAAAGGTGATCACAATTGGCCACCGAGATCTTGTGATTTAACACCCTGCGACTACTTCCTTTGGGGCCACGTGAAAGAATTTAGAGCCTATATTGAAGATATAGGCTTCAATAAAAAGACTAAAGCCGGTTTCACAAAACTCCAATCAGCTTGATTATTGAAATGTCATCATTTCTGTGCAATTTTCAGTTCATTTTTGACATAAACCATCGATTAATTCAAAATCAACGATTTGATTGCCAATCAAGCTTTTGTGAAACCCACGGTTAGCTTTGAATAAGTCAAATTATTTGAATAATGATTCGACCAAAATAGAACATCGAGTATCGATGATTATTTTTCTATTTGCAAACATCGGTATGATGTAAACCTCTGATATAATATTTCAATAATATTTATATCAATCGAACCGGAATCTATAACACACGTCAAACATTTGGTAAATTACGTATTTCTTCGAGGAACTCAAAAATCCACCAAAAAACGCAATGGGGGGAATATGAATTGCCTAAAACCTTGCTAATCACGAAGAAGCGGAAAAGGAGAATATCTCAAATATTCTTTCGATCACCGAAAAGCCTACAACACTCTACCACTCCAAATCGTACCCTCCAAACGATCATAAAGCGTCAAAACTCCCGTTCCAGTAATTACTCCGAAAACACTCCAACCTACTTATCCGGAACATTGTTTCCCGATCTTATCCTCGCAAATTTCATCGCGAGAAAACCCCTTCCAGGGCTGGAAAATTAATTACTCCAAGATAACGTTTTTTATCCAATTGTTAGACACGAATTCGTGATTAATAAGTTCGTGACGATGAAAGCGGAAAAAACCATTGTTAATTTCAATTACTTCCTCCAACTTTTCTTAATCTATGCGGTTCTTCTTCTCCTTTACCGTGGATCTGAATGTCTTCGCGAGGCATAATTAATAACCCTGTTGAAAGATCGTCCAAACTTCACAATAAATAGAGTGAGAAGTGACGTCGTGTCCCATTAAAAAAGGGTTGCCAACATCGATGAAAACAACAGGGCTGATTATGGGGATTTGCAAGGAGTTATCCGGTGAATTCCATTAGTGAAAAAAGATTATCCTGCGGAGCTTTTCAGGGTTTGCTTTGATCCATTTATCATCCTCTGTATCTCGGATAGATCTCTTCCAGATAAAAGGAAGACATGTCATAAAGGGGGTGATTAGTAGCCGGATCTATTGGAGAATTCAATCAGATAAATGGTCTGACATCAGGAACTTATCCGTACGTGTAGAACAGTTAAATAATACAATAATCTAGTGAATCTAATGATGAATATACAGGGTGTTTCATAGGTAAATGAACCTAAGGTAACCAGGGTTAGAGCTACCATAGGCGAGTCTAAAAAACCCATATGTGACAGGTGTAATCAATTTCATTACCGAGATGCAGGGTGGTTCATGTATTCATCAAAAATTTAAATTTACCTCAACTTTTGAACCAAGCAATATATTCGGTTGATATTTCGAAACTCATGATTCCCTTCCATAGGTCGATCGATTTATATTTAAATCCCCCAAAAATTCCAGGTCTGTTTTTGAGAGATTATGGTACTTCTTTCAAGCTGAGAAGGAATTTGCTTGAGATACATATCAATTTTCTCTGAAGATTTCTTTGAGCAAACTGTCGTGCGGGACAAGAAAATCTACTGAAAATTTTCTTCCCTTTTCAAATATCTCAATCAAATTCAAAATTTCAATATACAGGGTAGGGTGTTGAATCTCAGCTCGGAAGGATTCCCATATTTTTTTAATACGGATCTGGAATTTTGGGGGATTTTCATAAAATCGATTGACTTGTGGCAAGGAATCATGAGTTCCAGATATCAACCGACTTTATTGCTTGCTTAAAAGTTATGGGAATTCAAAATTTTCGATGAATACATGGGCCAGCCTGTATCTCGGTTGTGAAGTTTATAGGAGCCATCATAAAGGGGTTTTTAAGACTTGCCTAGGGTAGCTCTAGGTTAGGTTACCGTATGTTCATTTACCAATGAAATACTCTGTATAACCCTTACTTCCATTTACATACTGTTTTTCAACTGTTTTGCACTAACAGGAAAGAGGGTAGAGTTTGTTCTGTCAACTCAACTTGACCTTTTCAAATCAATCTTCTCAGGTGGACGTAATCTAAGCTGAATGTTTGAAGGCATTTGGGAGAAAGTATTTCTTTCAAGAATTTCTTTTGGGATGAATCTGAATACTGTATGTTTCATGGAATCAGATCTGTCCAAAAGAGAACTGTCGGTTCAGTGCTTTGGTCTTAGGATCTGAAATGATTGTGGCGACTTCCTGTGTTCCTCAGGGTTCTATTGTGGGGCCGCCGTTATTTAAAATTATTTCCAATAATCTCACTTGTGAATCATTGATTTACTGCACTGTTTGCTATAAATGGTCCCCATTCCATTAAAATTATCTGAGCCTTTTTTCTTTGCTTGGCAAGGAGTTTCACCAGAGTACAGTGTTCATTTTTCTCCATAGTTTAAGCCTTTTTCCAGATTGACTAGTTCAATTCGTACCAAAGTGGTCGTGAAGGCATTAGAGATGATCCGAAATTCATTTATTTTCAATGTTCTGCAAGAACTATTACACCCCGATTAGGTATACTCAGCTCACTTTCACGGCATGGAGCAGGGAATTTAGCAGGTAAATGGACAGCACGAGAATGTAATCTCTACACTTCCATGCTGCATGCCGCGAATCCTCGTGCTGCCTCATGCTCCCCGAATTGGCGGTTTTTCGGACGGAAGTCAAAGGGACTGGCAATACGGGCGCAGTGAGTGATTACATTCAGCTAGGTTGATGTGGCTGCGCTGACAAAAGATCGCCCTGCGCTCTTGTTCTTTCGAAACAGCATTTAGGATTATGCTTGTTGACCTTTGTGCACAGTGTTCTCATTTTTTGTTGAAGTCGATCGAGATCTGTATTACTCCATTTCACTATTCCGAAAGAGTTGGTGAGAATTGAGCAAGCGTATTTAGATTATTATTATGATTAACTGAAATAACAACAATACGAGGAAGCTCAAGTGTTTTCAGCATACTTCAATTAGACTATCACATAATATTGTCACATGATATTCTCTCACATAATATCCTGCTATAGATGAAACATAACCAACTAAAATCTCTCCTCCATATTCAGATTTCATACTTGGTTAGATATAGGTAATTGCATTATAATGACCCATACACGATGTCAGCACCTTCATGCCGGTGAGACATTCCGGAACAGTGTGTATATTCAATTAGTCAGTTGAAGTGGTTCTACCTAGGGGACAACAACTTGTGTTCGACATGTTCATAACTTGGTCCTCCCGATTATATCACGTTGAGGTGCATGTTGCGATCTTCCTACCCCTCGCATTTCACGCAGTATGGCTTCTCTGGTCGCAGCATGGATTTCACGATTATTACTACTACCCAAGTTTCACAAATATAGCGGGTTTTCCTTTTAAGTTTGCCTATTAGACGTTTTTGGAGAACTAGTGAATACAGGGTGTAACTAAATAAGTGTAAAATATTGAAGGAGGTGATTCCTCATCGAAAAAAGATAGGATCTTTCATATAAAGAAACTTCATTAGAGCATCCCTTGTTGAGATACAGCCCCTCAAAGGGAGTACATAAAATTTGTATAAAAATTTTTTCACAAGCACCAAAAAGTTACAATATTGAAATTAACCTGACGTTTCCTACTAGCAAAAAAAAATGTCACTAACCGCTAAAAGTGTGTCCTACTAATAAATTAGTTCGCATTTATGACGATCTATCTCTGTAGTTGTTCGTAAAATATTTTTTTACTGCGAACTGGTTTATTTTGGGCAAAAAACTCAAGAGATATTTTTGTTCAGAATGAAACAGGCTATCAGAAATGGATTTTTAAATGGTAAACAAAATAAAGACAAAAATTTACATTGGAGATAAACTTTAGGGGTTGCGTTTCCCACCCTTACAACCATAGGGTTAACCAAATAAATAACTGGATAAGTGTCTTTTTGCTAGTAGAAAACGTCAGGTTAATTTCAATATTGTGACTTCTTTGGTGCTTGTGAAAAAATTGTTATACAAATTTTTATGTACTCCCTTTGTGGGGCTGTATCTTAACAAGGGATGCTCCAATGAAGTTTCTTAAATGAAAGATCCTATCTTTTTTTCGATAAGGAATCACCTCCTTAAATATTTTACACTTATTTAGTTACACTCTGTATTTCGTTCTGGAATTTTAGGTGGAGCCTTAACGATGAAGCAACTATTCTACTAAAATATTTTAAAGTCGACAGTGTTGCCACGTCTATCTCGAACGCATATCTACTTTCTGATTTCAAATGTAACTACCTATTTTTTATTTATGTATCGATTCAATCGCAAATTTGCAGTATTACCTGATGGAAAAAATTTCTCTGTCGTGCACTGTTGCCAAGTTATGCACAAATTCTTGAAATTTTTTACATCTGTATTGTTTGGAAGTTTGGAAATACAATATTTCGATTATTTTCTATGCGAATAGAACCAAACTCAGCAGTCCCATAGTAGAGATGCCATGCATTCATTTGGTGTATCAAGTATTTTGAGACAACGTAAGGTTTTTCGAAAATGTTGATCCGTAAATGTGGAACTTAAAATTGAAATATTTCGAGATTTTCAAATGACAACCACATATTTATTTTACAGCATTTGATTCGAAATAACAAATGAGTGACAGTGTTCTCTTACACTAATTATTTCTTTTGGATAGTTTTCAAATGAGATGAAAAATTGATATTTATGTATAAATATATATAAATTTTCATTTTGTCCAATTTTGCCCACTTTGTACTTCGATAAAAAATCGATTCACGGCTAGTTTTATTTTAATCTCTTCGCAAAACAAAAAGTTTTATCTTTGTAGAACTGAAAGAAAAATTAAACAACATTTATCAGATTGATTCAATCTCCTCGTTATTTGAGCCCCACAGTTTTTAGGAATTTAAATGGGGATTGTTCGCTCTTTTCCTTACCAATTCAATTAATTCTGCGGCATTTTCATTGTGAAATAGTCCTTTTCGAAGCATTGAGGTTTTACCCTTTGAATTGCTATTTATCCTACATTTCGAACTTTTGGGTTCGTATGCTTATTCCATCAATCGATTCTTTGAAGGGAATCAACATGCTATGGACGTTGTGGAATTCAAATAATTGCATTGGCTTTTTCCAATCGGAAGACAAAACACTCTGATGTAAAAATACTGAAACTTTCTCAATTCACACCAATGTTTTCGAAAGTTACTCTTTAAGAATATTCACGTGGACACTTTAATCCTCTGAAGAAATTAATTTCAACAGCTGTGTTAAATGGTACAGGGCTGAAAACCAGAAGTGAACGACTCTTCAATGTCATATTTCGCTATTTTTAAGCCGGGCTTCACAAAAACCCCGATCACGTTGATTGATGAGTGTCATTATTTCTGTGCAAATTCAGTTCATTTTTGACGTAAACCATCGAACTTTTATCAAAATCAACGATTTGATTGCCGATCAAGCTTTGTGAAACCCGCGGTTAGTTAACTGAATGAATATTTGACATAATATGTCCTATTCTGTGAATTTGCATTGCTATAGTTAATTAATGTGTAAAACTCAAATCTTCGCAGCTTCTTCGAACCACAGGTCGACAAGTAATTTGAAGTTGGGTACGAATAATTTGCTACATTTTCTTTAAATTTCGAGGCATGTTTCGAATATTTCCAAGTTCTGTTTATAATACGAAATGAAAATTAACGCGTTCAAATGAACGCAGGTTTATTTGAAATTTCCTGAATAAATTCTGAAGTTTATTTAGTTAAAGATGCTTAAACGAGTATGAATATGGATGGAACCATATTTATATAAGATCAAAAAATTGTTGGCATTTCACCCCACTCCATCCCAATTATTCGTCCAAACATTGGGTGTTTTTTTTGGCCTCGCGATTTCAAGAATTGAAATATCTGCCGAAAAACCTAGATAGGTAGAATTATTACTTGTAATATCCAAACGAATGCTAGAAACAATTCGAGTATATTCCAGTAGAAGGAAGTAGAAAATTTTCGAGAAAATTGTCAAAATACTCTAACAATGCTTGTGATAAAAAAAAATACTAAACACTAACAGTCATCTTTCATGAGAGAATCATGGGAAACACTTACCTTTTTTCGAGGATCCATTCGACAACTGGATGGTCTTGGCTTGGTATTGCTTGAAACAAATACAAACATACTATATTATAACTGTTTTTTTCAGATAATGGAACTTTATTTTCATTTGTGAAAGGTTTCCAATGATTGTTTGTTTCGTTAACATTGTGAATATAAATTTTATTCTCATTTATAAAACTTCACATTATTTATGTTTTTTGACAGATATCAGTAACTAAATACAGTGGAACTTTCCTCTAACGAACATCTGTATAACGAATTTCTATTATAACGAATTCTGTACAAGAGATTGCACCTTGAATCCAAATTCCATGTTGAAGACACCCTCTAAAACTTTCTTCCTCCCTATAACGAAATATTCAAAAAAATTACTCTTTGAATGGTATTTGGTAAGAAGGTATAAGGGTGAGTTTTCTCCGAAATTTTTCCGGACGTACGTAATAGATCCCGACCTTAAACTAAATTATTGCGGTCAGAGAGATCTTCTGAAATCTGGCTGTTTGGTTTCAATCTAACCATCACTCTAGTGTGAAAAGTTGTGCGAAAATGCCTAAAAGCAAGTACTTAAATTTGAATGATAAACTTAATTTATCAGTGAAGTCGACCGCGACATTGCAGACTATAGAAACAATTTTTCTCTTCTCTTGCGCCGTCGTTTTGATAGTAAACGTTGTCCAGATCAATACTATCCAATTTCGGCCATAAAAAAAAAATCATTATCATCTCTCGATAGCGCAATCCATTCACCGTAACTGTTGCTCCAGCCTCATTTTCGAGAAAGTAAGGTCTAATGACTACGCCGGACCATAAACCGCTCCAAACAGTCACACGTTGAGGATAGAGAGGCTTTTCAACAATAACTCTTGGTTTTTCCGAGCCCCAGATGTGACAATTTTGCTTGTTGATAAAGCCACCGAGGTGGAAATGGGCCTCATCACTCGAGATGATTTTTCGATGGAATTCCGGATTATTTTCATGTATTTCAACGATCCAATCAGCAAAGACACGTTGTTGATGATCGACCGGCTTGAGTTCTTGTGTTAACTGAACTTTATGAGCCTACAGACCCAAATCTATTAGCAAAATAGGTGTAATGACGTTTGTGAATGCCTAATTCCAAAGAACGACAAGGAATGGACAAACCAGGGTTTTCCTCAACACTTTCGGCTACAGCAGCAATATTCTCTGCTGTTCTTGAGGCGACGTGCACGGGTTTTATTCTTAACATCACTAACCTGTCCCAACAGCCCGAATTTTTCTACCATTTTTTTTTATTGCGGTCCTACAAGTTGCTTGACGACGACCCAAAAATGTTCGAGTTTTACCACTCTCCCAAATTTTCACCATTTCTATAGAAATTTTATAATTTTAATGCGTTCTTGAAGCGTTTATTGTTCCATTTTCATTAATGGCGTAGTTTTTTACTTGTCAAATGTCAAAAATGACAGCTTCAAAAGTGACGTCTACCGAAATAGCGGGCTGTTCCAAATAACACCTCTTATTGAAAACCCTTTAGTATTTTCACCAGCCTAGTCCGAAAAGTACGTACTTCCCGGACTTGGTCGTGAAAAAACAAAATCATGACCAAAATAGTTTTTTTTTGGACTCACGTTCTTCCAGGACTCGCCTACGGGTCGTTTTCTTTATTTGTCTAAATAAACACTTTTTTCCGGACTTGCTACCTGATTTATTAACTGTCTCTGAAGATATTCGTAATGCGATTTTCAATCAAGTTGAAATTTGATACGAACCAATATAATAACGTCACGAAACTCATGTAGAATCGGTAAAAAACTGTACCAGCAGAAAAATTATAGCACTTTTTTGCTCCATAGGACGTGATTCAATGAAAAGGTTCACCAAAGAATCCGAGGAATATGAATACAGTTCATCAGACTCGGAAATGAATATCAAACTCCAAACTGTACACGTACTACGTAGAATAATTCTGAATGCTAGGAAAAGTATACAACGCAAACCAAACCAAGAAATCCAACAGCTGGGAAAAAAAATGAATGACTCTCAAGGCTTTGTTTTCCAAACAAGTTCCTCCATTTCTGAAATTAAAACTGAGTACATCAAACGAGATTCGGTATTACAGTCAACGTGGTGTGGTGTTGAGTGATTGAACACCGAATGAACTTTTTTATATTTCGCACATCGTTCACCCCTAGTTACTCATTTCGTTCCACCGTTCATTTATATAATCCTGGTGAAATAAATGTTAATGGCTCAAGTGGGACGTATTCAGAGTGAGTCTTTTCATTATGACTCGAATGAAAACTTTATACTCGGTTTACCAGCTCCAATTGAAAGGTTAAATTATGCGTATATTCTGAAGGAATGAGTTCAGGTTGAGTCACTTCACTGAACTGGTACGAGACTGAGATATTTTAACGATTTCAATTCTGTTTCTGGTTTCTTGAGTTCATTCGAAAGCGCTGCTGAAATTTGAATTCTTCGTATTTATGAATGAGCCATGTATCTTTGGAGGATATCCTCTAAAGATATGTTTCTACTTTCTTCAACGGTTCGTAACTCCGTTGAAGTAGCAGTGAGTAAGTTGTGGTGAGTAGAGGGTTGTAAATCCACTACAACCAAGTAAAACTCGCGGTGGAGTTTGAATAATATATTTACGTCAAAAACTTGAACAAAAAAATGTTGTTAAGAATTAAATGATCACAGCTTATATATTATTTGTGACGACACACAGTTTTCGTCATCGGGCGCCTTACGGAGTTGCTAGAATCTGCACATTCGCACATTTTTGGCCTAGATATGTATATTGCATGCATGATGTCGATTACTGCTTCCTGGTAATTTTCCATGGAATTTGAATTCTTGATTTTTTAAATGCGATTTCTTCTGGATATTCTTCAATGTTTAATTCACATTAAACTACTCCGGGGGCCCCTTGAAGTGAAGAAGGCAGCTCTCAGTATTGTGGTCGTCCATTTTACTATGCCACCGATTCCAGGTAGTTGATGTTGGGCATAGTAAGCTATCAGGTTTCTTGACGTAATACTACACTGATGTTTTGTTTTGAGTTTGAACTCGGGAATAAATAGGTTCAAGTTCAAAACGTGATGCACTTTCGGCAGGTCTTTGGC
>CM024244.1:18995571-19064704 GCA_013421045.1 Propylea japonica
TATGGGTTATTTGAACCACCAGGTGACCTATCTAGAACGTTATAAGAGCATAAAATAATAAGATTCAGCACTATGCCGTCACTTGTAAGCTGTCCAACTGAGTGCAGGTGAGAATTCGAAAGTACAGGTAGAGTGGGTACATTTTGGGTCACATATTTTATACGGCATTCTTACCATCGATAGATCCGTGAAAAATAATAAGAAAACGCGTAGCGCCATAAAAAAAAATGGTGAGCCACAAAGTCAATTTTTTTTAATTTTATGACAATTACCAGGGTAAATTTGGTCATTTGATTTTGTACGGCACTGTGTCATACTATTTTAATACTGCTTCTAATCCATTATTCCGCAACGCCGTACAAAAATCATGCCACAAGTGGAAAAAATCTAGGGTTGCATCCCCTCTCTATCCGTAGTCCAGGAAGTGATTTGGACACAACATGAAATAAATTTATTTGGAAAGTACTTTATGTAAAGATAATATTTTTCATATGCCGTACATTTTTCGTTGGTCCAAAGGGGAAAAAAGAAAAAATCCATTTATTTGTACTAATTTTCATCTTCTTTTCGTGATTCTAGGTTCCTAGTTAGAAACTATGTTGAATATGGGTTTGTATTCTATCCATTTATAACCAAAATATAGACATATTGTCACTGATATTTCCCAAATACAACATATTAAGTACTCATGACACTGAAAGTTAGCAGATCCCCTTGACGCATGATTTTGTAATGCAAACTTCAGTGTCATGCACTGGCGTACCCAGGGGGGGGTTATTGGGGATACAACCCCCCCTCATTGGTCAAAAAGAACTCTCTCTCTCTCTCTCTCTTTTTTTTTTTTTTTTTTTAACCAGTAAACTAGCAAGTAACCCCCCCATGAGTCGGCTCTAGTTACGCTACTGGTGTCATGAGTACTTAATATGTTGTATTTGGAAATATCAGTGACAATATGTCTATATTTTGGTATAAATGGATAGAATACAAACCTATATTCCAACATAGTTTCTAGCTAAGAACCTAGAATCACGAAAAGACTATGAAAATAAGTACAAATAAATAGATGTTTTCTTTTTTTTTCCCCTTTGGCCAACAAAAATGTACGTCATATGAAAAAATATTATCTTTGCAAAAATACTTTCAAAATAAATTTATTTCATGTTGTGTCAAATCACCCCCTGGACTACGGAAGATAGGGGATTCCACCCTAGATTTTTTCCCCTGTCGCATGATTTTTGTGTACGGCGTTGCAGAATAATGGATTAGAAGAAGTATTGAAATAGTATGACACAGATGCCGTACAAAATCAAATGACCAAATTTACCCTGGTAATCGTAGGAAATTAAAAAAATTTCGACTTTGTGGCTCCCCATTTTTTTACGGCGCTACGCGTTTTCTTATTATTTTTCACGGATCTATCGATAATAAGAATGCCGTACAAAAATATGTGACCAAAATGTACCCACTCTACCTTACTTTCGAATCCTCACCTGCACTCAGTTGGACAGCTTAAAAGTGACGGCATAGTGCTGAATCTCATTATTTTATGCTCTTATATCGTTCTAGATAGATCACCTGTGATTCAAATGACCCATACTTTTTTCAACACGGCCTGTAGTCTATATTTCAATGTTATCGATTTAAAATTAACTGATTCGATATTTCAGGTGGGGGTGACAGTTTAACATCTGGAGATGATGTTGTAGTTCTACGTAAACAAATGACAAAGTTAAACAGACGCATTATGGCTTTAGAAATGGAAAATATCAACAGACTTCAAAGAGAAAAATTTGTCCTGGGATTTGGAGTCGCTTACTTTCTATTCAAATTCATTATTTGGATGAGTAAAGATTAGAAAAATAGTAAAAATCCAAGTTTGAATGTGAAATTGAACAATCTATGAGTTTTAAGTGGTACAAAACTTGTATATTGGTATTAAATGGTCTTCTGCAGTTATTGACTAGTTAGCATTAAGAGAAAATTTCTTTTAGCTACACGTATTATAATAATAAGTTGAATTTATTGATTGTAATTTTTGTGAACTAAAATTGATGAGAAAGTATGTTAATATATATTATTGTCTTTCCAAACAATGAATCTCACTCTCACTTCGGATAAATAAGTTTATTTATTCTAATTGGTATTAAGAATTCTGGGGTCACAACTGGAAGGTACTGAATCAAACTAACACTAAAATAGCAATAATTTTTACTTTGCCTGCTAAACAAGTTATCAAGAATACAGAAAGCCCCTCACTACTTGCCTGTCAACTAAAAACACATTGGAGTTTTGAATCGTACATAGCTTAAAACTATATTTTTGAAGAAATAATACTGATGGACAAAATTAGCGCACCACCTAAAATTTCGTTAAATTTTAACAATTGATATCTTCCCAATCTTTAGTCGGATTTCAATGTTTTTTCTTTTGCGTTGTAGCTCAGTTATTGTCGAATTTCCTCCAAAAAAATGAAATCTTCATGTTGTACAGGCATTTGAATAATGTCATGTCTTTTAGAGTCGAATTTTAACGTCTTCTGTGGGCAATGCCAGGTTTGCTGAGGTATATAAAACAATAAAGAGTTGTAGCCTAGTAATTCTTGAGTATTTTGTTTTTTTTTAAAAACCAATTTATCTTGAAATCGTCCAGAGATATGCAACATTTTATCAACTGTTGTATTTTGATGCATTAGCCATGAATATCTTCGCAACCATTGGCCAATTTGAATGTTTTTTTCAGTTGTAGCTCTTTCATTATGGCGAACATCATACTACAATGAGATGTTCAAAAAAGAAATGCATCATGCTGTACAGGTCGTTTAAAATTTTGGGTTTTTTTCATTACAGTTTATGATTATTTTGCTTTTCAAAAAGCATTTTAACTTGTACCCTTCCAGAGATATTCACATTTTTATAGCCTCTTGCATTTCATTCAAATCGAACAAATTTTTGCGAAGATATTCATGGCTACTGCATAAAATACAAGAGTGGATAAATGTTGAATATCTCTGGACGATTCCAAGATAAATTGGTTTTTTAAAAAAACAAATACTCAAGAGATACTAGGCTACAACTCTTTATTGTTTTTATATGCCTCAGCAACCTGGCATTGCCTACAGAAGACGTTAAAATTTGACTATAAACCATGACATCATTTAAACACGCCCTGTACAACATGAAGATTTCATTTTTTAGACTTCTATTTGATGGAGAACATTCGACAATAACAGAGCTACAATTGAAAAAAAAACATTGAAATCCCACTAAAGATTGCGAAGATATCAATTGTTAAAATTTAAAACGAAATTTTTGGTGTGCGCTAATTTTGTCCATCAGTATTGTATCAATGGTAAAGAAGTTAGACAAACTAAAGCGACTATTGCCCTTTTAAAACCAGTACAGGACTTGAATAATAAATAAAAACTTATCTACTAAAATATATTTATTGTTCTAAAACATGTACATCAGACTAGAATAATTTTATGTAAAATTCGTTGGTCTAGTCTAAGAATTAATTTACCAGTATCATCACAAGACATGTTGAAGTCGCTCAGAACTTCCCTGGTTCGTGATGTGATTATTGACGCTGCAACTACTCTTTTTTGAACCCCCAACAGCACTTAAATAAGGAACATCAAAGTTGCTATAATAAAGAAAGGATGGTTCGCAAGTGAGTGGGAAAATGGTTACCACACGTGTTTCTGGGTCCATGAGCCATTGCCCAGCTCCTACTGCTACACAAGCGGAAACTACTATCAATACAATCCTCCATCTAGTTGTCGAGGGATGTAACAAGCTATAACTTTCAGTGAGTCGTCTCTCGAAGGCCTTCAGATCATCACAATTCGTCTGTTCCAGAGACATACTTAATTCTCTAATCTCTTGTGAGATAATAACAGCCTAGAGTTATTACAATTTATGGATATTATTATCTGAGATGTTGTAGGACAATATTTCTTGTGAGAGCATCATCCAACCAACGACTTGTAGAAGTCTTCTCAGAGGAATTTAATACGCCTTCTTCTTCACTAATTATGAATTAAATTGACTAAAACTCATTTAATTTCTTGATAATCAGCGTATTAAAGTTAAATTCATTCAATTCTTTTCGTATTTCTAATCAGCAATCACAGATAAAAATATCGAAAATCGAAAACTACAAAACAAATAGGAGTCCAGATATGTCAAAGTCAAAAGCATAGAATCATAGAGTTTATTTATCTATGCATAGAATAGAAACACTAACGTCAAATATCAATGATACAGACCACAGAACATACATCCATAGAAATTATCTATATGTATTTCTATGGTTAACATTGTTCTGTCTGTGGTATGATTTACGATTCAATTTTTATTCTGTGGCGAAATTTTTGGGAAGCGAAGCTGTTTATAATTCCATCGTTTCCCAAAAGTTTTTTAACTCTACTACCAAAGATAAAATGGAATGTTTATTAAACATTTGTCGAGCATGTTTAACAGAACAAGAGAATTCCAATCAGTTTTCGTTTCAGTAGAAACCTCTGGATTGAACATTCACTTGGCAGAAATGCTAATGGCCTGTGCATCCATTCAGGTTGGGATAATTTGAATAAACACTTGAATTTTTGTTAGTTGTTTACATTTCAAATTTTAATTAGAATGTATTAATTATGTTGAGTAGCTAGGATAATTGCCATTCATACTTTGCATTAAATTTAAAAGTGTTGGTGATTGATTTTTTCATTGCAGGTTACTTTTGGAGATGGTCTCCCTGAGCAGATCTGCAAAGAATGTGCAGAAAGAACTGTTAATATGTTTTTTATTCAAGATAAAATGTGAAGAAGTGATTCTAGATTGAGAATCAACTGGGAAAATCTCCCTAAAAGATGACTTCATTTCGTTGCCTTTTGATAACGTTTCTGATTCTGAGGCTATTTTAGAATCTCCGCCATCTCCTCTGCCCGATATCGACGCCATTGATGATGATAATAAACTATCCGTTCAACGAGAAGAATTCCAATCATTGAAAATGATTCAGAACAAAACAAAGAACAAGAAAATGATGAAGGTTTCAAAGTGAACTTTTATAAATGTAAATTATGTCCTAAAGTATATAATAGATCCTCAAACCTTTTGAGACATGAAAAATTCCATTCAAACGATCATTCATTTAAGTGTGAATTGTGTGATAAGAGATTTACTAGGGAAGATTTGTTAGAAAGGCATAAACTGGCTCACGCTAAGAAAATAATGAAGAATTAGATAGACGTAATTCGTCAGATTCAAAGGACAGCAATACAAAGAACCTGTAGGGATTTGAAACGATCGTATTGAAGGTGTTAGTATAAAAGATGAAAATCTTGCAGAGGACGAAATTAGGGAGACTCAAAAGAAGGTGAAATAGAAACCGAAGGTGACGATCATACTTGTGATATTTGTAAAAAAAAATTTGTGAAAATTTCCAGATTGAAAAGACATATGAAAACGCATTGCGGCGGTGAAACCCTACAGTTGTCAGATTTGTTTTAGAGGATTTTCTAGGCAAGAATTGTATAGGAACCACATGAACACCCACAGCGGGAACAAACCTCATGTCTGCAACATTTGTAAAAAGGGTATGATTTTGTTTTTAATCATTTGCTCATAGGCATAAAAACAGGGTTGACTAAATATTCGATATGAGGGTTTCATCAGATTTTGGTGATATTGTATTCATTTAGGCCTCCTGAACAACATTAAGAAAACTAACAGGCGGCAGTCTGTTTTAGTTTAGAAGATATAGTTCCCCCAAAGTTCCAAAAATGTTTCATCTTCACGCAATTTTTTTAATAATGGATGGAGACACAAAAATACTGCTCAAATTTAGTCTATAAATCAGCCTTGAACATATACAGGGTGTAACTAAATAAGTGTAAATATTTTAAGGAGGTGATTCCTCATCGAAAAAAGATAGGTCTTTCATATAAAGAAACTTCATTGGAGCATCCCTTGTTAAGATACAGCCCCTCAAGGGAGTACATAACATTTGTATAACAATTTTTTTCACAAGCACCAAAAAATTTACAATATTGAATTAACCTGACGTTTCCTACTAGCAAAAAGACACTTATCCAGTTATTTATTTGGTTTACCCCATGGTTGTGAGGGTGGGAAACGAACCCCAAAGTTTATTTCCCATGTAACTTTTTGTCTTATTATTTGTTTAACATTTAAAAATTTATTTCCGATAGCCTGTTTCATTCTAAACAAAAAATGTCTCCTGAGTTTTTTGCCCAAAATAAACAGTTCGCAGCAAAAAATTATTTTACGAATAACTACAGAGATAGATCGTCATAAATGCGAAACTAATCTATCTAGTAGGACACTTTTAGCGATTGACAATTAAATTGGTATAACGCTGTCAGTTTATAAATTTTTGAAATAGACTTAATTATTATTTTCTGTTGTTGTTCTGTTCTTAATATGTTACTTAATAATTTTAAATAATTTTATGTACTCCCTTTGAGGGGCTGTATCTTAACAAGGGATGCTTCAATGAAGTTTCTTTATATGAAAGATCCTATCTTTTTTTCAATGAGGAATTACCTCCTTAAATATTTTAACTTATTAGTTACACCCTGTATTCAATTATCATGCAAAATATTGAAATTTTAGAGGTACATAATCTCAAATTTGAGGAAAAGCTCTCTGCTTTTCATGGTAAGACAGCCCGCCACCTATTGGTCCTCATTATTTTGTTTCAGGAGATATAAATGAATACAATGTCACCAAAATCTGGTCGATATCTAATGGACCCCAATATTCAAAGTTTTACCCCTATTTTTAATGTAAAATGTTTTTTAAAATACAGGATGCAATAGCATTGTATGAATCAGAAAATTTTTATTCTTTTTTTATAATATAGGCACATACATAAAGTTTTGTTTACCCAGTTTTTGAAGATAAAATCAGTAGGTGACGTCCCCCATTCTCCATACACTGAGTAAACCGATTTCTGCTTTTGTCATGACTCCAGCCAGTATAGCAGGCGTTATGTTGGCAATTTCTTCTTGGATGTGGAAAAAAAATTCCTGTAACATGTTTACATACCGGTCCGAATTCACTGTCACTGTGACTTCATTTTCCTCAAAGAACCAGGGACCAATAATTCCACTTGAGGAAATTGCACACCACACTGTGACTTTAGGTGAATGCAAAGGCCTTTGATACAATTGTCGATTTGACCCCTTTTGACTTTTTCCTATGGGATTTTTTGAAATCTCGTGTTTATGTGAACCGTCCAAGGACCCTACAAGATTTGAAGAACAACATCTAGGAAAAATGGCCAACATAACGCCTGCTATACTGGCTGGAATCACGACAAACGCCAGAAATCGGTTTACTCAGTGTATGGAGAATGGGGGACGTCACCTACATGATTTTATCTTCAAAACTTGGTAAAATAAAACTTTATGTATGTGCCTATATTATAAAAAACGAATAAAATTTTCTGATTCATACAATGCATTTTATAAGTTTTCAAAAAAAGGAAGTTATGCTGCCGCACCCTGTATGTAAACAGACTCTGAAATTTTTATTCACATAATTCTGTATTCGTTGATCAATTTTTATAGTTATAATAGTTATATCTACTGACGTTATCAATTTCATAAAAGCTACTCCAAATGGTAGTGATAGAAGATCTCCATTTTTTCAGCTTTAACCAAATTTCGAATTTAAGGACCACATGAGAACTCATAATGGAGAAAAGCCTTTTCTATGTTCGACATGTGGAAAGGGCTTCAATCAACTGGGCAATTTTGAGGCAACACCCAGTAAGACATAGCGGGGTTAAGGCTCACATTTGCAGCATGTGTGGTAATGGTTTTGCCAGCAAAGGAGAACTCTCAGCTCATCTAAGAAAACATACTGGTATTTTTTTATTTATCTTCATAAGGATCCCCACACCGACGCGGGACAGCGGGAGCGGGAGCGATAGCGGGAACGACGCGGGATCAAAACATGTGGCGGGATATGGAAGTACTCACACTCAGGCGTAGGGCGGGACCTACGAACGCGGGACTGCAGCGTTCTATATTCGTAACGCTGCATGCATGTTTTTTCCCGCGTTCCCGCTCTTTCCCGCTGTGTAAATTCATATACGTACCTAGCATGTACAATGTCGTTCACTGAAAGATTGATTGAAATTGTGAAAGCCCATCCAATTTTATATGATTTGGAAAATCCCGAATACAAAAAGTATGGGACAAATAGGCACCGAATTGAACGAAAGTGTTACTGTAGTGTTACTGCAAAACGATCTTTCGGACTACCTGCTTCTCGAAATGGGTATTAATCTTACGGATATCTTCTCTAATAAGATTTAAAAGCTCATCGAAATATTCAGGGGTCTTTCTCAGATATATTATGTAGAATCTTTTTTGGGTCTTTTCGCATCTGTGCATTAACGTGTGAAATTCTCCATATTCTTCTCGTTCACGTTCCTTAAAGCAATATAATTTTTCTCAATACTATTGCTACTCTATGGAGTAATATATATTTGTTCCAACGGAAAACTAAGTTTATTATTATTAATTACGCTTGCCGTTCATCTTCTGCTACAGCAATTATTAGAAGGGCTTCTTCTTCATCACATGAGAAATCCATTTTTTTCGACCAGAAAACTCATATAAATCTTCACGTTAGCGCGTACTTTACCGCTTTGGTGTGAATAGAAAACTTCCCGCTTCCCGCAGTACACCGCGTCGTTACCGTTCCCGCTCCCGCATTACCGCGTTGGTGTGGGGGACCCTTAAATGATATACAGATGTGGAAAAAACGGATGGAACGGGGAGTTTCAGTGTTAAATTCACGCTGGTTCGGAGTCCAGTGAAGCAGTGGAAGAATCGAAACCTCGGAGCGATGCGATGTTGAATAAGCGGCTGGTCTGTTGGAATGGCAGTCTGTAGTGAGTGGGGAAGCGCGCAAGCAACGATCTAGGATCGATATTCGAATATCGAATCAGTAACACTCCAAACGGGAGATGGATAACATCGCATGACTATTGAAAATGAATACGACAATTTTCTCCACTCTTATGGGCGGAAGTTATTTGCCTCAATGAATGAAACAATAATTTTCTTTGAAAATTAATATCCAGGTTCTTTTTCGTCATAACTGGTTGAAAATAAAATAATTAATTAATTGGTAGCTGTCGAACTGTCGGAATAATTTGATTCTGTAATAGATCCAAATATTTTGTAGCGTTTAGGTTACCATCGATGAAAACTGGCCCTATCATGTAATTACCCAGCATTCGTTTGGCAAGAGAAGTGGATGTGTGTGCTGCTGTTGAAACCAGTGCACCTTGTCTAGCAGAAAAATTGCCCAGCAAGTCGATTTGGGCAATAGAACTGTTTCGGAATATTTTGAAAATAAATGGTTACAAATGTTATAAGGTGCAAACCTTTCAGGAAATTTTTCCAGAAGACCATTTCAAAGAATGGAATTCTGGGAAAAGATGATGGAAAAAGAGAATGAGATTAGTTCTTTTCTGAGCAATATCTTATTCACGGATGAGTCACACAAAAAAATCAAGTTGTTTAACCGGCATAGTAATTTTTCATAAAATCCGGTATACAAATTCTTATGTAAACGAATTTTAAACAGGAAAACGGTATTAGCCTAGTGATTTTACTAAAAACGTTCATGTTTTCACTCTATGCACCATTGTATCTAAACAAAGCAAAGATATTTTCCTTTCATAAATTTGCTGAATTATAATGGAATATATCCCGGCTTATTGATTTCTACAATTAAGTAGAACTCGATTCACTTTCTATGATGATATTTATGCCATTTAGCCACGAATCTAAATATTTTTAAAACTACAGAAAGTCAGCGGTTAATTTGCTTTCCAACTCACTGCGACTGCGGCGAACGCGGAAGCCCGGAAGCCAAAGTAGAATTCGTGTCTCTAGACACGAGTTAGATCGTTACTTGCGCGCTTCCGCACTCACTACAGACTGCCATTCCAACAGACCAGCCGCTTATTCAACATCGCATCGCTCCGAGGTTTTGATTCTTCCACTGCTCCACTGGACTCTGAACCAGCGTGAATTTAACACTGAAACTCCCCTGTTTCCATCCGTTTCTCTTCCACATCTGTATGATTTGTACTTTTATTTTGCTTATTTTACAAGTTGCAGACCCTGAAAGTTTATACAGGGTGACCGGACGATTGACGTCCAAAATAAAAAAACAGGTCCCTCTTCTCATGGGGTATTCGAATCACCCCATGTATGTTATGCGATTTTTCACGGTTTCCGAGTTATGAATTTTTTTATGAACTTTTGAGAATTTCAACTTGACCAAATTAAAAGGATATTAAAAAAAAAGTACAAGAGTTTTCTGATATATTTTTTTGTAAATAGATCGCCATGAAATGTACTTTTATACATAAAATAACCAGCATCGTAAATTTGATAAAAATTATAGAAATGTTGGTCACAAGTGAAAAAGTTACGTATTTTGGATCATGATCTAAATTTCAAATTTAAATTAAAATGTAAACAGGCTACTTCATGGTTTCTCAGTAGGCTTGAAAACTGCGCTCAACACTCAGCTTTCAGAATCATTAATAAAAAATGGTACTCAACAGTCTACTTTTGCTAGAATTAGCCTTCAAAGTCAGCGAGGTGGAAAAAATCAAAGAACTAGACGTTTACTCAAAAATTATTTTTTGCCATTTAAAGATTTTTCTGATCAAGTATGATAGAAAATGCTGAAAATTTGCTTTAGGAGAAAAGTTTTGGATGAGGAAAAGGTATGGCAATAAATCACACATCATGTAGATAAAAAAAATTTATAAAAATTACATAAAAAAATAAATGAATAAATAAATTTTGCGAAGGTGTAGAATGTGTATTGGGGCTGGAGTGGCCTTTTTGAAAACCTATTGTAAATTTTTATAATAAATTTCTTTTTATCTACATGATGTGTGATTTATTGCCATACCTTTTTTCTTTTTCTATCTAAAACGTTTCTTCTAATGCTAATTTTCATTAATTTCAGCATTTTATATCATAACTTGATCAGAAAAAATCTCAAAATGGCAAAAAATAAATTTTGAAGGCTAATTCTAGCAAAAGTAGACTGTTGAGTACCATTTTTTATTAATGATTCTGAAAGCTGAGTGTTGAGCGCAGTTTTTAGCCTACTGAGAAACCATGAAGTAGCCTGTTTACATTTTTAATTAAAATTTGAAAATTTAGATCATGATCCAAAATACGTAACTTTTTCACTTGAGACCAACATTTCTATAATTTTTATCAAATTTACGATGCTGGTTATTTTATTACATTTCATGGCGATTTATTTACAAAAAAATATATCAGAAAACTCTTGTACTTTTTTTATATACTCTTTTAATATGGTCAAGTTGAAAATTCTCAAAGTTCATAAAAAAATCATAACTCGGAAACCGTGAAAAATCGCATAACATACATGGGGGTGATTCGAATACCCCATGAGCGTCCGGACCTGTTTTGTTGACTCTGGATAATTTGTCAAGCAATTGTTTGAATCTCTTGATAATCTAAAATTTTCTTCAAGTCTCTAGATAACACTCAATAAATTGAAAGAAATCAATAGGTTGTTGGTCCCCCTTGCTACTTTGAAGTTGTAGACACGACCTGTTGTTCGTTAACGAAGTATGTGATACGAGTTATTGTTAATTTTATATGTCTGTTTATGTCTAGCCTTGAAAATTGTCTGATCTGTGACAGAAACGCCGGTGAATTTTGGTGTAGTAAGAAAAGCCAACAAAAATGTGTCCAAATGCCTTCTAAATTTATTGAATAAAATTATAATTTTTATTAAATAACTTGGATGAAACTGGTTTTTGTTTTAGGTCAGAGACCGTTTGTTTGCAACGTTTGTCAACACGGTTTTACAACATCCAGTTCCCTAACAAAACACAAACGAATACATTCAGGAGAAAACCGTACGAATGCGATGTTTGCCACATGAAATTCTCTAGGAATGGCATTTTATCTAGACACAAGAGGATACATACGGGAGAAAAACCCTACGTTTGTACCTATTGCTCTAAAGCTTTCAACCCAATCAAATGATCTCAATTCCATCTTAGGATTCACACAGGTGAGAAAAAATTAAACGATTTCTATCTTCTTTGTGTTTTGAAAATATCGGCATCTAATAGTTATTTTTGTATTAAGTGCGTAAAATGAGTGTTTTTTTCATGGCATATGAGAGTTAATTCACTCGAATGTGCCATGAGAACACGAATTTTATATGCACGAAATACAAACAACATTTTTGTACAACTGTGAATGTGAATTTACATCCTCTGAAATATAAAATGATTTAAGACAATGCTTCCAATATAATACACTACTGGAAAAAATTAAAGGATCAAAAAAAAATTCCAATTTTTTCGGCCATTTTCAACATGCCGTAACTTTGAGAGGAATGGTCGTACAAGGAATTTAAAAAAGGAAATTGTAGCTCCAAGGGTCTAGTTTTTGGATTAGAACTTCAAAAATTTTGAGTTTTAGTGGTTTCGAGTAATGATAGAACAATCAGCAACAAAAAAATTCTCAAAATTTTACCAGTTTTTTTTCTTGTCTACGAGCGCGGAAATTTTATTTTTGCATAATCGTTTTTAATGATGGGATACTTTGTTAATTCAGCTTCAATTTATTTTTTCATTGACCTCAATACGTCCACTTCTCGCCAAGATATCGGTCTTCAAATGAAAAAGGATCCATTTGTCTTTGATTATCGATTTCTCAGCAACAATGATCGCACAGAAAATTGAAGGAGGGTTTTCAAGACCTTAAATGAACTACGATTAATAAACAACCATTGCTTATTCATAGAAATTTTTTTTCTTCATGTCGCATCAATGTAAACATTTAACAAAAAAAAGGG
This sequence comes from Propylea japonica, assembly GCA_013421045.1. NCBI lineage: Eukaryota > Metazoa > Arthropoda > Insecta > Coleoptera > Coccinellidae > Propylea > Propylea japonica. The sequence continues at coordinate 19,008,486 of CM024244.1, forward strand.
CTTTTGGTGGTTCTTGGAAAATCTACCGCTGGATCGAAAATGTTGAGGAAACCAATAATGTTTAAGTATGACTTTCACAGTTCAATATGTTGATGAAAACCTTACGAAGAGCCAACTCAATCCAGCGAGCCGTTTTTTTGTTTGACTCGATTGAATTTTTGAAAAATAAGGGTCACGTTTTTTGCTCTGAGAAGCTCATAATCTTCAAAAAAGGGAAAAAAGAATTTTCTCGAGCTTTTTCCACATTTTATTTTGCAGATAGTACATAAATTTAAAAATAAATAAATAAAATAAACTAACAAATAAAATTTTTATTAATTTGATAACGGATAAAACATGGATCCTTTTCCATTTGAAGACCGATATCTCGGCAAGAAGTGGACGTATTGAGGTCAATAAAAAAATAAACTGAAGCTGAATTAACAAAGTATCCTATCATTATAACCAAAGATTTATATAGTATAAAGATCGGAAACGACACGACTACAGTGTATGAGCGCCATCTCTGGGTCAAATGTGAACTAATGCCACTATAGAATGGTTAAATTCTGGTTCTATGATTATAAGTTTCGAAAATCAATATACATGGGAAATGTCATTGATATAAAAAGTGCAATCAATTCGTTTGCACAAATATTATTTCACTGAACGGCTTTTGCCGTTAGTGTCGTCTCGAAAAAAGTGGAAAAAAGATGAGTTTGTACCCTTCAGTAATGCAGATTACGAACGAGATAGTGAAACTGGATGATCAACTGGTTTTTCATGGATGTATGCAGGTAAAGCTATATCTTGGCTTGATCAACGTCAAACATCTGTTGCTATTTCCACGATAGAGCAGAAATAGTGGCCGATAGTGAAGCTGCACGGAAAATGAAATGGTTAAAGTGACTATTCAGGAAAAGTTTTCCGTCAATTCAAACAGTGATGGTGGACAACGAAGCTGCAATTGAACTAAGCCAGAAACTGGAATTCACGGACGCACTAAGTATATTCATATTCAATCCATTTATAAATCTTACAATAATACCCTGATTTTCTGTAATATCTTCTATAATGCATAATAAAAATATTAGACATGAAATACTGAATTTTTTTGAAAATTAGGATTTAAAAAATAAAAGTGAAACATCCTGAAGGGAATATGAATTTCGCATCAATTCTTATTACAGTTTTCTTTATATGATTTCTAATCAAAATTACAGATTTTATATAAAAATTGATCTTCAGTGCCATCTCTGGTCAATGTGAACTAAAAAATGTAGTCTTTTTTAGTACTACGAATGCAGGGCCGTTTCCTATCTTTCTATACTCTATAATCTATGATTATAACGATTATGCAAAAATAAAATGGTGAAAAAAAGTAATCATTTACGCATCCATAGTGATGAAGAAAAGTCAAGTTTTTTTGACAGTTGTACAAAATTAAATTATTTAATTTGTATGAAAAAAATCGAATCAGAAAAAAAATAACTTTGTTAAAAGTAGGATTAAAATTGAAATAAAAAAAAATCCGAAGCTTTGAGATTGAATCAATAATTGTGTGTACAAATTCAATATGCAATAATTTTAACTCCACTTGAACTATGTCGTTAGAAATCTTATTTATTTCAGGTGAAAAACCTTTCATCTGTGATCAATGCGGGCAGGCTTCAGGCAATCGTCTCCCAAAAACTCACAAACGGACCCAATAGAATTCAAGTCTTTTCTCATTCGGATGTAGAAGGGAAACCAGCCGATGTAGTCAAAGAAGAAGGAAAGCTTTATGGAAGCTAGATTCGATGCGAAAGAAACAATACATGGACATACTTGAAAAAAATTGAACAAAATGTGTAACAAATAATAAGAGCACGTAATGACAGTGATATGAATTTTGTCGTCCGTGTTGAATGAAAGAACGTGGAATGTATTTAATAAAGTGTAACTAATTTTTTCTGTGATAATTGCTCAAATGTGGTGAAGTTTAATTAGTATAAAATGGATGTATTGATGTAGGTATGTGAACAAAACAAAATTATAGTTGTTTTTACACTAATTTCCTGAAAATCATTTATCGAATTCATAATTCAACTCCGTAATATATGAACTTACTTGTGGTATCTATTCATGAAAATTGTTATTAAATCGTAAACACAAATTCAGGTTTTGGTGAATAAAATAAAATGTCATCAAACAATAAAAACTACTTTATAGATTACATTTTCGTTTCATTTCTTGATTCTACATATTGATGTTGAAAAATGATTTGAAAAACTTTATTCATAATTCGGAAAACCATTCGATACAGAAAATTCCAGTAGTTGCAACAGGTAACTGTATGGTGAATAATCTTGAGCGACATCTATCATTGATTATTCGTAGTAACTTTTATTATATGCTACAGGTAACTGTAGAAAGAAGAACTTTGAGTGACATCTATTATTGATTCTTCATAGTAACTGACTTTGAATGCAACAGGTAACTGTAGAATGAAGAATCTTTAGCGACATCTTATTACTCATAATAACTAACTTCATATAGTGAAGAAGCCTTTCTACGTTCAAAATTTTCGGTAGTTCACTTAGAGATGGCTACAATTTTAGTTGAAATTGTCTTCTGTGGAATCGTGGATGTGAATTTCTGTCAAATATTTTATTTTTCTGTTTTCGGATTATGACTAGATTATTAAGCACTCATTCGTAATTTCATAAGTTTATTGAGATGGAATCAACTTTATTAATTAATCCTGATGTGGATTATAATAAGGTGAATTATCAATATGAATAATAGCGTTCCTGTTAATAATTCTGTAATAACCTATTTCAGGCTCTTCCTATTCAACAAAAGCGAATAATTGCTTTCATAAACATTTCATAATGAACAGTTTTCATTTTTAAACACTTTTGCCCAGTCCTGCGAATCTAGATTGATGGAATTTCAATTTAAGTTGGACAAAGTGGATGCTTCATTGAAAATTCTTGAATCTCAAGTAAGATGAATTTAGAGAATCCAGAATAGAAGTGATCAATAAGTTTTTCAGTTATCTTCAATAACAGATGAAACTTCCAAGTGTTTAGGACAATTCTGGTATTGTAAATAAGTTACCTGAAATTGAACCCACTGCTACAGATGAAGTCGACGAGATTGAGGAAGTAAAAAATGAAGATACCGTTGAAGTTAATGAATCGAAACCTTGCGATGATCCCCAATATAGCAAATATTTCAAAATGGTCCAAGTTGGTGTACCTGTACAGGCAGTAAAATTAAAAATGATGAACGACGGTTTAGATCCAATATCTTAGATCAACCATAAAATATTTCAAGTATTTTTATATTGTAAACTCTGTGATATATTCTCTACTACTAAAAAATTTTATCTGAAAGATGTAAACTACTCGAAAAAATTAAAGGATCAAAAAAAATTCCAAATTTTTTCAGCAATTTTCATCATGCCGTAACTTTGAGAGGAATGGTCGTACAAGGAATTAAAAAAAGGAAATTGTAGCTCCAAGTGTCTAGTTTTTTTCTATTAGAACTTCAAAAATTTTGAGTTTTAGTGGTTTTCGAGTAATGATAGAAAAATCAGCAACAAAAAAATTCTCAAAATTTTACCACTTTTTTTTTCTTGTCTACGAGAGTGGAAATTTTATTTTTTGCATAATCGTCATAATGATGGGATACTTTGTTAATTCAGCTTCAATTTATTTTTTTATTGACCTCACTACGTCCACTTCTCGCCGAGATATCGGTCTTCAAATGGAAAAGGAGCCATTGTCTTTGATTATCGATTTCTCAGCAACCAATGATCGCACAGAAAATTGAAGGAGGGTTTCAAGACCTTAAATGAACTCCCATTAATGAACAACCATTGCTTATTCATAGAAATTTTTTTTTTCTTCATGTCGCATCAATATAAAAATTTAACAAAAAAGGGCTTCTGGTGGTTTCTTAGAAAATCTACCGCTGGATCGAAAATGTTGAGGAAACCAATAATATTAAGTGTGACTTACACAGTTCAATATGTTGATAAAACCTTACGAAGAGCCAACTCAATCCAGCAGGCCGTTTTTTCTGTTTGACTCGATTGAATCTTTGAAAAAAAATAAGGATCACGTTTTTTGCTCTGAGAAGCTTATAATCTTTAAAAAAGGCAAAAAAAGAATTTTCTCGAGCTTTTTCCACATTTTAATGGCAGATAGTACATAAATTTCAAAAAAAGAAAAATAAAATAAACTAACAAATAAAATTTTTGTTAATTTAATAACGGACAAAAAATGGATCCTTTTCCATATGAAGACCGATATCTCGGCGAGAAGTGTACGTATTGAGGTCAATGAAAAAATAAATTAAAGCTGAATTTACAAAGTATCCCATCATTATAACGATTATGCAAAAATAAAATTTCCACGCTCGTAGACGAGAAAAAAGTGGTAAAATTTTGAGAATTTTTTTGTTGCTGATTTTTCTATCATTACTCGAAAACCACTGAAACTTAAAATTTTTGAAGTTCTAATCCAAAAACTAGACACTTGGAGCTACAATTTCCTTTTTTGAAATTTTTTGTACGACCATTCCTCTCAAAGTTACGGCATATTGAAAATTGCCGAAAATTTTGGAAGTTTTTTTTGATCCTTTAATTTTTTCCAGTAGTGTATGATAAATTAACAGTAATGTATCAACTATAAGCAAAATTTATTAATAACTTTTTCGCCTAAAATATACATATTTATAGATACATTATAAAATAAGTAATATTATCTTCAACAATTATTTGATGAGATTTAAATGCTAAATAGGTTTTTAAATCTCCTCCCCTGTCCTAATCAAATGTAAAGCTTTTTTTCTAAATTAGTAATAGCAGTTTTGTAATCTTCATAATCCAACGCAGATTCCGCAAATTTACAGAATTTCTGGGCTTTCTTAACTTTATCGGGCGACAAAGCAGCATGTTCCGATGAAATTGGGGCTGGTTCAGCAGGCGCGGGTGTATATGGATTTACCGAAGGCACCACGGGTGGAGTCGCAGGTGCTACTGGTTGATGAGGTGTAAACGGGAGGAATTGATGGAAACATTGGGGCCCCCATGTCTTTGGGCGGAGATGAACCTCCTGGGGTTGCATTTGTATCATCATCATTACTCAGATCGTTTCTATGAACAACGTTATCTAAATGTTCATCTGGACCACCTGGGATTGGAATATCTCCCACTTTTAGGCAGTTATGTATATACGCTGCCTTCCATTTGGCATTTTCCTTTTACTCTGAATATCTTCAGATAGAGGACCAAACTGTTCAAGGATATCCATCAGAATACCAGCTGTATAGAATGCCTTGATTGTGTTTCTAAAATTACATTATTTCACATCAATCAAAAGGTTTAAGAATAATTTGAACTTTTACTTATTGAAATTTGAAGCTCTATCTTGTGTATCACCATAAGAAAACAGTTGAAGAGCATATTCTTCAATGAGAGCATGTGCGGTAGTTTCGCTGGTAATACCATCGTTACTTAAATTAGCCTTTTTTTGTCGATTCCATCCAATCCATAAGAGCAATTAAAAGTTTTGATACAGATTCTGGCTTCTTTCCTGGGACCAGCTGCATTGCTCTATCGCAAGCGAACATTCTTGCTATAAAATTAAATATAAGGTGAATTTTGATCAATGTACCTCTTTACAGGAAATTGGTAATGTTAAAATTCATCGATTTTGAAAGAATAATTTGTGTTTTTATTATTAACTATGAAAATGAATGAAAAAACATCCCAAACGAGAAGAGGCGTAAAAGAATTAAGATCTGATTAGCTGTACCCCAATAAGCAACAACGACATTTTTCTTTCTTCATGTTCTTCGGCAACCTTCAGAAAATGTGCTATCGATTTTACTTCGGGTGGTATTGGAGGAAATTGCATTGTGGAAATTCCAACGAATTTCTAAGCGAATTCGCACTAAAAACAAATGTAGAATTTTATTATTTATTTTGGATACAAAAAGACAAATACTGTCTAACGTCACTTGTCAATCTTGTCATAGCTCAGCCCACAGAAAAATGGATGGATATGGTACGTTCGAAAACATGCTCGGAGATCTATGTTCGATGATTTGCGATTTATTACATATTATTATATTATTAAAATTATTAATTATCGCATTAAGTTATTTAGTTGTTTCGTGTATTTTAAGTATAGATGAAATAGAAGGATTATCATAATTATAAATAATTTTTTCTGTAATATTTCTATGATCAAGCCATAGATAAATATGTAAATTTTGACATTAATGAAATATTTTTAGGTTAGGTATAAAAATTACGTAAACATCATAGGTAGATTATTTATTACTGATAAATAATCGTCTTTCTTTTAATATGGCCAATATTTTGAAGAAAAGTACAGGGCTGACAGGACTGAAAGTATCCCAAAATCCCCATCATGTGCTGGGAGTCCTCTATTCTAAAATATTAAATGCTTTAACTAAAATGCCCCAAGAGGCTGCTTATAGGAAGTACACTGAAGAAATTATAAATCATAGGTCGAATATTGTCAAAACTACAACAAATATCTCTGATATAGAAAAGAAAATTGGCTGCGGACAAGTAGAAGAATTAATTGTTCAGGCTGAAAATGAACTGATTCTAGCGAGAGAAAGATGATTACTTGGAATCCATGGAGCCCCCTAATACAGCAAGCTCCTACCACTCAATGGACATGGCCGCCAGCGAAATCGTCGAATTGATTCCTTTTTTGAGTTGTATTAATTCTTAGGATTCATAGAAATTTGCCCCGTCAGCAAAATAAACGTTGTGTGTTTCAAGATGTATGGTATTCGTATGGTATTCTACCCTATGAACTTAGCGTGAACCATGTACAAAACAACATCTTTTAACTTGTCTTTAATCAGGTACACATACTTACAGTTTAACATTAAAGAATATAATTATGTTGTCAGAAGATTTTTCCTAATAATTGGTTTTTAAACATAGAAATAATCAATATTTCTTGTTGTAATTATACGGGGTCTTTGTTAAATGATTGTAACATCGTAGTGTGCTTTGAATCTTGTCGTTTCTCATGCAAAGTCTACAAATTTATAATTCCAGTAACATTATTCAATTTCTATCGGAATGACCAACCTAAACTCGCAGTATCGTTTGTTTAAATTGAAGTTCACGCCAGAATATAAATATTCATAATAGTCCAACGCCAACTGCGTTGTTATAATCATTTATAGAGACCCAGTATAATTATACTGATGGACAAAATTAGCGCACCACCTAAATTTCTTTAAATTTTAACAATTGATATATTCCCAATCTTTAGTCGGACTTCAATGTTTTTTTCTTTCAATTGTAGCTTTGTTATTGTCGAATTTCCTCCATTTAACAGAAGTCCAAAAATAAAATTTTCATGTTGTACAGGGCGTTTGAATAATATGTTTTATAGTCAAATTTTAACGTCTTCTGTGGGCAATGCCAGGTTGCTGATTCATATAAAAACAATTAAGAGTTGTAGCCTAGTATCTCTTGAGTATTTTGTTTTTTAAAAACCAATTTATCTTGGAATCGTCCAGAGATATTCAACATTTGATCAACTCTTGTATTTTATGCATTAGCCATGAATATCTTCGCAACCATTTGTCCAATTTGAATGAAATGCAAGATGTTATAAAAATGTCAATATCTCTGGAAGGGTTTAAGTTAAAATGATTTTTAAAGAAGCGAAATACTTAGGAAACATCAGGCTACATCACTGTATTTATTTAAACGCCCTGTACAACATGAAGATTTTATTTTTTGGACTTCTGTTTGATGGAGGAAATTTGACAATAACAGAGCTACAATTTAAAGAAAGAAACATTGAAATCCGACCAAAGATTGGGAAGATATCAATTGTTAAAATTTAACGAAATTTTAGGTGGTGCGCTAATTCTGTCCATCAGTATTTGATATAAAAAAAATCTATATTCAAGTGAGAATCTTTTGATATAATTCCAACAATTTTTGATGAAACAGAAAAAATCTAGAAGAAATTGTTTTTTCTATATTCATTAACTCTTCAACAGTAAATTTTTTAGAGTATGTTATAATTCACAAGAACAATTTAGACATCCAAATTGTATATGGTAGAAATAATATGGGTCTCGATAAAATAAGTGATATATACAGCAAAATCATATTTTCTATTCCAAAAACAAACAAAAAATTCTTGACTTAATATTTTTTATATTTCTGAAGGTGCTAATGTGCAAAACGTTTTGTTTCATGTCTTCTTATTAATTATTTTCATAATCAATTCACTGTTTTTTTTTTTTTTTTGGAAATAATCTCTTTTCATATGAGTATTTCCTCATTTAATATTTTATATTATCCGGAAAATAATGTGGAACAGAGAACTTTAAGGACAGCATTTTCAGATGTGTTACGCAGAAAAAATTTGAATTTTGTCCCTTGCAGAGTGGCATCTGTCAATATCTCTCTTTTTGAACAGTGAAATATTTTTTTCTAAATTAATATTAATCAATCTTAGTTTTTCCACACATGAGAATTTATTTTCAGATATTTGGAGAATATTTAAAGCAGGCAATTTTTTAATTATAATTTCTGCATTAAATGAATGAAGGAAGTTTCCTTCCAAATTTAGTACCTCCAATCTCGGCAAGTTGTTAAACTCCTCACCTGATACTTGTGAAAATTTATTATGGGATAAATCTATAATGTACAACAAAGGTAAGTTACTAAAAGTATTCTTCCTCAAATATTTAAGGGACATTTTGGTCAATGTAATGGAAATTAAATTTTTTAAATGATCAAACGAGTCTGTTTCAATATCTCCTATAAATCCATTACTAAACGACAAATATTGCAATTTGAGGCAATTTTTAAATGTCTCTGATGTAATGGATTTCACAAACTGATCATCTGCAGAAAACACTTGTAAATTAATCAAATTTTTTAGAGAATTTTCTTCAAGAATTATTCTGTCGTTTTGATGAACAACTAATTCTTTGAGTTCTGTTAAATTGCTCAAAATGTCGTTAGTTAAAGTGATATTTCCATTAGTATGTATAAAGGCTAAACTTTCTAGATCAGACATTTCTTTTAATATTTCAACTTCTGATTTGTCTAAATGTCCGTTAATCCAAGTCAGATATTTCAATGCGCCTAAATTGTTGAAGGTAGATTCGAGTATGGTGTTGTTATATTTGAAAATAATTTCTTGATTTGTTGAATTTGTTATTTTCAACGCTTTGGAGTGTTTTATATCGTTTTTATTGGTAGTTTGTAATTTTCCATCAGCAAAAACGTTCATGAATAGAAATATCCATAGTAGTGTGAACAAGCTGAAAGGAAAATGAAAAAAATTCATCAATCATTTGCTGTGAAAAATGTACAGGGTGCGGCAGCATAACTTCCTTTTTTTGAAACTCAATAAAACGCATTGTATGAATCAGAAAATTTTTATTCGTTTTTTATAATATAGGCCACATACATAAAGTTTTTTGTTTTACCCAGTTTTGAATATAAAATCAGGAAGGTGGCGTCCCCCATTCTCCATACACTGAGTAAACCGATTTCTGGCGTTTGTCATGACTCCAGCCAGTATAGCAGGCGTTATGTTGGCAATTTCTTCCTGGATGTTGTTCTTCAAATTTTGTAGGGTCCTTGGACGGTTCATATAAACACGAGATTTCAAAAAATCCCATAGAGGCCTTTGCATCCATCTAAAGTTACATTACAGTGTGGTGTGCAATTTCCTCAAGTGGAATTATTGGTCCTGGTTCTTTGAGGAAAATGAAGTCACAGTGACAGTGAATTCGGACCTGTATGTAAACATGTTACAGATATTTTTCCCATATCCAAGAAGAAATTGCCAACATAACGCCTGCTTTACTGGCTGGAGTCATGACAAACGCCAGAAATCGTTTACTCAGTGTATGGAGAATGGGGGACGTCACCTACCTGATTTTATCTTCAAAACTGGGTAAAAACAAAACTTTATGTATGTGCCTATATTATAAAAAACGAATAAAAATTTTCTGATTCATACAAAGCGTTTTATTGAGTTTCAAAAAAAGGAAGTTATCCTGCCGCACCCTGTATAAATATAGAAAGGTATAAATATAATGTTTGCATAGAGGAAGGTTTCAAAAGTGTTTTTATTTAAGTATTGTCATTGAATTTTAAAAAATGGATTTTGACTTACCCATTTTCAATCATTTCGAGAGCGAGTAATGAACCCAAATATTATATTGAGGAGTCAGAGAAAATGACCTCTGTATCATATAAATAACAATAAGTGTTATCAACTTGCCATAGGCGTTTCATTACAATATTATTGAATTTTATTCGATTTCTCCTGCTTTTTGTATTCGGCGTCACTTTTTGTCACGATTTGAACGAGGAATTAAAAATGATTGTATACTCTTATAAGTTTGAAACTTTAGTCAGTTTTCAAGTAAACCTTCAACACCCTGTATCTCGGATAACGGACAAAAGTTATATATACTGATGGACAAAATTAGCGCACCACCTAAAATTTCGTTAAATTTTAACAATTGATATCTTCCCAATCTTTAGTCGGATTTCAATGTTTTTTTTCTTTCAGTTGTAGCTCTTTCATTGTCGAATTTCCTACATTAAACAGAAGTCCAAAAAATAAAATCTTCATGTTGTACAGGGCGTTTAAATAATGTCATGTTTTGTAGTCAAATTTTAACGTCTTAATTCTGTTGGCAATGCCAGGTTGCTGCGGCATATAAAAACAATAAAGCGTTGTAGCCTAGTATCTCTTGAGTATTTTATTTTTTTAAAAACCAATTTATCTTGGAATTGTCCAGAGATATTCAACATTTTATCAACTGTTGTATTTTATGCATTAGCCATGAATATCTTCGCAACCATTTGTCCGATTTGAATGTGTTTCTTTAGTTGTAGCTCTTTTATTGGCAAATATCATACTACAAAGAGAGGTTCAAAAAAAGGAATGCATCATGCTGTACAGGGCGTTCAAAATTTCGGGTTTTTTTCATTACAGTTTAACGCCTTCTGTGGGCAAACCAGATACCTGAGACTTCTAAAAACTATACAGTGATGTAGCCTGATGTTTCCTTAGTAGGTATTTCGCTTCCTTAAAAATCATTTGAACTTAAACCCTTCCAGAGATATTCATATTTTTATAACACCTTGCATTTCATTCAAATCGGACAAATGGTTGCGAAGATATTCATGGCTAATGCATAAAATACAACAGTTGATAAAATGTTGAATATCTCTAGACGATTCCAAGATAAATTGGTTTTTAAAAAACAAAAAATACTCAAAAGATGCTAAGCTATAACTCTTTATTGTTTTTATATGCCTCAGCAACCTGGCATTGCCAATAGAAGACGTTAAAATTTGACTATAAAACATGACATTATTTAAACGCCCTGTACAACATGAAGATTTCATTTTTTGGAATTCTGTTTAATGGAGGAAATTCGACAATAACAGAGCTACAATTGAAAAAAAAACATTGAAATCTGACTAAAGACTGGGAAGATATCAATTGTTGTTGTGGCAGTTATCCCTCAACCCTGTATTCTCTAAAACTCAATAATTATGGCGATATTCAGATAAAAATATCAAATATAAAACATTCGATACATCTGAGAAATATATCTACAACCGCTTCGTCCATTCGTATATTTTGGCCAGGGGTTGCTATATCTTTTGTTCTCCCGCAAAGAAGAAAATCTATAGTCAGCATGCAAATTGGATTGTATCCGATTTATTGCACTATCTAACGATTGATATTTCTACTTCTTGTGGTTTCCTTCGCTATTCGTCTTTCCTTGATTTATCTTATTGATATTTGGCGTTTATAACTGTCCAATATCGAAGGATACACTGCTCGACAAAACAGTTTCATAACCGATTTTATTAGATACTGGTCGATGCAGAATATATGATGGAATTAAACTTTAATGTTTCTGTTGTTTTAGAGCCACGGACATACTAAACTCACGAATAAAATCATCTCCCGCGATATTTTATAACGATGACAATATCCTAATCATTATGCTATCGTCAAAAATTGATGTACAGGGTGCGGCAGCATAACTTCCTTTTTTTAAAACTTAATAAAACGCATTGTATGAATCACAAAACTTTTATTATTTTTTATAATCTAGGGACATACATAAAGTTTTGTTTTACCCAGTTTTGAAGATAAAATCAGGTAGGTGACGTCCCCCATTCTCCATACACTGAGTAAACCGATTTCTGGCGTTTGTCATGATTCCAGCCATTAAAGCAGGCGTTATGTAGGCAATTTCTTCCTGGATGTTGTTCTTCAAATCTTGTAGGGTCCTTGGATGGTTCACATAAACACGAGATTTCAAAAAACCCCATAGAAAAAAGTCACAAGGGGTCAAATCGGGAGAGCGGGCCGGCCACTCTTTAGGTGAATGCAAAGGCCTTTGATGCAATTGTTGATTTGACCCCTTGTGACTTTTTTCTATGGGTTTTTTCGAAATCTCGTGTTTATGTGAACCGTCCAAGGACCCAACAAGATTTGAAGAACAACATCCAGGAAGAAATTGCCTACATAACGCCTGCTTTAATGACTGGAGTCATGACAAACGCCAGAAATCGGTTTACTCAGTGTATGGAGAATGGGGGATGTCAGCTACCTGATTTTATCTTCAAAACTGGGTAAAATAAAACTTTATGTATGTGCCTATATTATAAATAACGAATAAAAATTTTCTGATTCATATAATGCGTTTTATTAAGTTTTAAAAAAAGAAAGTTATGCTGCCGCACCCTGTATATATCAGATTCTTTACATAATCTCTACTTTTTCGAGCTTGCTCCCAATCGACTCGATTTGACTCACTATTTTTAGAATCTGCGATCAGGATAACTCTCGAACGGATTCAATCAGGATTAAAAAATATTGAGAGTTAGTTCGGGTTTCAAATGCCACGGTTGAGTTCGATAAAGGGACAAAACGGTTCAGTAGATCCGGAGTTATCGACATTTCAAATTTTTTCATTATTATCCTGATATTTCTGATGAAATAACACATCCGATCATTTCAAAATACCTATGACATTTTAAAGGACAATGATTAAGCGCAAACTTATGCACAATTTAGCGAGAAATGTTCTATAACGAAATATTCAAAAATTCTGTTCACTATAACTCTCGAGTTATGGACTTGAAATTTCACACTAAAGATTTGGGATAACTGCCTACATATGTCTGTAACTTCCTGGAAGAACGACTTGAAAAACTTGGTTAGGTTTAAGATTTGAAAAGGAAAGATGAATTCATGAATGATAGAATAATGCCAAAAGTTCTCAGGATATACAAATTGGATTTATCGTTTTTCCAATATGAACCAGAGCGCAAACGCTTATATAGTCCGTTCAGGAAAGGTTGAGCACATAGTAGGCGTTTCTTTAATTATCTGAAGTTGGCAGTATTTACTGTCATAGAGTAAAATAAAGTTAACGTTGCCGAATGTACTCGGTCTCGTCCGACGAGCTTACGAGTCTATGCAATATTAACAACATTGCGTATCAATCTGACAAGAAAATAAAGACATAACCTAAAATTTCAATATACACAGTGGAATATGCCAAATTTCCATGGCCACCGACGGCTCAACCTTTCGTGAAAGGACTATAGGTAAATGTACCTATAAGAAGGAGTTTCTGGAGAAGGAGGAAGCCGAGAGGAAAAACTCTGGCGGAATCTCCCAGGGATGGATCATTCCACTGAGTTCCTTCGTAACTTTGAGACAGCGGGATCCAAAAGATATATGGATCTTGGTAAGAAGCAATTACACATCCTCACTGGGTTTCTTACAGGACACTGTCGTCTCAGGAAGCGCCTGTTGAGAATGGGATTATCGGACACTGACGAGTGTAGGTTTCTGTGGGGAGGAGGAAGAAACCCCCATTCACCTAGCCACGGAATTCTTTGGCATTGCGAGCCTAGGGAGAGAATGCCTTGGGCAAGAAACTTGTAAGAGTGACGAACTAGCCTCGTTGAAGCCTTCACAGATACTGGATTTCATTAGATCTCTGGAGCTGGAAGTCGAGCTGTGAAGGGTGTGGCCAGAACAGCTCTGTAAGGGGGCACAATAGACATTGAGGTCGCAGTGAACTGTAACACCTTTTTGAACTAAACTAAACTAAACACTTCTGACTTCACGTCAAAGCTTTTGATTGCATTTATTTTCGAAATGTAAACGTTATTTTGAAACATCGTGTATATCCATATAGGAATGAGAGAATTACCTACTTGCTAAAATGTATATTTTTTTATATTGATTTATATCTCATAGTTTGAGGTGTCGAGTAGTGTAGGAACGTTTTATGCCCTACTAGTGGTTCATCGACAAATCGACGCCACGTTTAAGACTTTCGAGAGTTTGTGGGGTCGAATCGGAAAAGCCATCAACTTCACACATGGTATTTCATAAATATCGGAAGTATTTTACTCAGTTCTCGGATTATGTGCCATTACAGAAATTGAGCTGAGGTAGAACAATACTTACTTACATGTTGTTCATTTTGTTTCACTTATGCCAATATCTGGAACTAAGTTAGATACTTTATTCTAAAAGTATATTTTTTTATTTTTTCTTTAAATGCTCTTTTGAATGCGCATTTCCTCTTATGTATTTATAGGAAAAACCATTTCAGAAATGACGGACCCTCAGAAAATCATAGCATTTATCTGTTTCTTGTTTTATAGTCAGATTCCAGTTGCTTGAAACGAGATTTGGACACGACATTTATTTTCATTATCATATTAAAACACAGTATTTCTGCAGGGTTTCCCAATAAGGGGTGTTATTTTGATATTCAAAGAAAAATGCCATTTTTTTTCAATATAATGATCGGATTTTTATTTCATTATAAAGAAGAAGCTATGCTGTTTATAGTGGAAAAATAACATCAGGCAAATGACCACCACGACCACGATTACAGGACCATATCCTTTAAGTGAAATTTTCTATAACCAAATCGCAAAGTAGATGGCCTATGTCCTCGATAGCCTCACGAATTCCATCTTTGAGGTCTTGAATCGACGCTGGGCTATTGGTGTAGACCTTCTCTTTCACGTGACCCCAAAGGAAGAAGTCGCAAGGTGTTAAATCACAAGATCTCGGTGGCCAATTGTGATCACCTCTTCGAGAGATAACACGGTCCGCAAAAGATCAATGGTTTCGTTGCTTGTGTGGCACGTAGCGCCGTCTTGTTGAAAGTAAACGTTGTCCAGATCAATACTGTCCAATTGCTGCCATAAAAACGTTTCTGGAATGCCTACATAATTCCAAAGAACGACGAGGAATGCACAAACTTGGGTTTTCTTCAACACTTTCGGCTACAACAGCAATATTCTAGGTTGTTCTTGAGCGACGTGCACGGATTTTATTCTTCACATCACTTACTTGTCCAGCAGCTCGAATTTTTCCACCAATTTCTTTATTGTGGTCCGACAAGGTGCTTCAAGACGACCCAAAAGTATTCTAATTTGACGAACCGTCTCTGCCAAATTTTCACCATTTTTATAGTGAATTTTAATAATTTCAATGCGTTTTTGAAGCGTGTATCGTTCCATTTCTATTAATGGCGTATAGTTTCTACTTGTAAAATGTCAAAAAATGATAGCTTCAAACGTGACATCTGCCGAAATAGCGGGCTATTCAAAATAACACCTTTTATTGGAAAACCCTTTATGTTACCAAATTAACTGAAATACAGACGAGACTCGATAATCCGGAGAACGATAATCCGGATATTTACGAGTCCGGATTGACGTCAAGATTGTATTATGTCCTTATAATCCGGATTGCAAGACTCAATAATCCGAATTTCCGATCGTTGCATACGTAGTTTACGGTTCTAACTTGTCGTAACTCAATTTCTATGACGACGATCGGGCGTTCTTTTGGTATATAATAGTGCACAATGGTAAAGACAAAAAAGTCAGACAAGAATAATTAATTAGTGAAATGGAATGGAATGTTTCTACCTCCAAACCATACAGCTTTGATACAGCATATGGATCATGATGATATTAAATGAACAAAACTGAAATACCGAAAAGGTCTTTTAGCACATATTTTTTCGATCCTCAAAGACGGGGATAATGTTAGCAAATGCATTTTGAGTATAGATCAATTCGATGCAGTCTGTTTATTCCATAACTCATGGTAATTACTGATATTCAGCTTCTGAAAGATATATACAGGAGAAAGCTATTGTTCAGCATTCTTTTTCCCTTGCAGTAGAAAACGTAAACTATCTAATTATTCCAAATAATATATTTGTTTTATGATTTTGATAATAAAGCCCATATTTATTTCAACCGTTTTTTTATATTGCATCTTTACTAAAGTAAGACGCGATATTCAGGATTCTTCATTAATCCGGATCATGCCTTGCATTAATTGATCCGTATTATCGAGTCTCTACTGTAGTAGGTTTTCCTTGATACGAATGTCATTGGGCGTCATCATTTCCATGTAAGAAAAAATTACACAAGTGTCTATTTATATATTTTCTCATATGGGATTTGGAAGCTTGAAGTGTGAAAAAAGGACCGAATAAGCTAGCAGTCTGCAGTTTTCGTAGTGCGAATCGCATGATTTATACCGCCAGTACTGGATTATAGAAAGAATAATGGATTTAACTGGGATCAAGTGTTACGCAAAAACCCTAAGATAGCGCTTCCGCCTATATTTCTCGGTTATTTATTGGGGTTTCGACCCCCCCGCTTCCCCCGCCTCATCGAATTCAAATTGTACCCTCTGATTCCCCGCCGTGTGCGTTTTATTGTTTTGGCACTTCGTTAAGGACATACTCTTTTTTTTCTATATTCAAATTTATGGGGATATGTGGATTTTTGTTTTGGATTTTTCTGAGAAGATCAGAATATATATTTTAGTTAAATCTTTTCGTTTTCCGCTGTCCTTGTTCTCTCTGATTTATTAGGGAAATTTTATTGGTCTACAACATCGGCAATGCATGAGGAATTTGTCTAGATCTAGAAATTATGGAAAAACAGAGAAATAGAGTAGAAAAGTTTTTTGGGAAATCCGCAGTCAGCAAACTAAGGAAAAATTGTTAAGTTGTTTATAGTGAAAAATCCATACTAATATTATAAATGCGAAAGTAACTCTGTCTGTCTGTCTGTTACTCTTTCACGCCTAAACGGCTGAACGGATTTTGATGAAATTTGATACGGTGATAGATGATAACCTAGAAATGGTCATAGGCTATAAATAATCACGCCATTGTTCTTAGGGGGTAGGCAGTAGGCAGATAACTAAATTGAGTTAGTGATTTTAGTCGTTTTTGTTGGGACTTTTGCTCTTTCAAGTCTAAACGGCTGAACAAATTTTGATGAAACTTAGTGAGGTAATAGATGGTTACCTAAAAACGGATATAAGATCAAAATGATCACGTCATCGTACTTACTGTGTAGGAAGTAGGCAGAAAACTGAATTGAGTTAATGATTTTTTTATGGTTTTTGCTGGGAGTTTCGCTCTATCAAACGGCTGAAGGGATTTTGATGAAATTTAGTTAGGTGATAGATAGTAACCTAGAAAAGGGTATGGGCTATTAATATTCATGCTATCGTACTTAAGGCGTAGGCAGTAGGCAGAAAACTAATTAAGTTAGTGATTTTTAATCGTTTGTTTTAAAAGTTAACCTCATTCACGACTTAACGTCTGAACGGATTTTTATAAGACTTGGTTAATATAAAGATAGGATCCTAGGCACGGACACAGGCTATACTTTTTACGGCGGGAAAATACCTCATTCCCGCGGAAATCTAGCGTGATCGTGTCAAGAAGCGCATGACGCCATAGCTACTGAAATGATTTTGATGTTTTTTTTAATTGAGTGTTATTAAGACTTCAAGTTAGTATTTGATCACTTTTCTAACTAAGAGGGTCGGTAGGCCGCCATAATTTAGGGAATTAATGATAAAATTTTGATGCAACTTTCTTAACTTTTTTAACAGTTTTACTTGGATCGACTTACCGTGCGAAGCCGGGGCGGGTCGCTAGTTCACTATATTTCAACAAAGGTACTGGAAATTGTTGAAATATCAATGGTAAATACTTGAGTTCAAGGAAAAAGAATGTGAATACTCTATGGACATGTAGATCCCAAGTTGACATGCGTCAACTCAAAAGCCGTTAGGCTTGGCTTCCCTAAACTCTCTCTTGTATTAACCGTTGAATGAACAAGTACCGTCAGTGTAAATAGTTAAGTGTTAGAATAAATTCCTTAAAGTATCTTCTGTTTCATTAAAAATAAAACACATAATCACAGGTTATGGGCCCAGGCACCTAAGTGAAATAGAAGAAATTAAAGTGTTAAATAATAAAAATAGTGAGTTAACGTCTAACAAGGAACAGCCATTTTGTGAAATATCGAAGCGTCCCCTCGACTGTCAAGTAATAATCAAAATGGAACAAACTACGATACCGTCGATGAAGCTCAATGAAGAAAATTGGGCTGTATGGAAATTTCAGACCATCGTTATGATGAAAGGACGAGAGCTGTACAAAACTCTGACGGGAGAAATAAAAAAACCTGAGAGTGGAACAAAAGAAATAAATGATTGGGAAAGGAAGGATGCGAAAGCCCAAGAACTGATCGTATCAAGAATGGATCAGGAACCAATTACTCATATTTTATCATGTGACACTGCAAATGAGATGTGGGAAAAATTAAAATCAGTTTATGAAAAGGAATCTGTTGTTAGCGTCCATCTGCTCCAACAGAGATTCTTCTCCATGGAATTTGGAGATGGCACTGTATCTATGTTCATCTCTCAGATAGAAGACATAAAAAATAAACTTAAACAGGCCAAAGAGGAAATATCTGAGAAAATGATAATGACAAAGGTCTTGATGTCCCTTCCAGACAGATTTAAACACTTCAGATCTGCCTGGGAATCAGTTCCTGAATCAAATCAAACCTTGAAAGAGCTGACCTCAAGGCTTCTTATCGAAGAAGAGAGAATTAGGTCTAGCGAAGAAAATACCACAGCGTTAACCAGTGTGAGTGCCAAAGGAAACGGAAAAAGGGATAAAGCGGGAAACATGATTTGTCACAAATGTAACAAGCCAGGACACATAGCTAAAAATTGCTACTCAAGAAAACCCAAAATCTGCACGTACTGCAAAAAGGTGGGACATGAAGCGTCATCGTGCTGGTACAAAAAGGGTAAAGAAGAAAGAAATAGGAAACCCAAAAGTGATGAATACTCCAATGCATTTATTGGTGAGTTAAGCAGCCAGATGAAACCAAAAGACTGGGTGATGGACTCAGGAGCAAGTGAACACATGTGCTGGGACGAGTCTTTATTCAGTGGGATGATAGTGAAGGAGTCAGACAAGAACGTTAAGGTTGGAAACGGCAATATATTGGAGGTAAGAGGGAAAGGAAGAGTTGAGTTAGTTGCCATAGTTAATAATACATCAATAAAAACAACTCTAGTGGATGTTCTCTATGTGCCACAGCTGAAGTTTAATCTATTTTCTGTGAGTACTGCCTTAGATAAGGGATATAAAATCACCATGAATAACGAACACTGTAAAATCCTCGATAAAAATGGTAACACTCGGGCGTTAGCAACTCGAAGTGGCAAACTCTATAAAATGAATTTCAAAACATGCACAGAAACTACGATCGGCGAACATAAAAGTAGCCCAAATGTCGCATTCCCTAGTAGATCTAAAAATAATGACGTTTCAGACTGTCAGATAGTTGAGACAGTTGAAAATGTAAATATTTGGCACGAAAGACTTGCACATCAAGGTATTTCTCATGTAAAAAGAATACTCATGGATAAGAATATAAAATTCCGAGATAATCCAAAAGACGCGGTTTGTGAGCACTGCTTTGCAGGGAAGCAACATAGACTCAAGTTTGAGAGAAGTGGATCCAGAGCCACCGAACTATTGGAAATAATCCATGCAGATGTATGTGGTCCATTCAGCACCACATCATTAGGAGGAGCTAGATTCTTTTTGCTCCTTAAAGACGATTTTTCTTCGTATAGGCACGTGTTCTTTTTGAAACACAAATCAGAAGTGAGAAGTAACATCGAAAAGTTCATCTCACTTGCTGAAAGAGAAACAAACCAGAAAATCAAAGTGTTGAGAACTGATAACGGAACAGAATTTTGTAATGATTATTTGAAAAATGTTCTAGAGAGAAAAGGTATTCGTCATCAAAAGTCAGTAGTTTACACTCCTGAACAGAATGGCAGGGCAGAAAGAGAAATGCGAACCATTGTTGAGGCAGCAAGATCCATGATCAAGAATTGGAACAAAAATTTATGGGCAGAAGCAGTAAATACAGCTGTTTTTGTCATAAACAGAACAGGTCCCAGCAATACGCCAAACAAAACTCCGTTTGACCTATGGCACAAGAGGCAATATGATATAAAAGGTCTAAAAATATTTGGATCCAAGGTATCAGTTCATATACCCAAATCGAAACGTACAAAATGGGATGACAAAAACACAATAGGTACATTCGTTGGATACGATGAAAATGTGAAAGGTTTTCGAATATTATTTCAGGACAAGAAGGTGGAAATTCATCGAGACGTCATATTCTTACCACAAGATACTATTGAAAATAATATCATAGAACAAACAGAAACCTATCAAGAACAACTAGAGGAGGAAACAGTAACTGAAGATAATGGTACAGAAGACATTCAAAGTCCTGACGAAAATGTAGAGGTAAGCGCTCCTAGACACTATCCTCAACGAAATCGTAGAAGACCATCATACCTTGATGACTACGAGCTGGATCCTGATACAGTTCTGCTAGCTTTATGTTCAGATGAGGATCCCAAAACTTATGAAGAGGCCATGCAGAGCAATGAATCATCCAAATGGAAAGAGGCAATGGACAACGAAATAAAGGCACTAGAAGAAAACGAGACCTGGTCCAATGTGAAAAGTGATAGTGGTGATGTGAAAAAGGTCATTCAGTGTAAGTGGGTGTATAGGAAGAAAGTAGACCAACAAAATGAGGACGTTAAATATAAGGCACGTTTAGTCGCTAGGGGCTTCCAACAAACAGATCTATCAGATTTTGATCTATATAGCCCTGTAGCAAAACTACCATCTATAAGAATTTTCTTAGCGGTATGTAATCATATGAATATTCCTATTTTCCAATTAGACGTTTGTAGCGCCTTTTTGTATGGAGATATCAAAGACGATGTGTATATATCCATTCCTAAAGGATTTAAGGAACGTCAAGGATCTATTTTCAAGCTGAGGAAATCCTTATATGGTTTAAAAAATTCCCCTAAGAATTGGAATGAAAAATTTCACAAAACAATGTTGTCATTGTCATTTCAGAGATCAGAGTCCGAGTATTGTCTTTACGTCAAAAGTACAGAGAACTGTAAATTATTTGTATTAATTTATGTTGATGACTTATTGATAGCAGGTACCGATACTGGTGAAGTACAACATATTAAACACACGCTATCAAATTTCTTCAAGATGAAAGATTTAGGCTTGATAAGATACTTTCTAGGTATGGATATCATACAAGATACTGAGAATTCCCAAATAAAAATTAATCAAACAAACTATCTTAAAAATGTGTTGAAGAAATTTGATATGCAAAATTGTAATCCAATAACAACTCCAATGGAGATAAACTTTCAACATGACAGCTTGAAAAGAGATAATTCAGAAACACTTGAAATAGAAAATAGATGTCGGAAATTAATTGGCTGTCTTATGTATGCAATGTTATGTTCAAGACCTGATTTATGTATAACAATCAATATTTTAAGCAGGTACCAAAGTTGTGCTAGTAATGATTTGTGGAAAGCTTTGAAAAGGGTGCTCAGATATATTCAGGGTACTCTTAATTATAGTCTTACCTATGATAGAAATGATATGACTATCATAGGATATGCCGATGCAGATTGGGCCGGTGATCGGCTGGACCGAAAGTCCACCTCGGGATACATATTCAAGATAAATAATTGTACGGTTTCTTGGTTATCTCGAAAACAATCCTCAGTTGCTCTTTCGTCAACTGAAGCAGAATACATAGCCCTCAGTTTGGCTGTCAGTGAAGCCTGTTGGTTGAAGGCACTTTTGAAAGACTTCAAAATAATAAATGAATCTCAAGTGATTGTGATTTACGAAGATAACCAAGCAGCTATTAAAGTCAGCAAGAACCCCGAATTTCACAAAAGACTAAAACACATAGACATAAGATTTCATTTTGTAAGAGATAAAATCAGACAAAATATTGTACATATTGAATATATTCCGTCTAACGAACAGTTGGCGGACATATTTACAAAACCATTGAGCTCCATCGTGTTTGAAAAACACAGAAAAAATTTAGGCTTAGAGCGGATTTACCATTGAGGGGGAGTGTTGAAATATCAATGGTAAATACTTGAGTTCAAGGAAAAAGAATGTGAATACTCTATGGACATGTAGATCCCAAGTTGACATGCGTCAACTCAAAAAGCCGTTAGGCTTGGCTTCCCTAAACTCTCTCTTGTATTAACCGTTGAATGAACAAGTACCGTCAGTGTAAATAGTTAAGTGTTAGAATAAATTCCTTAAAGTATCTTCTGTTTCATTAAAAATAAAACACATAATCACAGAAATGCCCATTGCAAATGTTCCAATAATGGAATGAGTTTTTTTTTGTACAATTTCATGATTAGTGAGGGGTTATTTTTCAAAAAAATGTCTGTGACACAAATTAAATATCATTGAAACATATTCTGGGAGGATTTGCATTTCTTTAAACTTTATAGGTTTTCACTCCCAGTCTCGGAACAGAATAAGTTAAAAAAATCAATTGAGAATAAGTGCTCCTACAAGAATTTTGCACTTATTTGTCAGGAGCAAATTGGTCTTGAAAAAATTGTTGCCTAACAGTAAAACTGAAAAAGGAAATAAATGAAAAGGACAATGTAACGTTTCGGTGTCTATATCAGGCACGTCTTCTTCAGACAAACTTGTAAAATCTTCAGAATGTGTGTTTTTGCATTTGCAATCTGATTGACACTTCAATTTTTATTTCTGTTTCAGAGACTGGAGTGAAACCCTATAAAGTTTTTTAAAAACACAAATTAAAGTTTTTGGGCTTTTACCAGACGAAAAACTCATCTTTGAATTATTATATTCCCCTCTAACTTTTGTTTTTTGCGCTTCATTTTTTCTCCAAAAACCTTTTTACTCATTATGTGAGTATGGTAATCAATCAATTTCACAACATAAATTTCATTGAATGAAATCGAAAAGAAATGGAGTTTTAATTTTGTGAATATCATTTTTAATCGCTTAAAATTTTTCTCCGCCGACCTCGAAATAAAAGGCGATTTTAATGTGTACGAAATTGAGCATTAATGACCCATTTTAATGCTCAATTTTTTGGCTATTTTAATGTGCAATCTTCATGGCAATCGTTCACAAATTATTCAGAAGCACTACGAGAAATGTCAAAAATCTACTGGAACATAGATATATAGAAATTTCACTATGACAGAAATATGTCTTGTGCAAAAGAAAATGTATTTCAATCAAGAATTCATACACAATTCATATTGAGACCGTCGGAAAAATCTGTAATCAACTCAGTTATTAATCGAGTTACTAATGGTCTCGAACTCTTAAAGCGTTCGCTCCGCTCACGCTTTAAAATATCTGACCAATAATCGCTGTCTTTAATAACCTAGTTGATTAAATAACTATTTCGCCGACCTCGAAATAAGGGGTGATTTAAATGTGTACGAAATTGAGCATTAATGACCCATTTTAATGCTCAATTTTTTAGCCATTTTAATGTGCAATCATCATGGCCACCGTACACAAAGTATTCAGCACTACGAGAAATGTCAAACCTACTGGAACATAGAAACAAAGAAATTCCATTGTGTCAAATGTATGTCTTGTGCAAAATGAGAATGTATTTCAATCAAGAATTTATACATATTCATGTTGAGATCGTCGGAAAAATCTTGTAATCAACACGGTTATTAATCTAGCGACTAATGGTCTCGAACTAGTAAAGCGTTCGCTCCGCTCACGCTTTAAAATATCTTGACCATTAGTTGCTGTCTTTAATAACCTAGTTGATTAAATTACTCTTAAACTATTAAAAATCAATTGCCGTATTTAGTAGGTATTAATATTCTGAGTATTCGTCCCATGAAGAGAGAAAATCACCAAATTTGATTTTTTTTTGGTAGATTGTTTTTAGATGGACCGAAATACTTGGCTGCATTCCAGTGATGTCTCAAGTTTTAACGTTAATTAAAATCTTTAAATAGAAAATAAGTTATGGTGTTAAATAAACAAACACACAGAGAAACATGAATCGAAATGCTTTCGAAGTTTAAGAAAAGATGTGACATGCGTACAAACAACATTATCCGGTCCAGCACAGCTTCCCGCTTTCTTTGGAAAGCAACGATTGAGAAATTATCAGTTGTTATTGTGCCACAGAACGTCCGATATCTCAATTTTCGAGATACAAAATATTCTCAATGTCCCTTTAACACGTATCTTTTATTGCTGGTCAAAATTCAATTACCTACTATTATTAATTTTTGGATTCGTAATGTTATATTAATCATCTTGCATATTTGGAAAAATTTTGTCGAATCGTGTATCAAAATGGATTTGCAGCTGAGTTTTAAATTTTGGATTCTTCTTGCACTTGCACTAGTTGAAGGTGAGATCCAATATTTCTATATTTCAGTCGTACTAATTATTTTCCTTCATAACACTTTCCTCTGGAGTATATAGTTCAATTAATTTCAGTTCAGTGGAGAATAATTCATCAAATATTTCATTTTTGAAATGATGTATAGATTTCAAAAGTGAAACGGATTATTTTTATATATTTGAGGTGCATTAGTTTGTGTTTGTGTCTCCGAGTACCTACTTAGTTTTTCAACATAAGTTTTCCCACTAAAACTAGGAGTTTATAAATAAAAAGACTATTTTATACTTCAAGTTGCATTTCTGTTGAAATGTGATATTTTGTTTTATTTTCGCTCCTGTTGTGATGAAAGAAAAAGTTATTTCATTTTGTAATTTCGATGAAAACGCACATCTATTGAAAATTTCAACCTTAAAATATTGAATCATTTTTGGCGCCTACAAAAGAATTATTTTTCGAATGAAGCAAAAATTGTTAGACAACGTTTGCTCTGAATTCTTGTTTTTTATTAAACTAGTGACAAAGCTTACAAGTTCGTATGAAATTTTTGGTTTAAAGTTGAAGTAAACAGTACCTTTCATTTAGATAACATCAATATTCTACATGTTTTTCACATATAATGATCACCATATTCATAAAGAGGATTATATCACTCTGAATTGATAACCCTATTATGCTATGACCTTCTCAATATAATTCATTACGGAATTTTGATCAAATAGGTGTATTTATGTTTGTTCGAAGAACATCAACAACAAACGAGAAGGTGTTATCTTGAGAAATTCCTATCAGCTTTAACCTTGAACATTTCAAGGATCTTAACATATTTCTTTCAAAGTTTGTTTTAATGGAGAGACGAAATTAGATTTCATTAATTTTTTTAGTATTTGAGCAATTGTAATGACTGATTGAATGTTATTTTATATTTTTTTAAGACGAAAAGTTTTTGTGTCTTGACAAGGGTTTTATTTATTTGACAACTACTTTTTTGTTTACAAACGTACTCGATTATTAATATAAAAACAAATAACTGATTCATAATATAAAACTGAAAGTTGTCGTAGTAGTAACAGCAATTATTCTAGTTTAAAATCTGTAAGCAATTTTAAGAAAAAAATCCTGTTTTTCTATTTTATAGGGGGAAATATGTAGAAGATCCATAGCTAGCGACTGATTTAATAAAGAATAATCTGATTATTCTTTGTAATAAGATTAGAAAGCCATTTTTAAACGTTGCAAAATGGCGAATTCGCCGGGTAAAATAGGTGTCTTGGTAAATCACTCTCGAAACTCGAAATTATAAAAGGGAAAAACTGAAAAGGAGTGATTCCATGAAAAATATCCCTAACAATATAAAAATATAATGAACAAAATTGTAAGATGATTCGCACTTCGAAAAAATCCTTAAGAGTGATATTTTTTTTTTATGAATCATCATCATTTAAAGTTTACAGAAATGTTTCTGATGGAATCGAATGTTAATAGGTAATACAGTTGAACTTTCCTATAACGAAAGCGCTAAATCCACAAAAAGAATTCGTTATAAAGAAATTTCGTTATACCTACAGATAATTTGTTACTATAGTCGGCAATGTCGCGGTCGACATCACTGATAAAGTTAAGTTTATCATTCAAACTTAAGCACTTCCTTTTAGACATTTTCGCACAACTTTCACACTAGCGTAATGATTAGATTGAATCCCAAGCCAGGGGTGTATTTAAAACTGTTTCAGAAGGATCTCTCTGCCTGCCGTATGATTAAGTTCAAGATCGGGATTTATTACGTACGTCCGGAAAAATTTCGGAAAAAACCCACCCTTATACCTTCCTATCAATACTCATTCAAAGAGTGATGTTCTTTGATTATTTCGTTATATAGAGAATTGACTTCGTTTTAGAGGTTGTTTTAACATGGAATTTGGATTCAAGGTGGAATGTCTTGTACGAAATTCGTTATAGGGAAGTTCCACTGTAGTAGGTAATAATATTTTTTTGCATAATTAATTATTTCTAGCCAATGGTACAATTTCTAGTTACCTCCCATGTTCAATTCTGAATTTTTAAACATACGGGGTGACCACGGAAGTATTTACATTTTGAAAACAGCAAAACGGTGTTAATTTTTCAAACAAAAAATTATTACTTTTCTGACATGTTTGTTAGGATATGCCATTTAATTTAACTTGCAAAAATAATGTCAGGAAGGTGACGGCCGTCTTCTCTGATGTAGTTTTCAATCCTGTTGAGGAAGCTCTGCCATACTAGCTGTAGTGTCTACTCGGTGATTAGAATTCACGAATTCCTCCTTCAAATCTTCCACATTACGAGGTTTGTGTTGAAGAACTTTCTCCTTCAAATGTCCCCACAAAAAATCGCAGATGTTGAGGTCGGGAGAACGAGGAGGCCAGGGCACATCTCCAAATCTTGAAATGACATGACCTGGAAACAAGTGTCGCAGCAACGTCATCGAAACTCTTGCTGTTTGTGCAGTAGCTTCATCTTGCTGGAACCATCCGTCCTGTTGCAAGTTGAGCATCTGCAGTTGTAAGAAAAAAAGTTTCGATGACGTTGCTGCGAAACTTGTTTCCAGTCATGTCATTTCAAGATTTTGAGATGTGCCCTGGCCTCCTCGTCCTCCCGACCTTAACATCTGCGATTTTTTTGTGGAGACATTTGAAGGAGAAGGTTTTTCGACGCAAACCTCGTAATTTGGAAGATTTGAAGGAGGCAATTCGTGAAGAGGTGGCACTAATCACCGAGGAGACACTACAGCTAGTATGGCAGAGCTTCCTCAATAGGATTGAAAACTACATCAGAGAAGACGGCCGTCACCTTCCTGACATTCTTTTTGCAAGTTTAATTAAATGGCATATCCTAACAACATGTCAAAAAAGTAAATAAATTTTTTGTTTAAAAAATTAACACCGTTTTGCTGTTTTCAAAATGTAAATAAGGGTGTCCCAAAATTAACGCAAGATTTGAATTTGCCGCCATTTGTGCAGTGAAGTGTTGGCAACCCTGAAAAAAAAAGCAACTTGACAGCTAACAGTATAGGGTTATTAAAAATGGAACGTAACACGATAGAACAACGTGTCTTCATTATTAAAGAATATTTCAAAAATAGTGGAAGCTTGGCGGCTGCAGTTCGAAAATTTCATACAAAATATGGTCGGAATAGTGTTTAACTTCGTCAACTGTGAAGAGATTAATTGAAAAATTCATGGAGACTGGATCCGTTGGAGACGCCAAACACACTGGTCGTCCAAAAACAAGCCGTTCAAATGTGAATGTCGAAGCAGTGCGTGAGAGTGTTGCTGACAATCCAGGAACCTCAATTCGACGTCGTGGACAAGAATTGCAAATTTCAAGAACCTCTCTACAGCGTATACTCACCAAAGATCTGTGTCTCATGATTACAAAATTCAATTAACACAACAATTGAAGCCTAATGACCATGGACAGAGAAGAGAGTTCGCTGAATGGATTATTGAACATCAACAAATGGACCCTGATTTTTCGAGCAAAATCATCCTAAGCGATGAAGCACATTTTCATCTTGATGGCTTTGTCAATCGCCAAAATTGCCGCATTTGGGATTCGGAGAACCCACATGTGATTGTCGAAAAACAAATGCATCCACAACGCGTGACTGTATGGTGTGGATTTTGGGGCTGGAGGCATAATTGGGCCATATTTTTTTGAAAATGATGCTGGTCAAGCAGTGACTGTTACTGGTGCTCGATATCGCGACATGATTACACAGTTCTTTCTGCCAAAATTGGATGATATTGATGTGTCCAATATGTGGTTTCAACAAGACGGTGCCACATGTCATACAGCCCGTGAAACAATTCAATTACTGCATGAGACCAGGTCGTGTACTCTCTCGTTTCGGTGATCAAAATTCGCCTCCTAGATCGTGTGATTTAACACCATTAGACTTCTTTTTATGGAGTTATTTGAAATCACAAGTCTATGTCAACAAGCCCACAACACCCGTGCATTAAAGGAGGAGATTCCAACGCTGCATCAACGAAATTCAGCCACATTTATGCAGAATGGTCATGGAAATTTTCAATAAAAGAGTGCGCATGTGCATGCAAAGCCGTGGAGGCCATTTGTCCGATGTGTTAATCCATACATAACCCTATCCTATGTACTTTACGAGTCAATAAAAATATAACTATCAAAAGACTAAAAACGGCGTTTTCTATTTAATTCAAATCTTGCGTTAATTTTGGGACACCCTTTACTTCCCGTGGTCACCCTGTAATAGCTGATTCAACTTCATATCTGCGATACAACTTTAGAATCCTCTAGAGCAAGTTTCGAGAGATTTTACGTAGGCGGGCGCCAAGTCTTGTCCTCCTCGATATATCTATCTGTTGGTCGAAATTGCACCTAAATCAAAGGCTCATAAATATGTATAACGTTGGCCAAATTCATGCGACTACAAACACAACTGGGATCTATAGACATTTCCAACCTCATAGCTGCAAACGGGTTGTTTGCTTGCCAACCGAATTGAAAGAAATCATCTACCGGAAACGAAAATTATATTACTATTCACTTTTCTCCGTTCGGAACCATTTCCGCAATGGATTATTATTTTCTCTAGAGCTTTGTTATGGTGAAACTTCCTATAAGAGGAGTAAAAGAAATTTGGAATTTAATTTACAGTGGATCAATGAGGTTATTTTCTTAAAAGTTTGTTCATTGCTTCACCAATGAATATTTTTAATAGGACTTGAGATTGATCCAAAATATATGAATGCAGAATATCAGTGCGATCGGAATCATATTCTGGAAGTGGAATTCCCTAAATTATGGCGCCTACCGACCCTCTGAGTTAGAAAGTGATCAAATACTAACTAAAAGTATTAGTAACACTCAGTTAAAAAAAACATCAAAATCATTTCAGTAGCTATGGCGTCATGCGCTTTTTGACACAATCACGCTAGATTTCCGCGGGAATGAGATATTTTCCCGCCGTAAAAAATAGCCTGTGTCTGTGCCTAGAATCCTATCTTTATATTAACCAAGTCTTATAACATCCGTTCAGACGTGAATGAGGTAAACTTTTAAAACAAACGATTAAAAATCACTAACTTAATTAGTTTTCTGCCTACTGCCTACGCCTTAAGTACGATAGCATGAATATTAATAACCCATATCCTTTTCTAGGTTACTATCTATCACCTAACTAAATTTCATCAAAATCCGTCCAGCCGTTTAGGCTTGATAGAGCAAAACTCCCAGCAAAAACCATAAAATAATAACTAATTCAATTCAGTTTTCTGCCTACTTCCTACCCCCTTAGTACGATGATAGCCCAGTCAAATTAGACGAAAAAGGGGGCCAACCTCGGAATGAAAGATAATAAGCTGAAAATTGGTATGAACCTTTGTTTTGTCATTCTAAATGTTGTCTCAAAAGTCACAAATGCTATCGTGCCGGCATCTTAAGATATTGAAGGTCAAAGGTCATAAAATCGGTTTTTTGCGAATATCTGCCTTCCTATTTCTTAAATGAGATTTGCAGTTATTATGAAAGTTGTAGACTATAAAATTGTCTACAACTTTTGTTTGAACTTTTTTTTCATACGACCAACCGTTTTTGGGGTAGAGCGCGAAGAGTGCGCAGCGTACAGTCATATATTATGACCTAATGCAGGGTAAAGCGTGAGTTACGGTTAGCAGTTCGTTGTATGAAGTCAATTATTTACTTAACAGTTATAATTATTGAACAATGCCCATTATTTATGTACTAATTATTAATTATTTATATTTAATTAAAATAAGTAATTAAATTATTGTATTTGACGGATATTCCGACTATAGTAAGAATATTAAAGCAAAGGAACAACAAAGAAGAACTGCTGCACTTTCAAAATCAAATGAAGTTTGTTTTGACGAAACAATGATTGTGCCAATCAGTCAAGAAAAATTTTCATCAAATCGGTCTAATAAAAAAAATTGTTGGAAAATTTGAAACTGGTTATATCACAACAAAACAAGTCAGAGATGATGCTGATGTTCTCATCATTGACACAGCTATTGCCTTAACAGAACATCAAAAGACTGCTGTCATCATAGGAGAAGATATTGATTTGTTCGTTATTTTAATTGGACGTAATCAATCCCATCAACAGGAAATTTTCCTCAAAAAAGTTGGCAAAAGCAATGTCAACACACAAATATACTCTTCTAAAAGTTTTTACCAATATCCTCGTACTAAAAAACACATTTTATCTTTACACGCATTTAGTGGCTGTGACACGAATTCTGCGCTATTTAAAAAAATTAAATTTGAAAAAAATTAACGAATAGAACATAAATAATGGGCATTGTTTAATAATTATAATTGTTAAGTGAATAATTGACTTTATACAACGAACTGCTAACCGTAACTCACGCTTGACCCTGCATTAGGTCATATATGACTGTACGCTGCGCACTCTTCGCGCTCTACCCCAAAACCGGTTGGTCGTATGAAGAAAAATTCAAACAAAAGTTGTAGACACTTTTATAGTCTACAACTTTCATAATAACTGCAAATCTCATTTAAGCAATAGGAAGGCAGATATTCGCAAAAAACCGATTTATATGACCTTTGACCTTCAATATCTTAAGACGCCGGCACGATAGCATTTGTGACTTTTGAGACAACATTAAGAACGATAAAACAAAGGTTCATACCAATTTTCAGCTTATTATCTTTCATTCCGAGGTGAAATCCTAATTTGACTGGGCTATGACGTAGGTAATCATTTTATTTTATATCCGTTTTTAGGTAACCATCTATTACCTTACTAAATTTCATCAAAATCTGTTCAGCCGTTTAGACGTGAAAGAGCAAAAGTCCCAATAAAAACTACTAAAAATCACTAACTTAATTTAGTTACCTGCCTACTGCCTACCCCCTAAGAACGATGGCGTGATTATTTATAGCCTATGACCATTTCTAGGTTATCATCTATCACCATACCAAATTTCATCAAAATCCGTTCATCCGTTTAGGCGTGCGTGAAAGAGTAACAGACAGACAGACAGTAGTCCGGTCAATTTAGACATAAAAATAGTGATCAAATAGAGAAAATTCCGACAGAGTCAAATTTTTGTAGAGACCTTAGGTTTACCACAAGGAATAAAGTCTCAAAAGTCCCATCAATCCGACGCGAGCTTCGCGACTTATTCGGGGTCAAAGGTCAAAATTTTAGGTTTTTGTTTTGGATTTTCTCTCGAAAACGGTAAGTTTATCGGAAAGTACCTCAGAGCAAAGTTGTAGATCTTAAAATTCTCTATAAAAATGGTTCCCATGATTTTTTCTCTAAGACCCACTATTTCCAGATATTGCGCTTGTAAGAATCAAGTTCTACATAATATGCACACATTTCCACACCACCTGTGAGGTAGTGTACTCGGCGCATTTTTTTTTAACGTGGTATCCCCGTAGGCCTATTCCACGAACCTTTATGACGTTTTTCAGGAACAATAATTATTTAATAGTCATAGATTATTGATATGGGTTACTGAGTTTAACTTTTTTTTATTACTTTAATCTGACTCATACTCTTCATATTCAACTTCACCAATCATGTTTTCTTCAATTTCTTCTTTCTTCTTCTTTCTTCTTCTTCTTCTTCTCCTTCCTGTTGATGTACGCTTAGAAATTGTTCAAATGAAGATGAATCAGTTGTCTCTTCATCAAAATCACATGAATCTTCCTCTCTTGTAATTAATTGAACATTTGAGCAAGAGACACCTTGGCAATTGGTACACGCTGGAGAACACTGCAATCCTACTTCTTACAGCCACATTTGGCACTACAACCTTTCTTGCAATTGCAAAAAATAGTGTTGAGAAGTTTTTTCTGGAGCAGGGGGCAGTAAAGTTCGAATCGGTTCCAAAGTATCATTTATCAATTTCCAACCCCAGTCTTCAGGGTTCAGTTCATTGCCTTGCCATGTCTGAACTTGATAGTATACTCGAAACAAATGTTGAGTAGCAGATGCCGATGTTGGAGGAAGACAAGATAGCTGTACTTGCTTTTTGTTTCGTGTATTTTTTACGAATGTCAAATATCTGTACGTATCTATGCAATCAATTTTTTTTGGAGCTCCATAAACCGCAAGAAGAAACCGAATTCCTTTAGTAATTAGTATTTGAGGTGAAGAATTAATTTCTGTAAATACTTTTGCGCAGTCCATCAAATCATTTTTTTCAAATAATTTTAATACTGAATTTTTGCCCCTTCTAAACATTGCTGACGTAGTATCGCATCCGGTTATTGCATGTAAAAATAAAATAAAGTTTTGGCATTTCGGATAAGCTGATAACTTTTTGAAGAATATATTTCTGTCCGTTGATGCGCCTTCCCAGGTTTTAAAAAGTAAATAATTTCAAGTTGTAAGTAAATTGTTTTTTCTTTTATGTTGTTCAAGCATGACATTTTATGTTTTTCTGTGTTCCATAGTGAAGTTGACGTAAGTCAATACATTGTATGTTCTGATGGATAAAAGGAAGGAAATAAAAGAATATTAGTGTTGCTGATTGTTATTATTAAAAGAGAAAAATCCCGGAAAAATCCTCACATTTTCACATGGTAGCAGGCAGTGGTTTGAAAATTTCATTACGATTAATCGAATAGTTGAAGGTATAGTCAGATTTAGTTTATTTCAAGAATCAGAATATTCCAGAAGGACGCTTCGACAAAATGGCCGATGAAATTATAAAAATTCCCATTTTCGACGGAAAAGATTATGGATGCTGGAAGAGAAGAATTGAAATGATCCTGAAAATGAAGAATTGTCAAGACGTCGTATCCAGAAGAATTAGAACGACCGACAAAGAAGATGAATGGAATGGTAAGGACTTGAAGGCTATCAATATAATATATAGCGGAATTAGTAATGATCAATTACAATTTATCCAAGATAAGAAACTTCATTCGAGATCATGAAGAAGTTTGATGAAATGTATTTGAAGGAATCGACAGCTCTACAAATTTGTGTGAGAAATAAATTAGAAAGATTGCGGTTAAAAAGACTTTGAAGATACTGCTTCATTTTTCACCGAATTTGAAAAACTTATAAATGAGTTAAAGAGTGCTGGGGCCACTGTTACCGAGAAGGAGAAGCTGAGCTATATGATCAAAATGTTACCAAGTTCATTGAGCTATGTTGGAGACTTAGTCGATGTGTTGAAAGAAGATGAACAAAATGTAGATTTTGTGAAAAGTAAAATCAGAATGATGGAACTAAAAGAACAAGAAGAAACTGGTAAACACAGTGCAAGCGTATTCAAGACCGAAAGAAAAAAAGAACGAAACTGTTTTAAATGTGGAAGGTATGGACATTTCAAAGCTCAATGCCCAAATATAAGCCGGATGGAAATTCTTGGCAGCCAAGGGGAGGTATGCAATATCGAGGAGGTGGTTCTCAACAATATTGGCAGAACCGAGGAAATGGTAGTAGTCGAGGTAGTCGTTACAACAGTAATAGTCGAGGTGCAGGTCAACATCATCGAACAGGTGGTTGGCAACAGAGAAATCCAGAAGCTGGTATGAGCAGTTTCAATACAGAGGTTACTAAGGTAAAATCTAATTCAGAATACTCTTTACTTGAAGCAAATAATTGCACTGATAAAATCGAGTGGTTGTTAGATAGTGGATGTTCAGACCATATCGTCAATAATGATGAATATTTTCATGAATGTATTGTTCTCAAAACACCAATTAGTGTCAAAGTAGCTGATGGTCGTATATTGAAAGCAACTAAAGTAGGTACTATTTTACATGGATTCAATGTTTTTGGAAACATAGTTGAAAATAAATTGTTGAATGTTTTCTATGTGAAAGAAATGGATAAAAATTTAATTAGTTATGGAAAAGTTACAAAGAAAAACAAATTGTATCAATTGGTAATATCTCGAAAATTTACAATGATAAGGGTTATGTTATTGCTGTAGCATACAGAACAAATGGTATATATCATATGACAAGCCAAATAATTAAAGTGGAAATAAACTATACATCGAAGAATAATATTTCTGTAGAAGAAAGATTTCATAGAACATTAGGACATGTAAATTTTAATTATTTGAAAACTATGTGTAGAAAACAAGTATTAGAAGGTCTACCAAGTGATTTAGAATGTGACATTTTAAATGCGGTATATGTTTGAAAAAAAAATGCATAATTTATCATTTAACAATGAAAGAACCAGAGCAAAAGAAATTTTAGAAATTATACATACTGACTTAAATGGCCCACATTATACTACTGGTTTAAACGGCGAAAAATATTTTTTAACTTTCATTGACGATTTCAGTAAGGTTGCTCAAGTCTATGTTATTAAGTCAAAGAATGAAGTTTATGATTGCTTTGTCAAATACGTTAATTTGATTGAAAATAAGACAAATAAGAAAATTAAAAAGTTACGATGTGATAACGGTACAGAATACTTGAATAGTAACATATCTAAATTTGCGAGCGAGAAAGGGATTCATATTGAACCTTGTCCAGCGTACGTTCATGAATTGAATGGTACAGCAGAAAAATACAATAGAGATATAATGGATATGGCAAGATGTTTGTTAGATGAAGCTAAAGTACACAATCGTTTTTGGCCAGAGGTAATCAAAACTGCGACTTATTTGAAAAACAGAATTTTAACTAATACAGTTGTCAAAGATAAAACTCCATATGAAATAATGTTCGGAGAAAACCTAGTGTAAAATATTTGAAACTTTATGGCAGTAGAGTTTTTGTGAGAGTGCCAGAACAAAAAAGAAATTCAAAATGGGATAAAAAAGCGGATTTAGGAATTTTGTTAGGGTATGAAAATGTTGGTTACAGAGTTCTAGTGAATAATAAAATAATAGTGGCTAGACATGTTGATTTCATAGAAGAAGGAACAACATATATAGATTTTGATTCAGAAAACAAGTTTGAGAATATTAGTGAAATTAGATTAAATGAAAATGAACATACTGAGGATAGTACTAACAGGGAAAATGATTTAAGACGGTCAACTAGGGAAAAAAGAAACCAGCTAAATTTAACGATGACAATTTTGTCTATGATAATGATTTTGTTTATGTTAATTATGTAAATGCGAACATTCCAAATTCATATAATGAAGCCATGACAAATGAAAATCATGAGAAATGGACAGAAGCTATGACTAGGGAAATGCATAGTTTGTGAGTAATAAAACATGGGTATCAGTTGAAAACCTAAAGACAAAAAAATTCTTGATACAAAATGGGTTTATACTATAAAAAGGTGAAGTTTATAAAGCAAGATTAGTTGTCAGGGGATATCAACAAAGTGAGTTTATTGATGATATTTATTCACCAGTTGCTAAAATGCAATCATTGAAAATACTTCTATCGTATTGTTGTAATAATGGGTTAATTATTCATCAAATGGATGTGGAAACAGCGTTTTTAAATGGCAAAGTTAAATCTGAGGTATATGTAAAACAACCTCCAGGTTTTGAGGATGGAACTGATGAAGTATTAAAACTTGATAAAGCTTTATACGGTCTAAGGAGAGTCCAAGAGCATGGTATGACTGTTTCGATGATATTTAAGAGATTTGAAATTTGAAAGAAGCAAAAATGATAACTGTTTGTATATATTGAAAGAAGAAAATGATATTTACATAATTCTTTTTGTTGATGACCTACTGATTTGTTGTAGAGATAAAGAAAGGTTGAATGAAATGAAATGCTTGTTACAAGAGAGATTCAAGATGAAAGATTTAGGCATTATTAAGACATATTTAGGTATTAATATAGATTATGACTTCAAAATTGGAGAACTGTCTTTAGACCAAACCAAATATATAAATTCATTAGGGGAAAGGTATGATCTAAAAAATTCTAAATTGTTTGCAACGCCAATGGAACAAAATTTGAAATTGTTACCTGCAGAATCAGAAAATGAAAATATTAGATATAGAAATTTGATAGGAGCTTTATTGTACATTAGTTCAGGTACAAGACCTGATATAAGTTTCAGTGTTAACTACCTAAGTAGATTCCAAAACTGTTATGATGATACTCATTATAAATATGCCCTAAGAGTTCTCAAGTATTTAATGCTAACAAAAAATTTAAAGTTGATGTATCATAAAAATGAAAATTCTGAAATATTAAAATGTTATGTAGATGCCGATTGGGCAGGCGATATAAATGACAGAAAGTCCACAACTGGTTACTTAATTAAAATGTATGACAATGTAATTTTTTGGAAGTCAAAGAAACAAGGTAGTGTAACAAAATCCTCTACGTCTGCTGAGTATGTCGCTTTATCTGAATGTGTTAGTGAGTTAAAAATTGTAAAAGATATTTTGTTTGATTTTGGAGTTGAATTCTCTGAACCAATACAAATTTTTGAAGATAATTCAGGTGCTATTAGTATAGCTAAACATGGGAATTTTACGAAAAACTCTATATATTGAAACACATTTTCATTTTGTTAATGAGAATTATTTGAACAGACTTATAGATGTAGTAAAGATTGATTCAGAGAATAATACTGCAGACATATTGACGAAAGCTCTAGCCATGTCAAATTTGAAAAATTTAGGAAGGCATTAGGCCTGAAATAAGAGTTTAATTATTATTGTAATACAAATTTAAGGAGGTGTGTCAAGTTGTAAGTAAATTTGTTTTCTTTTATGTTCAAGCATGACATTTATGTTTTTCTGTGTTCCATAGTGAAGTTGACGTAAGTCAATTACATTGTATGTTCTGATGGATAAAAGGAAGGAAATAAAAGAATATTAGTGTTGCTGATTGTTATTATTAAAGAGAAAAATCCCGGAAAAATCCTCACATTTTCACAATAATTTTATCAGATGGAGTCCTTGCAGTGAGTAGTACTAATAAATCAACATCTTCACCCACTACAATAGCTGTATTTCTTGCATTAAATTGTTCTATTGCTGTTTCAATTATGAGGAAACATCGCTCATTAGGAGCTTGTTTCACGGCAATATTTTCAGCTGTTATTTGTTACTCAACATAGAAATAAAACGAGATTTATTATTAATGTTTGCAAAAAAATGTTGTTGATTAACTGGAACTGTCATAAATTCGTCAAACATTATGTCGGTACCTGAGGATGTTTTTGTAGCACGACGACGTTGTTCTGCAGCTTTTATGTTCTTTTGTGTCACTGTAGCCATCAAATACTACCGTAACTGTTTGACCATAATGTCTACGTAAATACTGAACATATTTTTCCAAAATTACCTTAAAGGTTTCTTCTCGATCCCACACAACGTGATGTAGTAGATATCCCCCATCAATAACGTAAGCAGCGTTTGTACAATCAACCTCAGCATTGACTGATTGAAAGCAATCGTAAAGAGCCGACTTCATTGTTTTACGCATTCCAGCTGCATCGAAGAGTGACAACGGGTAAGGAGCTAAATCATATGCGAAAAATGTTTCAATTTCATCCTCAAAAGTCTTAGTGACACTCATTTAGGCATTTTGCTTGCGTGAGTACCTGAATATGTATATACGTGGCATATGTGTGCATACTATGTAGAACATGATTCTTACAAGCGCAATATCTGGGAAATAGTGGGTCTTAGAGAAAAAATCATGGGAACCATTTTTATAGAGAATTTTAAGATCTACAACTTTGCTCTGAGTACTTTTTCGATAAAACTTACCATTTTCGAGAAAAATCCAAAAAACCTAAAATTTTGACCTTTGACCCGAGAATAAGTCGCGAAGCTCGCGTCGGATTGATGGGACTTTTGAGACTTTATTCCTTGTGGTAACCTAAGGTCTCTACAAAAATTTGGCTCTGTCGGAATTTTCTCTATTTCAATTGTCTAAATTGACCGGACTACGAGTCACTTTCGCATTTATAATAGTATGGATAACAGAATATCTGATTTGAGTGATTTATTTTGTGATGGAAACCTACTGAATGTTCATGCAAAATTTTCAAGAGAATCGCATCATCAGAACCATAGAATTTATTTTTTTTTAATTTATATTTTTACATATTTTATTTATGAATAATTTCCAGAATATAATTCCGATCGTGCTGAGATTCTGTATTAAAATATTCGGTATCAATCTCAAGTCCCATATAAAAATTTGAGGCGATATTCTCATTGCTCCACCAATGAACGAGCGCTCAAAGCTCAGCTCAGGGCTTTTCTTAATTTTTATTTTCAAACAGTTGATTCGATTTAATACTGTATAATTTTTCAACCTCGATTTCGTGATACAATAAATTTTTTTCTCAGGTTTTTATTAATATTTTATGAACTGGATGCTTCGGTAGTACTGGAGCCGCTATTGTCTGCACCAGGTGGAGGACCTGGTGGTTTTCCTCCTGTGGTGGGGGTCCATTGGGGGGCCCTCCTGGAGGACCTCCACCCGGAGGTCCACCCTTTGGTGGTGCTCCCATTACCTAAGGAGAATTATTGATCAGCATTTTAAACAAACAAAATTTTCATTTCAGAAAATAAAAAGATTTCTTCTAAATTAGAAGACGTTAAGTTAGTGGAAAAACATACATTCATTTTGAGCGCTCGTTTACTTAGACGAGTGCTATATCGTTTTGCCCAAATGTCTGTAATTTTCGAATTTTGAGCCGAAAATGGTCTCAAACGATAGGGTTCGACTCCCTGATGGAAAATATGGGTCAAATCAAATTCTGTAGGGCCGGCCGTCCGTGAGCACAATAACTCTCGAACGGATTGTCCTAGAGACTTGAAATTTTCAGGATGTGTTCAGCTCTCAAATAGCTCGGTTAAGTTCGTTAACCAGAAAAATCGTACAGGGTGTTCCATAAAAAGTGGCCATTCAAAATTTTGTTCCTCAATATTTCACACAAAACGAGGGCAAACGGAATGAAATTTTGCAGCAACTTGCCAGATGCTCATAGTGAGCCTCTCGCAAAATTTTGTGGCCATAGTATTAAAAGAACCATAGAAAATTCAATTGGAATATTGAAAAGAAGAATTGTTTTATTTCCATAACGAACCTTCCGATTTAACTGAAATTATTCTGTGAGTGAAGACTGACACACTGATTGTTCATGCAAAATTTCAAGAGGATAGCATCATCAGAACCATGGAAATTCCAATTGGAATATAAAGGAAAGACTCTTTATATTTCCATAACAAGATATCCGAATCAAATGAAATTTATTTTTGGAATTGAGATTTATATATTGAATGTTTGTGCAAAATTTGAAGATCATCGATCATCCGAACTATAGAAAATTCAATTTGAATATTGAAAAAAAAAATTATATTTTCATAACAAGATATCTGAATTGAGTGAAATTTATTCCTGGTTATAAAGATTGATATACTGAAATGTTCATGCCAAATTCAAGAGGATCGCATCATCAGAACCATAAAATTAATTATTTTAATTTTCAAGTGTGACCATAGAATTGAATTTTTTTAATTGTTTATATATAAAGTATCAATTTCAAGTCATATACAGAATTTTGAGATGATAGTCCTATTGATCCACCAGAGAACGAGCGCTCAGAAGCTCCTGCTCAGGGCTTGCTTCCATTTTTTACTAAGCAAGTCAATATTGTTTATCGACAACATTTCCTACAAGTGCTAAATATAACTCTAATTTAATTTCTTTATCGAAAATTTAATTATTCCATACCTACTGTTTGGAGTATGGATCGAAAAACTAGTTCACTTACTAGATCTTTAGTAAATTAAAACATACATAGATAAATAAATATTAATAAAGTTCACATGCATGCATTATGGAAGAGAAATTCGAAATATTC
Organism: Propylea japonica; assembly: GCA_013421045.1. NCBI lineage: Eukaryota > Metazoa > Arthropoda > Insecta > Coleoptera > Coccinellidae > Propylea > Propylea japonica. The sequence continues at coordinate 19,049,016 of CM024244.1, forward strand.
TGGCTTGTACAGTAGGTACTATTATTAATCCTTGATATTTTAGTACAACTGAAGAATAATCGAAAATATACTAGAAACAAAAAACTTACACTTGATTTTTGATATATCAGACTAAGGATCAGAGTAGAATTAGTAGATCTCTAGTACGATTGAAGAAAAATCGAAAAATTATCTAGAGATAAAGTACTACAGTTAATCCTTTCTATTTTGGGATCGAGGATCAAACTGAAGTTACTAGATTACTAGTAATCGAAGAAAAATTGAACATATGTTAGGGACAAAGTACTACGAATGATCCTTGATATTTTGGACCGAGGATCAAACTGAAAGTTACTAGATCACTAGTACAATCGAAGAAAAATCGAACATATTAGGTAGGAACAAAGTACTACAAATGGTCCTTGATATTTTGGACTGAGGATCAAAGTGTGAAATCGAAGAAATATCGAAAATATGCTTGAGACAAAAGAACTGCAGTTGATTCTTGATATTTTGGATCTTAATCCAATACTGGATTGAACTTTGAGTTTTTATCACTAGAGCTCTATCATATTTGAAGAAAAATCGAAAATATTTGAAGATGGGCTGGATGATGGTCCTTCATGTGATTTATCATTTATTATTGACTATTAGTGACTTATTACCACGATCATATCAAATAAAATTTCATTGAAATTATATTATACAAACCAAAGATATTTTGTGAAATATCTTTGATACAAACATTTTCTTACTGGAAAATAGCGAAGATAATGAAAACCAGAATGACAGCTGAGCCTTTCATCGCTGCAGATACCATTCACTGATACTCATGTTGAATTTTTGCGATATTTATATGATTATTCCGAATACTCAATAAATTATCTTTTATTGTATCATATGAGGTATATTCTGTTTAATAAAAATAACATAGTAATTTCGAATTAAGTGTGATTCCGGTATTTGAAAATGAACTTCCGGCGGAACAAACTTTTTATAGCTGCTGTGAATGCATAAAATATTGCAATATCATTGCCAAAAATAACGGAAGGGTCAGATTTGGACAGTCTGAAAAAAAGTTCATTTAGAATATCCGTGTGAAAAATTATATTTGAAGAGCATATCTCACAACATTTGACCGGTGTGGATCTTCCAGCATTTAGAATAACCCAATATTGCTGCATCCTTTTTATTTATTTGTTTTTATTGTTATTGTTCCAGGGGAAAGGTGTGCTATCATTTTGCCCAAATCTCTGTATTTTTAGAATTTTGGGCATAGATTGGTCTCGAACGACTCTGTTGGACACTGATAAAGAATCCGTGTGGTCAATGAAAATTCTGTCCGGCTGGCCGGTCGTGAACACGATAACTTTCGGAGGGATTAAGTAAGGGTTCTGAAATTTTGGAAGTTAGTTCGGATTTTGAATGCCAAGGTGAAGTTCATTAACACGTCATATCGGTTCAATAATTTCGGGGTTTTTGTCATTAATTTTTTTATTATTTTCCCGAAATTCCTGAAACAACAATCCCAAACATTTCGAAAATTCTAAAGAATTTTGTGAGAGACGTGCTATTATGAAAGAGACGAAAAAAATTTCGTCTGTGCGCGGTAAACCGACAAAATTCTATTCGCTCTAACTCTCGAACGGAACGAGTTATGAAATTTTTACACTAGATCGGTCGTGAACACAATAACTTCCGGTATAGGAACGACTTCAAAAGTTGAAATATTCATGGTGGGTTTAAGATTTGAGGGAAAAGAAAGATGAAATCATAAATGAATTGAATGAAACCAAGGAGCTCAGGATATTCAAATTGAATTTATCGTTTTCCAATATGACCAAAATCGCGAAAGCTTATATGATTTTACGTCATCAGTACTTTTTCAATTCATTATCTTAAGTTTGAGTTCACAAGTATTTTGTACCTTATACCTTTTCTCTCATAGAACCAAACCAATAACACTTACATGGGATCTACCAACAAGAAAATAATTTTATAAAAGAAAAGTTTGGTATTTTTCAATGTTTGAACCAATATTGCCATATCTAGGTACATCAATATTAAGATAAAGGAGAAATGACAAACAAAAAATTTTTTGCCTTTAAGGAGGCTAACCTAACAAATTTTTGAAAAATAGATAAATTGAAAATAGTAATCATCGAAATGAATACAATCTTCAATTTATAGGCTCACAGAACCTTCTTCATGCGGACTGGGATGATTTATTCAAGATGTTGTCAATGAGGGAAGAGACAGACCGGTTTCGGCCTTATTAGGCCTCGTCAGTGTCCCATATCCCTCAGAGACAACATCCTATTGAAAAACTTCTACATTTAAGACAACTTGTAAGACTCTATCGAGTATTATCCTACAGAAGGTGACATCTAGTAGTGAGTAGTGTCAAAATGAGAAGTTCAATCATCACAGATCGCATGCTGAAAGCACTGATTACTTCCTCTTCACTCTTTGAGATGTTAGCAGTGGTCCTACATCAGGGCCTTCATGCAAGTTTCTCCGAGTGATGGAAACACCCACTACTAGATGTCACCTTCTGTAGGATAATACTCGATAGAGTCTTACAAGTTGTCTTAAATGTAGAAGTTTTTCAATAGGATGTTGTCTCTGAGGGATATGGGACACTGACGAGGCCTAATAAGGCCGAAACCGGTCTGTCTCTTCCCTCATTGACAACATCTGAATAAATCATCCCAGTCCGCATGAAGAAGGTTCTGTGAGCCTATAAATTGAAGATTGTATTCATTTCGATGATTACTATTTTCAATTTATCTATTTTTTAAAAAAAAACATCAATATTATCCTAATATGTAACATTTATTGATATTGAACTTTGTCTCTTTTCAGTCGTTTAAGAGAAACTTCTATATTTTACAAAGATAGATGGCATATAATGGTAGAATGATTTTTTGTAGAATCATCCTGCCTCAAGGGTCCTTGGTTGACAGTACCTCAAGTGGTGAAATCAGGAGATACTATAACGTTGACTTGCGAATATAACGCAGAGGGAGTTGATTTGTACGGTGTCAAATGGTACAGAAATCACAATGAATTTTACAGATATACTCCTCAGGACTTTCCAATAATGAAAACTTTCTTCATTCAGAATATTGATGTGAGTACCCATATCTTTCATTTATTAGGTAAAATTAACCATATTTTGGAGAAATTTATTCATTCTCAATATTTTATATCAAAAAATCAACCCTTCCTCGGAAATTTAAATGAAATTCTCCATGTTATCTCAGAATTCCTAAAGGCTTTTGATATTTCTTATTTTAAACTATTTATATGTTTTTTCTCGAAATAACTGTGAGTGCTCCTATGAATTTGGGTGGATTTCTTGTAGATTTCCCAATCAAACGCTACTCAGGTAACTTTGAAAAATATTACCAAGGAACAATCAGGAAAATACGAGTGTGAAGTTTCAACAGATGCACCTTGGTTTCAGACAGGAAGTGTAAGTTCTACAATGACTGTAATAGGTAGGTGAAATTCAACCTTTTATATTTACCAAAAAGTTTTATTAACATCCAAATTCTGAAATACTTACAAGTCTTTCAATATTGAAATTTATTCAAATTTAAATCGCTCATTGGAAAAATTAAAACATATTTCAACCTGTATAAGTGTACCTAAGAAATTGATGAAGTGAATCCTTCTTTAGATATACCATCTAGTAATCCTACCATGACAATAGAACAAAAAAGTGTTACCGTAGGTACAAAATATCTGCCAAGTGTCTTGTACCTAGTTCTGACCCCCCGCTAATATAACTTGGTCAATAAGTAATGAATTGGTAAGTAGATACTATAAAACTAAACTAATTATGTTCAATAATTAAAATGTGGGAAATCTCTCGGATTCAGATAGAACATAAAAAATGAAGATGACAAGTTCCAATAATTTTTTTCCTATAGCGGCCCTCCCTACGAAGATACGATTTCTAAATGACGCCACTGGAAATCGATTTTAGTGGAATCATTTTCAAACTACTCGATATAATTTGATGAAATTTGATATGATTAATATATAGTATTAATAAGGACCTCCTAAATCACGCACTCAACTTTCGATTAGCTTGTTCAGTTTACCAGGGGGCGGACTGGGTTGTACATTTTAATGCTTAGATTTTTAACACCCTGTATGATAAGGTGCTAAAAAAAACAAAATTGGATACCTTGAACATTAAGCTAAAGAAAAGGTACTCTTGTTCAGTGATAAATGAATCGTTTTCGAAAAAAAAATAATGAAAGAAGTAAGTGATTGAAATTTATTCCAATAAAATGAATGTCCAGTGGCGTCAATTAGGAGGTCGTATCTTCGTAGGGAGGACCGCTAGGAAAAAAAAATGGAAACTTGTCTCTTATTTTTTATGTTCTATATCTAAATTCGTGAGATTTCCCACATTTTCCACGCCCTGTATATTAACACAATTCACAATGCTGTCACATGGAACACCCCTATATTTCAACAAACTGGAATACTATCAATATTGTATAATACATTAGTCAGTGTTCAAATGAAATTGTTTTCCGTAGATTTCTGGCAACATCGAACATTGGAAATATCTTCCACAAGTGATGGACAATTTTCTGGAATCAGCCATAAAATAAACATCATAACTGAAGCTTCAGATATTATTGATGGCGTTTTATCATTGAAATGCGAAGCGAATATCTATAACCTTTGGAAAGGCACCGTAGAAATGCAGGTGAAAAAGAAATTCCAAAAAAGATAGCAGAATTGACTGTGAGCACAACATCCCCTCAAGAGAATCAGGTTCATGATGATGACTCTGGTAAAAATATATGACAAGGCACGTAGACATTTTTTTAACTTATTCCAATAATCCATTGAATAACAGACTTTTTGTTCTTTATTTATGGTCCCAAATGATAAGGTTCAAGTCTCTGATCACAAATTCGTGGTCAATTCAATTCTGTCTGTGATGTCGTTCGTTTGCCTGCGCACTGGAAAGTATTCGCAGGGGGATACTCTGGCCAGCACATTTACATATGTTGCGACAGTCAGGGAACTCTGAAATCTTTATCTGATGTTAGGGTTGACTCTCTTTTGGTAGAAGAATGCAGGAAAGCTCTGCGTGGGCTGGGCTCTGATAACTTTGTGAAAGTAATCTGGTGTCCGGCTCATGCGGAAATACCTGGAACGTCAAGGCAGATGAACTGGCTAGGCGGGGAGCCGGATCAGCATTTGTTGGTCCGGAGCCTGCGCTGCCAATCTGTCGCACATCTGTGTGAAGCTTCTTCAGGAGCTGGCTGAACCGGGAATTTTCCTCGGAATGGAGCGCGGGGGTGGGCCTGATGTGGTCGAGGATTCTCATTGAGAGATCGTCCTCGCGACCTGAGTTTCCTCTACAGCAACAGAAGTTGCTGGAGAGGAAACAACTCGGTCTGGTGACTGGTGCATTGACTGGTCACCTGTTAAACAAACATTTGAAGAGAATGGGATTAACGAGCTGATCCCTATGCCGGTGGTGCAGGAGCACTGATGTGAAACGGTTGAGCATATTTTGTTCAACTGGGGAACCTTACTGAGTTAAGGTCAACACACCTAGGAAATCCAACACCTTCTATTCCTATGGTGAGAGGGACCACTCCTGGCAGGTCGCGACATTTCTGTCTTCGTGTCTGAGGAGCTGAGTCTCTATGGAACGATGCGGGTGAACAATGAGCCACTGGGACTCAGTTCGGCCGGAAGGCACGCGCGCGAAGAAGAAGAAGATGTCGTTCGTCCGTGAACACGATAACTTTCGAAAATAATTGTCCTAGAGACTTGAAAATTTTCAGGCTCGGTTCGGTTCCCAAATGCTAAAGTTAAGTTCGTTTACCAGCAAATTCGGACAGGATTTTCCATAAAATATGGCCATTCAAAATTTTGTTCCTCAATATCTCAGACGGAACGAAACCGATCGAAATGAAATTTTGCGGCCACATACAAGATACTCATAAGAAGTCTCATACGAAATTTCGTGGCTATAGTGTTACCAGAACCACAGAAAATTCAGAATAATCTTTTCAATTTCCACAACAAAATATCCATTTGAGAGAAATTTATTTTGAGGGTGAAGATTCTTAACTGAATGTTCATTGCAAGATTTCAAGACGATCACATAATCAAAACCATAGAATTAATATTTTTCTGAAATATCCATTTTGTCAAATAATTTAGAATTTGAAAATTCGATCAAGAGTGCTCAGGTATTCTCTTGAATTTTTCATCGAATGACATATTTCTTGTCATCATTCACCTATCATGTTTTCCTTCTTTGTTACAGACTTCCTACATAATTCCAGTAATGGCAGTTGCAACACCTTATTTTTCCATCTTTTGTGGCTATGCACCTTATCTGTTATGTTTTTTGTACAAGATAGAAATAAGCAATTTTAGAACAAGAATCAATTATACTGTGCCTCTTTATGATAATATAAACGATTTTTTTACTAATATTATGATATAGAAGATTTTATGTAAATGAACATGCACATACTATATTTACCTATTAATTGTAATATATCAAAATTAATCTTATTCAATACTGAATTGACAATATACGGTTGTAAGTTACTTCCAAAAATTATATTTGTTGCAAAATGATAAACTAGAACTAGAATTGAAATTATCTTATTCGAATAAATTAAATAAGTTGTTATCACTTTTGATTATTGATTACTAGCGACCCGCCCCGGCTTCGCACGGACATCACATTAGAAACCTCAAAAATAAGAGTACTTCTCCACTATTTAATGGATGATATTATACATATAAACCTTCCTCTTGAATCACTATCTATTAAAAAAAAACGCATCGAAATCCGTTGCGTACTTTCAAAGATTTAAGCATACAAAAGGACATAGGGACAGGAGGAGAAACGATTTGTTTATACTATGTAGTGATTACAGAAATATAGGGAATTATTATAATATTTATACATGGATTGAATATGAATATACTAGTGTGTCTGTGGAATTCCAGTTTCTTGGCTCAGTTACAATTACGCTTCGTTGTCCACCATCACTGTTTGAATTGACGGAAAACTTTTCCTGAATAGTTAATTTAACCATTTATTTTCCAAAATCATTTCAGTAGCTATGGCGTCATGCGCTTCTTGACACGATCACGCTAGATTCCGCGGGCATGAGGTATTTTCCCGCCGTAAAAAGTAGCCTGTGTCCGTGCCTAGGATCCTATCTTTATATTAACCAGTCTTACGAAAATCCGTTCAGACGTTAAGGCGTGAATGAGGTAACTTTTAAAACAAACGATTAAAAATCACTAACTTAATTAGTTTTCTGCCTACTGCCTACGCCTTAAATACGATAGCATGAATATTAATAGCCATGTCCTTTTCTAGGTTACTATCTATCACTTACTAAATTCATCAAAATCCGTTCAGCCGTTTAGGCATGATAGAGCAAAACTCTCAGCAAAAACCATAAAAAATCTCAACTCAATAGTTTTCTGCTACTTCCTACCCCCTAGTACGATGACGTGATCATTTTGATCTTATATCAGTTTTTAGGGTAACCATCTATCACCATCCCAAATTTCATCAAAATCCGTTCAGCCGTTAGGCGTGAAAGAGTAACAGACAGAGTTTGTAGTATCATTGCGCTGTCAGCAGTAACGTTTGGGGTAGTAGTAGCTTAACCAATCTAAAACCTTATCACAAGGAATGATAGAAAAAATATCTTCTCAATTCAATATTTCTATCCTTTTCAAAAATAAACAGTTAACAGAGTACACTCATAATAATATCTCACAGAATGATACTTCGTATGATACACTCATTATCTAATTCATAAGTTTTTCCCATAAAAGTTAGATGCGTGGTGGATTATTCTCACCATTATCGAAACAGAAGAATTTACTCAATTCAATAGCTAACTTTGAACGTATCAAACCAACTGAGCCCACTCGTTCTGGAGCAGGATGATAAACTCTACCTGTTTCCGGAATCATCACACTTTATCAGGCTGAAATTTCAACGTCACAATGTATCGGCATGATTATGGGCCAGATGTATTTCTGAGACTCCCAAAGATTCCTTTTCTACAATGTGCGTGAACACAATGGGGCAATCGTCACATCTAACGAAATTTCGTTCCTCCCACACTTAGATAAGTACGGGAATTCTTTATACCATCTGTGTTGTTGATCTTCAGTTGGTGAAAAAGAACTTCAAAAACTTCTTTTCCTTGAAACAAGACGTGAAATTTTTCATTCTGGAGTCATCTAGAAATAACTGACAAAGATATTCTACATAATTAGCGAGTATTCAGTGTACTTACCATCCTTGGTGATCTATATAATAGAAATATCTCTTATGTTAGGTTCTGGTTCTTGTCCTTGGATGTATAATTTCTATTCCATAAATGAGAAATCCTTCCATTATTGATTACTCTAAGAGTTTTTTAACATGATTGAATCTAACATACAAGTACTTCGGGTTCAAAATCAAAGTCGAGGACAAAAATTAAAATATCATGTGTAGAAATGAGAGAAATTGACATGTTTACAAACATTTGCGATGTAAATTTACCGAATTTTGACAGATACCATAGATAATAGATATGTCAAGTTCAGGTATGTAACCATAGACATATGTATGTACCACAGAATAAAGAATATAAAGAATACTTCGCTGTAGTTAATCTACTGCAGGAATCTAATTTTTCTATAGTTGTTCCATAGATGGCGGTAGTTTGCTACTTAGTAATACAGTAACCTGTTTTAGCAAGGGACATTGCCATCTATCGATGAACTTTCGAAATGAAGGTGACATCAGTAGGTTTCTGCCTCCTATTTTATCGACTTGTGTCCGATAGATGACGGGGTATGCTATTCGGTAATACAGTGTCCTTATTTATACAAAACTGTTTTACCACCACGAGACACCGCCATCTGTGGATCAATTATTGAAAATAATTTGGATTCATTGTTCTGTACGCATGTCGATGTTCGACCTTGAGATAATTTGAATGTTTTATCTTTTACATTTACATTTACTTAACCCCAAATATTTATAAAATCAATTTTGAATATTTCGAGCTTCGGCATATAAGATAAGGTAATACTAAATAAACTCCCAAATTCATTATCGTAATGGCGTTGTCACCAAAAGCTTCAGGAGAATACATTGCCTCTCGTGCAAAAAATGTAAAAATCAAAGAGAAGGAATCAAACTTGGGAATTTGGTGAGTGCAAAGCATGATATCAGAGACACAATGTATTCTTATATCATGCTCTGAACTATGAAGGAAAAATAGAGCAGCTAACATGTTTCTATCGTCATAAAAATAAATACAGATGACAATTTAACTGTTTTTAGAGTTTAATTATTTTCCAAATGAATGACGAAGATTATCTACAATGGTTCTCTTTATCGTTAGTTATTAGCAAATCCATGGTAACTTTTGGAATTTATAGCTTTATGATGAAATCAAAAGTGGAAAACTCCGTCCGTCTAACTTTAGTCAGGTAGAACTACATCCCAAACCAGATGATCCATGGGCGTTAGACTGGATACTTTTTTGTCGATACATTAAATTTCTGTTTTTGGCACATAGAAAATGAAGTAGGATGGAAGGTGGAAGGTTACACGGGATATTTTGCCCTTTGTGCTGCAGTGCAGTTAATAGAGCAATGAAGGTAGTAAATTAGACTACAGGCCCGTGTTGAAAAAATTATGGGTCATTTGAACCACCAGGTGACCTATCTAGAACGATATAGAGCATAAAATATTATGATTCAGCACTATGCCGTCACAGGTAAGCTGTCCAATTGAGTGCAGGTGAGAATTCGAAAGTAGAGATAGATCCGTGAAAAATAATAAGAAAACGCGTAGCGCCGTAAAAAAATGTGGAGCCACAAAGTCGAAATTTTTTTTTTATTTTCCGACAATTACTAGGGTAAATTTGGTCATTTGATTTTGTACGGCATCTGTGTCATACTATTTCAATACTGCTTCTAATCCATTATTCCGCGACGCCGTACAAAAATCATGCGACAAGGGTTGCAATCCCCTCTCTTTCCGTAGTCCAGGGGGTGATTTGACACAACATGAAATAAATTTATTTTGAAAGTATTTTATGCAAACATAATATTTTTTATATGCCGTATATTTTCGTTGGTTCAAAGGGGAAAAAAAACAAAAATCCATTTATTTGTACTAATTTTCATAGTCTTTTCGTGATTCCAGGTTCCTAGTGAGAAACTATGTTGAATATGGGTTTGTATTCTATCCATTTATACCAAAATACAGACATATGTCACTAATAATTCCAAAATACAACATATTTTTGAAGAAGTACTCATGACACTGAAGTTGGCAGTACAAAATCAAACGACAAGGGGGTCTGCTAACTTCAGTGTCCTAAGTTTTTCTCAAAAATATGTTGTATTTTGGAATTATCAGTGACAATATGTCTATATTTGGTATAAATGGATAGAATATAAACCCATATTCAACATAGTTTCTAACTAGGAACCTAGAATCACGAAAATACTATGAAAACTAGTACAACTAAATGGATTATGTCTTTTTTTCCCCTTTGAACCAACGAAAATATACGGCATATGAGAAATATTATCTTTGCATAAAATACTTCCAAAATAAATTTATTTCATGTTGTGTCAAATCACCCCCTGGACTACGTAAAGAGAGGGGATTGCAACCCTAGTTTTTTTCCCTTGTCGCATGATTTTTGTACGGCGTCGCGGAATAATCGATTAGAAGCAGTATTGAAATAGTATGACAAAGATACCGTACAAAATCAAATGACCAAATTTACCCTAGTAATTGTCGGATAATAAAAAAAAAATTTCGACTTAGTGGCTCCACATTTTTGTACGGCGCTACGCGTTTTCTTATTATTTTTCACGGATCTATCGATGGTAAGAATGCCATACAAAAATATGTGACCAAAATGTACCCACTCCACCTGTACTTTCGAATTCTCACCTGCACTCAGTTGGACGCTTACAAGTGACGGCATAGTGCTGAATCTCATTAGTTTATGCTCTTATATCGTTCTAGATAGGTCACCTGGTGGTTCAAATGATCCATAATTTTTTCAACTAAATGGATCATTTCAGTTCATTTATGTAAATGTAAATCATCATTTATTGAGTGAATAAGTGATGAATTCAGTGTATTACATTTAACGATCAAAATTTTGTATCGTAAAAGGGTATAAACATACTATTTCAATTTTAGAATAACCCAAAATGTTGGATCCCATTATTATGCAACAATAACTAGCGAGGAACTATCAAAAATACTGAAAAGTGATACAGATATCGATATTCCTCTCCTACCAGAGCGGCTAAAATGTTTGCATGAAGTAGGTAATGTGCTGCTCGAAAAATACGAGGGAAGTTTTAAGAATATGGTTGAAGAAGCTGGTAAGAGTGCAAAAAAATTATTGCAATCTATCGTTGACAATTTTAAATGTTTCCGAGATGAAGCAGAATATGAAGGTCGAAAAGTGGCCCTATATAAGCGAGCCCAAATTTTAGTTGGAGATATTTGGGCCTGCTTTGAAAATAAGGGCTTGGGGCACTTTGAAGACATCAACAGTATAACGATGTTTGCTGATTACAGGGTTCCCCAGACTCTAATCTATTTGGTGTTCTTGAATATACAGAAGACTTCACTAAAAAAACTGTCTGAAAATACATTCTTACAAAATGGAGAATCGGAAGAAGTGGAAATTAGGGATGCTCCATACATGCTGTTGAATTACTGACTGAATATGTTTCGAAAAGTTGCCCGATCATGAAGTGAATTCAATTTTGATTGATCACTTTTTGTGGGACTTCAGGAGGAAGCATGCAAAGGATATAGAAGAGAAGAAAATACCTTCCACAAAACGTACTGTATTTTTTATTGAACAAATAAAAGCTTGTTTATATGGAAAAATACAAATGTTTAATATCGTCGGTCCAATGCCAAAACATGAATGTGAAAAATCGTGATTTGGAGTTATTGAGGATTTAAGGTTTCAATGCTCTGTGAAAATTCAGGTTTTGTTGGGTGGTTGTTGGAATAATTTAATTTCTTCGCAGATGTAGGATCTGTTTCAACAGTTTATGACCGGTTTATCATTTTTTGTTTATTAGCCCCCACCTTCCAAAATGTCAGTTGAGTACAAACTGAAGTTATGTCAAGGGCAGAACATCTACACCCACTAAGCATGATGCTGAGAGATTCGGGGTTTTGGCATTGTCAAGAACTGTTTAAGAGGTTCTTGAAAATGTAGATAAGAAAAAATCACCAATTTTGCCACATTCATGGTTTTGCCACAGCCGTCTATAGAGAAAGCCTGGAACACAGTTTGGCACCGCCGCATTGAAACGTCGACGGGAGGCCTACTCCGAGGCCTACTCTATCGATGCGATAGCGCGGGATGCGAATATAAAACTGCATTGAAGGCACGTCATTAGCAATTCTCGAAGAAATAAACAATATTTGACCCTACTTAGTCAATAAATGAATATCTGTGCTTGAGAATCTCAATCATAATGATCTGAATAGTAGATAATGTTATTCAATTTATTGTTCAGCAAGAACAGTCGCGCTCCCAATAATATTTTTTCGACCTATATCCAAACGGGAATTTATATGAATATTTCATCAATTAATTAACAGAACTACGACACGATCTAATATCGGAAAATTGCGAGATACATTCGAAAGATAATTTTGATTACCATTATCAGAATTAGGTGATATTGTAACGAAGATTAAAATAGATCTTAAATACCTTTGTGTAGGTAAAATGAAAAATTTTCTCATCAATTCATAGCATGAAGCAGACTGGGAATGCAATATAAATGACATTATTATTGTACTTGAGGAGTACTTAATTTTATTAGAAAAGAATTTGCCTGAATTGGTCATTAATGATTTCAATTTGTTTCAGTTTTGTCGAAATTTTTATTATGCCTATCTAACAAAAATGCCTCTAAGGAAGATAAAGAACATTGCAGCAAATCTAATGAATTTTTTTTAAGATCTGAATCCTCATTGCCTACGTTTTTATAACGAGTAGGCAAATTTATCAGTTAAGACCACCTATTGAGGGTAAGATCGAAAGGAGGATCTATTCAAATCATTTGGAGAGATCTGAACATTTTTATGAATAATTTGTTAGAAGGTTTCTATGTATTTGTTAAGAAACATCGACAGTTAATTATTTTCTAAATTGAGTATATAAAAATAAATTGCATTGTTAACCTTCTTAATCTCCCAACCTGAAATATCTATTTTACTTGAATAATTAGTAATAAGGTCATCAAAATCTACTATAATATCAGAGTTCATAAAGCTTTCTATTCATTTTTCCTGTCTTATAATAATATCATTTCTTCTCAACTGCGGATCGGTACTTTCTTTTGGAGTCGGTTTCGAAGGTATTTCGGTAAATTTGGAAAAATTTTTGGAACAGCGTTTGGTTTTAATTTGGGTTGTCTTAATGAAATCATTTGAATAGTTCCATCCGGTTTTTAAATACTTTCCTCTGTAATTACATCTTTATTTTCGAATTTTGTCTTGGAATTGATTTTACCCAAACTTTTTTAAATTTTCATTTTCAGGAAATTTTAAAGAACTCACATATTTTCGATCTTTCAAGTAGGAATAATTATTGATCCTGCAAGCAGGGAACACAACATTCCGTACCATCTCCTCAGAAGGTGATCCCAACTACACAATACAGAATCGAATTGAACTTTATTTCACTTCACTTAAAACGGTATTGCACTATTTTTACCGAGATTTTCACCCACTGTTTTCACTAATTTAGCAACCACAAACGATACCACGCATAGATTTACGCACCACGTGTGTAACTAACCGGTAAGGCGGTAAAGCCTATGTGTTGTTTTCAAAGAGTTGTTTTCATCTGGCTGGCCTCCCTACGGCGTTGCCATATTTCGCTGTTCAGGGCTTGTACTTTAGACGGCTGTGGTTTTGCCTTGGGACCGACGATATGTAATAAAAAAAAATTTGTCCATTTCATACTAATTGTCGATATAACGAAACCTTCCTATGTTTAAAGGGAACTTCAAAAAAATTTTCTTGGATAATGGTAGATTCTGTAAAAATGCTGTCAGTCAAAGTTGCCCTAGTAGATTCCTTGACAGGATGACTAAATAGAACTCTATAATGAAGATACTAAAAAGGATTCTATCGTCTTAGATGTAAAGTAGAATACTATCATTTTTGATATTGTACAGAATACTGTAGAATCTGAAGTGCGCTACCTATTGCTTTATCGCTGAAGTAAATCATCTGCAATTTTGTTACAGATCATTGACAGATTTTTCAGCTGTTTTTCTTTCCAAAACGTCATTTCCAGATCATGAATTTTTATATCATGCTTCAGATAAAAAACGATGAAAGAAGTTTGAATTTCAGATTAAATAGCAGCATTAGTAGAAAATCAGTCTACCATTTGGGTAATTATTTAGATCTAAAAGAACTGGGCTTAATTTAGGAGTTAAAGTAAAGTTTTCAGCATTAAATCCTATAAATAGTTTGTTGAAGTACTACAAACTTTTATAATCAATTGAGCAGCAAGTGTTTTCACGATAATCTAGGACTAGGAACTGAAATATCATCTGTTTTCGAGATGACGAGCGAAGACGATATACGACTTAGACAAAAACAGGAGAAAAAAGACCTTCACTCAAAAATTCAATCTATGAAGAAGAGTGTACCTAAAGGTGATAAAAAGAAAAAAAAGGAAATAACTGAACAAATTGCCCAACTAGAGAAAGAATTAGAGGACAGGCATCAAGAAGAACTTTTACCGTTCAAAGGAGAAGCTGACCCAGAAGAGACTATTACGGCAGATATTCCTAGTGAGAAGTTGTTGAAATGGTCAAGTTCCTGTTGAGGATGGTGTAAAAATAGAACTTCAGACATCAAGAGTTTCAAGAGCCCAAAAAAGGCGTGATAAAAAGGCCCTTGAAGAGGCAGAACGGGAAAAAAGGATTTTAGAAGAAAAGGAAAAGAATAAAGACGGTCCCAAAGTTGTAGAATTAAATACAATTAAAAAAGTTCTTAAAGAAATGGGTCTAACTTTACACGATGTTGCCAGCCGATGGAAACTGTCTATATTGCGCAGTTAATCACAACTAGAATCTAAAAACCAGGAGTCCTACTCAGTCACCAAACTCAGGAAACTTACCGCTAATTTCATGAAGAGAACAAAGATGATTTTATACCTTTTATGTATAAAGATTCTGGAGAACCAGTTAGTGAGACTTATTTTGAAGAGTACTGTAAAGAAGTGGCTTCTACAAAGCTGTGGGGTGGTCAGCTTGAATTAAAAGCATTGTCGAATATTCTCAAGTGTCCTATTAAAGTTATTCAAGCTAGTGGTCCACCCACTGTCTTAGGCGAGGATTTTAGTGGTCCTGAATTTAATTTTAACTTACCATCGGCATATGTATAGTCTAGGCGAACATTATAATTCAACTGTGGAAGATCAAGTGATGATTGAATTAACCGCTTTAATTATTGATCGATTAGTTATTTCTGCAATTTTTCTTGAATTCGACCTGGATACCTCTTAAAAATCATCCTACTTAAGAACAACTGTTTAAAGTTTTGCCCAACATGGGTTTTGGCAAAAATCTATTGATTTCACTTGCCAATTGTT
>CM024244.1:19064804-19132244 GCA_013421045.1 Propylea japonica
GATTCTGTAATAGATCCAAATATTTTTGCAGCGTTTTAGTTACCATCGATGAAACTGGCCCTATCATGTAATTACCACCCCAGCATTCGTTTGGCAAGAGAAGTGATGTGTCTGCTGCTGTTGAAACCAGTGCACCTTGTTCTAGCAGAAAAATTGCCCAGCAAGTCGATTTGGACGATAGAACTGTTCGGAATATTTTTTGAAAATAAATGGTTACAAATGTTATAAGGTGCAAACCTTTCAGGAAATTTTCCAGAAGACCATTTCAAAGAGAGGAATTCTGGGGAAAGATATGGAAAAAGAGAATGAGAGTAGTTCTTTTCTGAGCAATATCTTATTCACGAATGAGTCATCGTTTTCATTGCATAGAAAACATAACCCATCCGTAGTAAGATATTGGTCTAAGGAGAATAAGCACCTTAGTATTTCTGTGCGTACCCAGTATCCTGAAAAACTTAATGTTTGAACAGGAATGCTGGGTAATTACATGATAGGGCCATTTTTCATCGATGGTAACCTAACGCTGCAAAATATTTGGATCTATTACATAATAAAATTATTCCGACAGTTCGACAGCTACCAATTAATTTTGATGATGTCTGGTTTCAACAGGATGGCTGCCCAGTCATAACGCAAGCGTAGTCACACAATATCTAAGAACGACTTTTTCTGACCACAAACGAACCATCAAATGGCTTTCCAGATCTCCAGATTTATCTCCCAATGATTTCTTTCTTTGGAGATATCTCAAAAATATGGTGTATGGGCAAGAATTGAAAGAGCGACGAACATTATTGAATTAAGTTCCAAAATAATCCAACTTTGTTTCAAAAGAGCAAGTACGCCGAATCTTCTCCCGAGATACGAGATTGAATCTTTATAACAGATTTGGTTACTGTTTGGCACATCAAGGTGGATTATTTGAACATTGGATTTGAATTTGTCTTCAATTTAAAATGTTTTAATTCGTTTTCTTCTATTTTCGTAGGATTGATTTCTGTTTTCTTTTATTTTCGTTGAATTTATTTTTGTTTTTCGCCAAAAATTTATTTTAATTTCAAACCAGTTATGGCGAAAAAGAACCTGAATATTAATTTACAGGAAAGTATTCGTTTCATTCATTGAGTCGAATAACTTCCACCCATAAGAGTGGAGAAAATTTGTCGTATTCATTTTCATAGACATGCGACGTTATCCATCTCCCGTTTGGAGTGTTACTGATTCATTCGATATTCGATCCTAGATCGTTGCTTGTGCACTTCCTCCACTCACTACAGACTGCCATTCCAACAGACCAGCCGCTTATTCAACATCGCATCGCTCCGAGGTTTCGATTCTTCCACTGTTCCACTGGACATCGAGCCTGCTTAAATTTAACACTGAACTCCCGTGTTTCCATCCGTTTTTCTTCCACATCTGTATACACTGGGATACATCTTCTACAGGTGTCCGACTGTTTACTTATGAAATCGGAAGTGTGCCTTCTGCTTAAGATGTGAACATTTAATAATAAATTATTATAATTGCTCTCAATGAATAGCGGTTATGGGATAACAGGTTATCAAGGAGCACCCCATCTCTAGCAGTCTCGATTTAATCCAGTTTATCTGGCAGCCTGCTCCGCTCCTGATAATAGAGCAGAACGAAGAAGAAGGGATGAGGGTTTCTCACGAACCACCCCCTTGTAGAGATAAGTAATCCATTTATACGTTCGTATTAAAAGGGTTTTGCCGTAGGAATAATATTTATAACATAATCTGCGTCAAGGTAATCCCGATGGTGTTGCAGTCTTTCAGGGGTAAAAAAGTTTTAATACTTTTCGTGCTCGTCCGTTAAGAAGCATATGCGGGGAATTAGATGTTAGCTGCATTCAGGTTTCGGGTTAGGTTGCAGCGGTGATTTGTGGTTTCAGAACCATTCTGAAGGCGTCGCTCTCAAGGAGTTTTTATTAATAGTTTTTTCATTTATAATACAGGGGTTTCATTGGGAAAGGGAATACTTCACAGTGCATAGGTGGCACCAATACGGTTCTAGAGATACCCCATTTATTGGGTCTCACTGTCTTTGTAGCCGAGATACAGGGTTTTTATTAATTTTGCCCGTTTCTTCCTGAGGCCGTACCAGACGAACCACCCCCGTATATTTTCTTCATATTTGGCAAATATGTTCCTAATTGAGAGCCCAAACATATCATGCAATAACCGCCTCGAAAATCCAGGTCCGGGTTAACAAAAAGTTATGAATCGTTTGAATCCTCGAAACACACCCTGTACATCGGGATTTTGAAAATCTGTTTTAATATTCGAAAACACCTCTAAAAACTAAACTGAGGCGTATACTTCAAATTTTCGCGCAGAAAGTTTTACTCCCACAAATTTTCAAGGTAAATGTGAAGTTTTTAGGACTTGGATACCCGAAAGTGGTTTGAAGTGACTTTAACAATGAATTATCAACAATATTGAATCCATAATTATTTCAACATTACTCTGTAATTCATTTTCACATTGGTTCTCTCCTTTTATAGCCGTATACTTGAAAATCCAGGTCCGAGTTAACGAAAAATTATCGGTCATCCCTATTGGTAGACTCTTTCTATATTCTATTCAAAGAACTAACATTATACAATACATAAACAAAAACAGAAAGTTGGCGAAAATTCAGGTTATATTTCTACTCACAATAACTTCAAAACGGATCAACCGATGTCGCAAGCTGATAAACTCAATGAAGCTATTCAGATCCTCAAAATGAAAGCTTTGGTGTTCTCAAATTCTTCAATGCTACTTTGCTAGAAAACACATCCGAATTTATCATAGTTCTGCACTCAAGTACAGGGTCTTTATAAATGATTGTAACAGCGCAGTTGGCTTTGGATTGCAGAATACTAATCTCTAACCAATCAGAGCATAGCATGATCATAGAATTCTGTGGTTTGCATAATCCAAAGCCAACTGCGCTGTTACAATCATTTATAGAGACCCTGTATATCAACTGAAAGCTATGGAACTTCTAAACGATTTCAGATGAAAACGAAAAAGTGAATTGTTCGGATATGCTCTATTTCTGCGTGGAGAGGATGTACTATTGAAAATCTATATTCTATAGTGAATCGGAATTCGAAGAAAATGGACAGAAAATGGTTCTGCATTCAACCGACGATATGAAAAGTTTGAAAATACTAACTAGTTCTGTTCGAGTGTTGAAGTGGCCAGAAATTTATCGGTCCCATAGCACACAAACGAAAAATTATTTAAGAATTTTTCTGAGCTCGAACTACTCTACTTATTTGACTTGAAATATGGGCAGCGATCTTTACAGCTCCATATGTTCAATCCATTCAGTGAACTACCATCGGCATTATCAGAAACATATGATCATCAGAGGGTATGAAAATTATAAGTAAAGGTGTCCCAAAATTAACGCAAGATTTGAATTAAATAGAAAACGCCGTTTTTAGTCTTTTGATAGTTATATTTTTATTGACTCGTAAAGTACATAGGATAGGTTTATGTATGAATAACACATCGGACAATGGCGCTCCACGGCTTTGCATGCACATGCGCACTATTTTTGTTGAAATTTTCCATGACCATTCTGCATAAATGTGGCTGAATTTCGTTGATGCAGCGTTGAATCTCCTCCTTTATGCACGTATGGTTGTGGGCTTGTTGACATAGACTTGTTATTTCAATAACCCCATACAAAGAAGTCTAATGGTGTTGATCAGACGACCTGGAAATGTCTCATGCACACTCTCTTCTCTGTCCATGGTCATTAGGCTTCAATTGTTGTGTTAATTGAATTTTGTGAGCATGAAGACACAGATCTTTTTGGTGAGTATACGCTGTAGAGAGGTTCTTGAGCAATTCTTGTCCACGACGTCGAATTAAGGTTCCTGGATTGTCAGCAACACTCTCACGCACTGCTTCGACATTCACATTTGAACGGCTTGTTTTTGACGACCAGTGTGTTTGGCGTCTCCAACGGATCCAGTCTCCATGAATTTTTCAATTAATCTTTTCACAGTTGAACGAAGTTAAAACACTATTCCGACCATATTTTGTATGAAATTTTCGAACTGCAGCCGCAAAGCTTTTAACTATTTTTGAAATATTCTTTAATAATGAAGACACGTTGTTCTATCGTGTAACGCTCCATTTTTAATAACCCTATACTGTTAGCTGTCAAATTGCTTTTTTTTCAGGGTTGCCAACACTTCACTGCACAAATGGCGGCAAATTCAAAACTTGCGTTAATTTTGGGCCCCCCCTTTATAAGTATACGTTCATGAAAACAATGCTATTTTAAGCTGGATGGAAAATTGTGTCCTAAAATTTCGTAAACAGACTTGACTCTTTCTTACACTTCATTGCAAATAGTTCAACTGAATCCGCAGAATTCTCCAATATTTATCTGTATCTAAAATAATATCTTGCATGGTCGTATTTACTGCTCGAACTAAACTCCAGAATCAGGAAGTAACTTCAATTCCTTCCACATAAACACTTAGTAGGAAACTCTGTCTGGTCTGGAATCAATATCCACCCCAAGACATTCGAATAGAAACAGGATATTTGATTGCGTCTGTTCGAAACTCGCTAAAATCTCTTAAGGCCTGCGGTTGTGAACACTTCTCTAAATTTTCTGTACAGCGTCATTGTTTGTCGCTGAGTGAAACTCACAAATATTAACAGATATAGAGAATATTTGGTACAACCATTCCATGTTGTAAATGTTCAGCAAAATGAAAATGATCCAGTTCAAGAAAAGCTTTTACTCGAGATTCAATTATCTTGCATCAGCGGCTGGTTATGACGGACGTAATAATATGGTGTCGATTTAATTAATGGATAATTTCACTGAGATAGAAAATAAAGATGCTATCGAGACTGAATTGGTTTTTGTGAGACTGTGCTCTGTGTAAGAATTGCTGTATATAGCGTTGTAATGGCATCGTTCTTGGAAATCATTATATGGCAAGAATAGAAAACTTTAGAAGATGAGACATAATCATTGCGAAGTTATTACGCATAAATGAAATCACTTCAGTTTATACACTACTGGAAAAAATTAAAGGAAAAAAACAATTCCAAATTTTTCAGCAATTTTCAACATGCCGTAACTTTGGGAGGAATGGTCGTACAAGGAATTTAAAAAAGGAAATTGTAGCTTCAAGTGCCTAGTTTTTGGATTAGAACTTCAAAAATTGAAGTTTCAGTGGTTTTCGAGTAATGATAGAAAAATCAGCAACAAAAAAATTCTCAAAATTTTACCACTTTTTTTTCTTGTCTACGAGCGTGTAAATTTATTTTTGCATAATCGTTTATAATGATGGGATACTTTGTTAATTCAGCTTTAATTTATTTTTTTATTGACCTCAATACGTCCACTTATCGCCGAGATATCGGTCTTCAATGGAAAAGGATCCATTTGTCTTTGAGACGTTATTGAAAACAGGGGTGGCAATACCCGCTATTAAATTAATAAAATTTCATTCGTTAGTTTTATTTATTTTTCTTTTTTTGAAATTTATGTACTATCGGTAATTAAAATGTGGAAAAAGCTCGAGAAAATTCTTTTTTGCCTTTTTTAAGATTAGAGCTTCTCAGAGCAAACACTGATCCTTATTTTTTTCAAAAATTCAATCGAGTCAAACAAAAAAACGACTCGCTGGATTGAGTTGGCTCTTCGTGAGGTTTTTATCACATATTGAACTGTGAAAGTCACACTCAACATTATTGGTTTCCTCAACATTTTCGATCCAGCGGTAGATTTCCCAAGAAACCACCAAAAGCCCTTTTTTTGTTGAATTTTTATATTGATGCGACATGAAGAAAAAAAAATTTCTATGAATAAGCAATGGTTGTTCATTAATGGGAGTTCATTTAGAGTCTTGAAACCCTCCTTCATTTTCTGTGCGATCATTGGTTGCTGAGAAATCGATAATCAAAGACAAATGGATCCTTTTCCATTTGAAGACCGATATCTCGGCGAGAAGTGGACGTATTGAGGTCAATAAAAAAATAATTAAAGCTGAAGTTAACAAAGTATCCCATCATCATGACGATTATGCAAAAATAAAATTTACACGCTCGTAGATAAGAAAAAATAAGTGGTAGAATTTTTTTTTCTATCGTAACTCGAAAACCACTGAAACTTAAAATTTTTGAAGTTCTAATCCAAAAACTAGACACTTGAAGCTACAATTTTTTTTTTATATTCCTTGTACAACCATTCCTCTCAAAGTTACGGCATGTTGAAAATTGCCGAACAATCTGGAAATTTTTTTTTGATCCTTCAATTTTTTCCAGTAGTGTATATTTTGGGTGGTATGTCACACGTTACCGCTCTCTTGTTTGATTTATTTCTGTTATAATTGGTTTTTAACCAGTTACTGATTTATTCATTCATTATTTTATATTCAACAAGCATCTTCATCTGTGTATATTTCCTGCTGGCCTTATAATGGTTTAATACTGAAATATATCGCCAAAGAAATAATTATCAAAAAAGCGTGACTTTCTATATTTTCTCTAATTATATACCAAACACACTTATGGAAGGATGCATATCTAAAATTTATCATTATCCTCGATAATTGTAACATTTCTTAATCAAGGTAGTGAAATACGAAATGTCAGAATAACCAGAGCTCTAGTTTGACGTTCATTTGTATTTACATTGAAACCAAACTATTCTCTTCTGACAAATCCAAAATGCTCTGCCGTAACCCAGAACGACAATTAATCCATAATCCACAAAAATCACAAAGAATGAAACCGCGCCTATCGAAGGTAAAACCACAGTAATGAAACACACTAGAAAGCCAAGTTCCGCCTATTCCAGATTCATTACTGAAGCCTGATGATTGTGAGCTCAATTCCCAAATGCATTATTGAAATTGCATGCTTCGCTCATGCGTTTGTGACTTTTTTCTGATTCGAGTCAACAATACACGAATTTGCATGCAATTTGAATTTTGATCGCGGAGGCGGATGCCTGAGTTTTATATACTAGAGCAGAAGACTGTTGTCATAAAATGAAATGAACTGCAGCAACTTTTCTACTGTATGATTTGCCTAACAGGAGGAGTAGACATAGTTTGCCAGTTTCTCCATATTTTTAAATAATTTCCTAATAATGAATTGATGGAATAATAAGAGCATGAACGCTCAAACTATGTTTTAGGTTAAAATCAACAGGGAAAATTGTTTTTCATATTTTTCAATTTCGACGCGAATACATTGACAATATTATATCAGCTATGACTTATGGCATAACTCACTACTTTCTAGGACCGACCGCAAACTTCGTGGCAGTATCATATTCACATTTCTGCAATTTGAAAGGTTCATTGGTCAGGTACCTGTATACACATTCACTTAATCGAGTACAACCATCAATGTATATTGTACTAGCAGACCCAACAGACGTTGTTCTGTATACACAAAAATCATCCAATTCGATCCAGCCCTTTAGTTGCAGAGTAGATGAATAACCTGAATAACGACTACAGCGCCATAGCATGAATATGAACGAAGTAGCGAGATGTTTACCATTTGTCGCATGGACCGAAGCGTCTTGCAGTTTGCAATTTTACGGCCCTCAGTCCACGTCGCAGTACTTTGTATCATTCAGAGTTATCCTGTGCTGATGAGTCCTAACAAGGATGAAATGGCCATCCATAGATGCTCTGTTTGATACCACTTCCTTGCATTTTGTCTTGAACGAGGACGAGATTAGCTCCGAAGTACGAGTTTTTATATTGGTTGATTTCAAACGATATTTACTACTGCTTTCATTATTTTTTCATTCAGTTTATCTATCTTCATTCACCTAATAAATTCCACTCGAATCGGACATCTTGTTATTGAAGTATAGAGATTCTTCTTTTCAATATCCCAATTTGATTTCTAGTTGACACCATTGGCACAAATTTTGCATGGGGCTCATTATGAGCGTCAGTAGAAATGAAAGGCTCAATTTTTTTGTCCTGTCATCCTAACAATTTTTTTATATATCTAAATCTTCACTCAAATTGCAGCATTAGTTTATTCTATGAATATACAATGTAATTAATGAACTATAGTCTACTCATTCGTATCATTCAAAAAAAATGAGCGCACTATTGAATAGTTCTACAAATCCGAACTGTTGTTTTCTTGTTCAATATCTCATTGAAAAATCTTTATTTCAATCCTCAAAATTTCAAATTCAAAATGAACGACTTGCTAGAAATTCAGATGAATTGCTTCTCTGCGAATTTAGCAGACACCGACGCCTCGCAAATCATAATGCCTTCTCATTTATTTCCACTTCTAATTCTTCTAGATGAAGTCAGTAAGCAGATTATTTGCCACTCTGCCAAAAGATCATTTAAGCATCTCCTGAACGAATAGAAACTCAATGTTTCAATGCAGAAAGTACATCAAAATACACTATTTATGTCTGAGAGCTTAATCATTTGTTCCTATCCTCTCATCATAACAAAAAAAAAAAATCAGAAGCTTTTAGTAGCTTCTTTGTTCTCCGCAAATAACAAAAGATTCATAATGTAGAACGACCATTATTTCGACGTTCTTAGAGCTGGCGATTTATATTAATTGAACCACCATAAATATGTATGAAGATGTCGAATATTGGTAAGTGATTTCATTTTCATTAATTGAATTTAGCATTTACCTACCTATTAGATGTAACAGATCGAGATTTGAAGTGTACTGATGGCTAGAATTGGTGATCCCTGAACTCCAACTTTAAACCCTAAAAGTTATCGAAAATGCATGCTAAAGATTATACAGACATTTTTTGATAGGAACCAGATGCTCAATTTAATTTTTGCTAAGGTATGTCGTTCCAGATATTTAAAATGAACTTTTTATTTTTTTATGGAACACTAATAATTTCTTTCGACTTAAAAATAATCATCGTTTCTTTCTCGCTTCAAATATGTACGACTTGTCAAATATCACCTTTACATCAGTTACGACGTAACTGGATACATAACTGGTCCAAATTTTTCAGTGGATGTAGTGATAAATGATTGGTTCAATTTTGTTCAGTATAATCCACAAGAATTTAAGGGGGACCTGGCCCATCCTTTGCCCCCATAGCGCCGTCACTGATCTACGAGCAATATATTACAGGTTATATATTTCTGAAGAGAGAAAAAAATGATGATTGTTATTGAGCATAACTAGTTATTGTTTCTATAAGAAAACATAAAAGTTCATATGATAAATCAGGAAGGAAATCCAAATGAGAAATTTTCTGTAAATTGTTTTTGTTTCAAGTTTGAACCACTAATAGAAAGGGGCATAATGACTAAAATTGAAATTGCAGAAATGTCAATTTTGGCATATAACTCTAAAAAAAAAGACGATAAAGCAAAGTGTCACAATGAGTTTTCTCGAAAAAAGACCAACGCAATTATCTCTATCTCATTGAGTTAAAAGTTGTAGTTCAGGAAAATCTGGCCATCCTGTACAGATTCCCTATGGAATGAAATATTTTATTCCATTCGTGAATAAAAAGGAAGTAAATGAAATGTTACCTCATGGCACTGATAGGGGAAATTAGGAAAATGTTGTAAATATTATTATATATGTCTCAAAATTCACCATGCAAATCAATATCTCTAACCTCAGTCATAATAATGTTCATACAACAACTATAATAATAATAATAATAATAATGTTTATTCATTCCTAAAATTACACATAAAATGAAGTAAAGATGGAATAAGTCTAAATACAAAAAACGTAACTATCAATCAACTATTTTTACACAAACTGTTTGAATTCATCAATATTGTATGGCTCACAACTTAAAATTAACATATAAAGCTTTCCTGAATTTGATGTGACAAGATAGATTTCTTATTTGTGAGGGCAATATGTTGAATAAGTTTACTGCCATACATTCAACACTTTTTTCCTTTAGCGTGGTCTTATGCGCTGGTACAGAGAAAGGGAACATTCTTCTCGTATT
The DNA here is from genome assembly GCA_013421045.1 of Propylea japonica. NCBI lineage: Eukaryota > Metazoa > Arthropoda > Insecta > Coleoptera > Coccinellidae > Propylea > Propylea japonica. The sequence continues at coordinate 19,074,795 of CM024244.1, forward strand.
ATTCAAATTTTTAAATGACTCGAAATAATGATTCTGTTTACTGAAGAAAATCAACAATCTATAAATATATAAACCAAAGATGGTAAGTATATTATTGCTTCTGAAAAAACCCTGCAAGACTGTCTATAGCCTAAATGTAATATAGTTCTCAATGCCCGTTTTTGAATCACAACAAATCACACACATGAGAAGCATTACCCCAAAAAATTATCCCATAGGATAGAACTGACTGGAAATTAGAAAAGTACACAAGTTTCAACAAATCAAAAGCAACCTGATTTTCTCAGCATAAAAAGCATGTAACATATAGAATTTAGTCTTCCTCTAAGTTGTTCAATGTGAGGTCCCCACTTCAAGTGTTTATCTATTACAATTCCAAAAAAAACATGCTATCCCTGACCATGAGATCATTACCTGAAATATTTATAGAAAATGGATAGTGCAGCTTAGATCTTTCATTGTAAAAAAACACATTGTGTCTTGTCTATGTTCAAGATGAGATTGTGGTTACGAAACCAGTCTCCTACCGACTTTAGTACATTATTGGAGGCTTCAATAGCTGTTGAAATATTAGAGGATTTTAGCATATAGTTAGTATCATCTGCAAACATCCTCATTGAGTGCCTTGCTGAAACTTTTGCCTTTGGTAGCCGATTGATATAGATAATAAAAAAGATCGGTCCAGGAATACTTCCCTGCGGCACGCCCATAGTAATCTCTCTCTCCTCCGACGTCAATACTTCACCATCCACCTCCACAGCACTATTTGCTTTTCTGGATGACAAGTAGCTCTTCATTAGTTTTAATTGATTATCTCTTATACCACAATCTTCAAGAATTTCCAGCAATCTACTGTGGTCCACACAATCGAATGCCTTGGAGAGATCTAAAAATAATCCCATAGGTACTCACCTTGCTCGATGGTAACTAAAACTTCATTAATTAGTTCATATATGGCAGTTTCAATATTTCTGTTTTTCATGAAACCATGCTGATGAATCGAAATGACATTAAACTTGTGGAAAAAATTCAGCAACCTGTTAGACAAAATTTTTTCGAAGATTTTAGAGAAGGAAGACAAAATACTGATAGGTCTATAGCTGTTTGGATGTTCAACAGGACCTTTCTTATATAAGGGTTTCACAATGGCAATTTTCAGTTGGTCGGGAAAAATGCCCTCTCTGAAAGAACGATTGATAATAAAACATATAGGGGGAAGAATAACTTCTATTGACAGTTTGAGAACCTTCATTGGGATCTCATCATAACCACATGACTGTTTACTTTTTAAAGATTTTACGGTTTTCAGAACTTCATCGTGTGAAATGTCAAACATGTAAAAAGATTTACCAAGCCTATCCCGCTCCTCATTGGGAGATTTACTCAAACCTTCGGTGAGTATAGATGGATAATCAATGAAGAAATTATTGAAATCGTCTGGCATCAAAGAAGAACTGTTACGACCACCAGAAACTGCCGAAGACATCTTGCCTGTTGTGAGACTATTTATGACCCTCCAGGAAGCCTTTGACTTATTATCCGAGTTCTTTATGAAGCTGTTGAAGTGATCTTTCTTAGTTTTGGATAATAGAAGATCATATTGTTTCTTGGTGGATTTATATGTGGCATTGAATTCAGGTCTAGAAAAAGAAATTATGTATAGCAAATCCAGCTGTTTCTTAACATTAATCAATTCGGGTGTTAGTTTGAAGTTTTTCTTTGCTGATGATACATTGATATTTACTTTAGGAAAACACTGTTCGAATGTCCGAGAGAATCTTTCATGAAATATATTCCAAAGTTGACTGGGATCTACCTGATTTGTGAAAATGTCATCCCACTTCAACAAAGACAATTCTTGCAGAAAAAGCTTGGTGGACTCATCGTTAATAATTCTTCTCTTGACTGTTCTGTCTCTTTGTTTACGATTAAAGTAGTAGTGAACTTCAGTGCTGAGTGATCAGAAATATGGTACTCGATCACACTTGTTTGTCCTGCAAGAGTAGTAATAATATTGTCCAAACAAGTGCCTGAAGAAGGACGGGTTGGTTGTCGATTTAATGGTTTCACATGAAAACTTTCCAAGAGAGACATAAAATTTCTGACATCAGGTGAAGTGGAGAGGATGTCCAAATTAAAATCTCCTACCAAAATGAATGGAGCTTTTTCCAGCGAGCATCGTTCGAGTATTGCCCTAAGTTTTTCCAAAATAGATCTACATCTGCCAATGGTTGGGAATTAGGCCTGTAAATGCAAATAAACAGAAACTTGTGTTGATCTACAAAAAATTGAGCTGCAGAGCATTCAATAACATAGGGTATACTAATTGAATTATAGTCCTGCCTTTCGGTACAGGTGAATTCTTCCTTACAGTATATCGCACAACCACCATGACTTCCCCTTGCACGACAGTAGCTTGAAACCAGCTTATATCCAACCAATTTATACGCCTGAAGTTCTTCATTGCATTTCCAGTGTTCAGTGACAGCTACTATATCTGTTTTTCTTGATGAGCCATAAGTTGAAGTTGATTGAAAGCAGTACCCAAAGATTGAACATTTTGAAGAATGAGGCTAAAACATTTCTCTGATTTAAGTTCGGGACTAGCAACATCAATTATGTTTTCAGTTGTTCTCTGTTCTTCTGAAAAAAATTTTTATCAAAGGAAAATTCTCTCAATATAACTCCTCGGGGCCAGAAGGATTCACAAAACACAGTTTTGTAAGCATTTTCATCTGGTAGGCCTATACTAAAAGCCGAATTTTGTCCAATTGTGTTTAACTTTTTCACTATTATGAGATCACTACCTTCTATACCATCCAAAAATGATAACATATCCTGTTCTGTAACTTCTTTACCAGCAATTCTACCAACATAGATCCATTTTCTACGTATTGCACCTTGAATTAAACTTTCTGAACTATCCGTTTTCGTACCAAAACAAACTTTCTTCTTGTGTATTACGGCTGGTTTTCTCCTTTTCTTCTCGACTATGGTCCATTCCGTTTTCTCTTCGGGTACATTTACTCTATTTGAAACTGAATTGCCTCGATTTATCACTGGTGGTACCTCAATAATTTCGTTGTTTACAATGTTTACATTCATTTCATTTTGACGTTGACACTCGGATGACAATGCAAGTTGATCATGCGCATTATCAAGGTTATTTTTGACCACAGAACTGTAAGGATTCTTGGATGTTGATGAGCCAGTGTTGACGGGTACAATTATCTTATCTTGAGGATTCGTGTTTTTGACGGTTTTTTTTGTTGTTTTTATTTGAAGTTCAAGGCTGGAGATCTTAAACTTCAAAAGTTCATTATTTTCCAATAGAATCGTATTTTTACTTCTGGTTTCATCCAAAGAGATTTCAAGTATTCAATTTCAATGCGAAGGGTTTTGTTTTCAGTTCTGAGAGAAATTTCCTCATTTAACTTCAACTGACCTTCGTCTGATGGGGCATGATGACAGGTGGTGTTTTTCCTGTTTGCTGACTTCGGTAGGCATGATGGATGGAAAATATCATCGCACTTTACGCACTTTATGAATTCACCAACTTTTCTGTTGCAATAATTGCAAATTTTATCGGGCATCGGTGGCATCTCTGCCCTAGCACTCGGACTCGCTGAACGATCACTATTATCATCACTATTATGATTGAAAGCAAAAACTCTATCAGAATCTATCGTTTAAGCTTCGCTTCTGATGACTTCCCTCAGGAAAACTACTCTCGGTGTTTTTGTTTGAATTCCACAAATTTTTTCCACTTCAAACGTTTCTCTCTGTGAAAGAAAATATATGTTGAAACGATTTTTTTTGATTCGCCCAAATTTAACCCTTAAAATAATAATTATAATTGTGTCATATCCACAATGTTTAATTTTGATGCCTTATTTGATTCAGTTTTGATTTTAAAGTTCTATTATGTTGCAAGGTGTCCTCTTTGTATTGATTTTTGTTTATAATATGTATTGAATATCTATTTCACAATTGATCGCAAAATGGTGAATACGCCACAATTTAAATCTATTAATTTTGTGGGTTGAATTAACGTGAAATAATAAAAAATGTTATCGGATCTTTCGTTCATTGGCAAATCGACTTAAGGACGAAAATATAAGAATTCAGTTAAAAAAATATATCTGAGGGTTGTTTTTGTCGGTGTGAAAATCAGAAACGTTTCGGCTGCCATTAAAAATACTTTTTGTCTGACCTCTTTACGTTATATGAGAGTGGAGAAATTGGCTGTATGGAACACCTAGGAACATCCTGATATATGGAGAGAGAAACAGTCATTTTCGAGAATGATCAAATTTTGACGGGAATATTTTTTATATTTACCATCATAATATTTTTAAAGGCGAAAAATGTAAGAACTTGCATCCTCAAAACATTTTATAAAATTCCTCGGTCCGCGACAGCCACCATTATTGAGTTATCAATAACAAATTCTTGTTAATAAAATCCAAAATCGCGGCTCGAGTGCGTACGCTTTGAGGCCGAAAAGTGGGATTTTTCCTTAAAGTCTTTAACATACTGAAAATTACTCCTACCCCTCCATACGTTTCCAAAAATCACCACGCATAGAACTGTTGATAACTAACATAAATATTATTGTGTTTTTTACAATTTTGTATTTCCGATATTCAATTGAATTCATTAGTTCTTGTTAAAATGTTATTTGATAAATTTCTATAACAAGAATCTGATCAGTTGGTATGGTTTGCTGAATATCAGAGATACTATGCTGAATATCAGCTTTTCGCATAGAAACAGCACTCTGCTAAAATACATGTAGTGTGGTTTAATCAGTATAATGAAGTCGGGTATTCAGATTGAAGTTTGATTTTGCTATGCAATGCGGAAATAATATACACAAAAAGTAAAATAATCATTGAAATTATTCATTAGCTTTATGGATAGGATTGTTTCCTTTGAAACTAGTAATCCGTTTGGACTCGTTTCGTATTGGAAGGCAAATTCCGTGAACCCCCTTTGAATATTAGTTCTATTTTTTATAAAGACATTAAATTGAATGAAAAGTTATTTGAATTGTACAGAATGATTTAAAATTTAAAAATTCAATTTACTGATTTCAAATCACCTTATTTTTATAGAATTCAACTTATGCTACCCTTATTGAAATGAAAAACATTTTCAATTTCTTAAACCATCGAACAGCATAAAAATAGCTCAATCTGGAGATAGTGAAAAGTCAAAACTTGTCCAACATGCTTTGAATGAAGACCACATGATTCTTTGTGGTGAAGCGTCCAAAATATCAAAATAAAGAAAAACGAAAACGTAGAAGATTGAAGAAAGCAGCTATCACTTCAATAACAAAAAACCCATCAGTCCACCCTCTATTGATAATTGATATTAAAAACATCTATGACTCAATAATAAGATCCAGACTAGATTAAATGATGTATAAATTATACACAGATCAAAGTAATTGATCGTTGCTCCTATAAACGATCAAAAATGGCAAACATCCACAAAGTTGCTCTTTTGAAAATGTTCCAAAGTGTTTTACTGACGAATGCTGGCCGAAACTTTGAAAATAAGGAGTTAATGAATGAAAATAGCCCAACAATATTTCAATGAATCATCAACAATATGACGTCAAAAACAATAAAAAGTTTGACAAAATGCTCTCGAAATGAAGTTCAGACATCCAGAACTACTGACACACTACCGTTTTCAGTCGCAATCAATCGTGGACAAGGACGTTATCAACGTTCATTGTGGAGTGCTTTAACATCTGCTCTCAATCATCATCAGGGCTGGCAGTACGAATTAGCCTTGTGTTGTTCCATTTCAATGAAAATTTGTGGGATAGGAAATTGATTTATTACTCACGTCCACTAATAATGTTCATTCAGAACAGAGCAACGACAAGCTACGTAGCTTACAAGAAAAATTTAAGGAATAAATTCAGTATTCATCTATTACCTGTATCCATGTCATCCAAAATAACAAAATGCATATAGAAATTATTCTTAACGAAATGTCATAATCAGATTCTTTTCGTTTGTGGATCTACAATTTCCTAAAGCTTTTATCGTTTGTGGTTAGGAAAATTTTCAGACATAAAGACGTGGAGTGAAAAAGTTGATTAGAAAATAATATACAAAGTAATACCTATTCTGAATAAGGGTTTATTGACATCAGCGAAGCTTGGATTCACTATTCTAAAGTATTTCGACTGTTGTTTAAGTTCCAGAGCAAACAATCGATTTTCTTCCTCGGCCTATTGAATGTTCCTACACGGTGCCTGAGAATGAATCGATAAGCCTGAAACTGCTGAGATCATATTTGGCGAAATGAAAAAATAATTGCGACTAAAAACATCTTTTTTGGCGTCAAATTCTTGATGCAGAAATCATCCTCTGAAAAATGATATACAGTGTGATTGGTCATGACTTACCGATAATTTGAGGGCATCAAATACACCCACATTAGGTAGTTCACCCCCTGAGTAGTGGAGTGGCACACTTTTTAAATTTACTTTTTTATTTTAGTTGACCCCTCCAAATAATATCGATTTCTTTGGGCACAAAGGTCCTACAGATGTAAAAAAAATGTTTTTTGAAAGATGATACCACAATCTTTTATTATAAAGTGGAACAATATGAAAACATTCAACTTAGCAATGTCATACAAAAATTCTTGGTTAACCCGCAATAGTACAAGAACTAGAATGAGCCTTATGAAAATTGATCAAATAAAATGAAACTCAATACTGTACTTCCCATGATTTTAAATGATCAAACAAACAAATTCATCGTAAAAATTGCTCAGAATGGCCACCTCTGCTTTGTAGACGGACAGTGGCATTCATGACAATCTGCAGCAACAAAAAAAGCTTGGGGCGCTCGCGTAGTGGTCATGTTCGAACAGCTATAACTCTCAAATTAAGTAATTAACAGAAATGACGTATCTGTTGTTTTGTGGCTAATACCCTTGCGTGTTGAATTATCGAAAAAAATTATACTTCGATGTGATAGTTCTTCTACTATTGCGGATTCATTAAGATAATCAGTACATTTTTTTACTGAAATTTTTTGAAGAATTTTTATGGCATTTTCAGGTTAAATATCCAGAGAACAATTTTTCCAACTAACTCACCAGAAATGAATCCAATTGAAAACGTATGGGGTAGTTTGTATAGCCCTTCAGAAAGAATGTAACGATATGCCTGAAAATTTCATTCATAATCTGATGGCGTATTGGGCGGTTGTTTGAATGAAGAGATGTTAATTCCGACTATTGAATATTTAATTAGTTGCGGAATAACTTTGATTAATCAAAAGCAAATGATAGATAAATTCAGATTATTGCTCATTAATTCTTTTTGCTCTTCTAAGAACAAAGAGTGTAATGAACAAATATTTTCATTAAATATATAGATTGCAGTTGAAATAGAAAACAAATTCATCCCACTTCCAAAACATAAACTGTTTATATTCTGAGTTACCTAGGAGGAGCAGGACTTTCGACAATGTGGGTATATCATATAGGAACCGACACCTACTAGGAATGCAACGGCGAGGAAGCATCTTCCTGGAATAGACGCTATTGTGCAAAAGTGCAATTCTACAGAAACATTTACTTGCTAGATCTTAATGAACAATTGATTCAGTTACGAATTAGACTTCTTACAGTCACTTGTATTTGTAATTCACCTTTCCAAACTTAATCTGTATAGGATTAATAATTCTTTATCCACTCCTATAGAGTAGTGTGCCAATTATTAAACTAATTTCTATGTGTAATAGTAGCTATAACACAACCGTAGCATCTCTATGAACCGAAAAGCGAGTGTTATAATAACACCCGCCCATAACACCCGCTAATTAAAATACTTAGAAAAAATGAAATTGCTTGCAAAAAATATGAATAAAAAGTAGGATCGATCCGGAAATCTATTTCAGCCATCAAGATAACGTTCTAGCGATTCATTCCAGATTTATTTTTGGAAAACGTAAATTTTTGAAGTTGCGAAAGTACTTGATTTGATTAGTTAGATACTCTGATTTGATTCCCGACCACAGAGTACAGAGGTTTGACGGTTGGACGAAATGTTGTCAACGTTTTTGACAACTGTTCAAATTTTTTAAATGCAGATTAATTCGAATTTTACTGAAGAAGTCGTGGATAAATTATAGTATTCAATTCGCGGTAATGCTCAAAACACACTTGATGAATTAGGGGAAAATCCGGATAGATGCCCCACTTTTTGAATTTGCCTCATATTTTTAAAAATATCGATTTTATATGTCTAATTTCTATGAGTGTAGGAAGCCCCATTATTTGATTTGGAATACTGAGACTTTTCTCTGACCTAGCAATCCCAAATTTCACAATACTTTGATTTTTGTTGAACCTTTTTTTTGGGGATAGTTGCCTACAAGTATGGATAGTTGCCCCACTATGAAAATACTGGAAGGGATAGATTCCCTTCATACTGTGTGAATAAAAAACCCAACTAAAAACAATGAGATTTTCTATGCTTGAAACAGCAACTTTATGTACGTAACATGGATCGAATTAACAACAATTGTGCATTTTTAATTGAATTTCAAAAGCATATTTTGAACAAAAAGTTGCATTCTTCATATTAACATAAAGCATTAATCCACACATTCATGATAAATTTATTAAATAAGGCTCAACAGAAATGATCAGGAATCAAGTTTAAAATCAAAATAACACACAATGAATCGAAAATCTGCTAAGAAGATATGGTTTTAGTTTAGATGTCCTAAGGGGCACCTATACCTCAAAAAATCAGGGCAACTATCCTTTTCGATAGAGATAGATGCCCATGAATTTTTTTAATAAATTAAGAAGAAAACAAAAACTATTTATACTCAGATGTAAACTCAATGAAACACTGTATCGGCGTAATAAAAAAAAATGAATTTATTACCACTTCAAAAGTTATACAGCGGCAAATACCTACCTCTAAAAGTTTGGCATGTTTGTGAAGTTCGCTGCTGAGATGATCGCACACACTAGCGAAAAACGGCTTCACTTTACAATAAACCTTACAAAACTAAGGTCCAGGGTGACTGTAGCAGCTACTTATAAAATTAATTTTTTGATACAAGTTTCGGAAGTTAGGTATTTCGAAAATGGGGCATCTATCCAACTGAGGCATCTATCCGGGTTTTACCCTACACCACTCGCCTGACGGCTCGTGGTGCAAAATTCATCTGCGTGTGTTTTGACCTGCATTACCGCTCATTGAATAATATACTATTATCATTAGGCAGGGTTTCACAAAACTCCAATCACGTTGATTATTGAAATGTCATCCTTTCTGTGCAATTTTCAGTTCATTTTTGACATAAACCATCGACTTAATTCAAAATCAACGATTTGATTGCCCAATCAAGCTTTGTGAAACCCACGGTCAGTGTTGCAATTGTTAATCCGAATTAGAAATAAATTCTTTTTAAAAGTCTGACTTTAAGTGCGGAAAACATAATTAAATACTAATTCTAGTAATGAGTCATATAATGAAAATTAACAACATTGTTGGATGAATCATAACTCACTCGAATACGTCACTTTTTTTATTTCAGGCACCTAGGATTCGGGTAATGCGTTTAGTGTTTCAGATGCAAAATCGTTCTGATATTACATTGTATTTCAAAGTCCTTCGGCGTTGTTTTCCATTCCAAATTGCCAGTTCAGTCCAAAATCGAGCTGAAGCAAATTTATTCCAGAAGACTCATTCCTTTCTGCCAGAAAAACAAACATAATTATTTTTCCACGGTAAACATGCCGGAGCAGGTGTAGCAAATTTCAATTTTCGTCTACACAACGGATTTCGTAAACTCATACAAAAGGAGGGGTCCAAACATTTTTTCCCGAAAAGCATATTCTCCTGCTCAACCGGCATAAGAGTAATCAAAATTAGCCTCGAGTCATTTGTAATCGTTTTCGTTCAACTCTATTTTATAATTCAGTCCGTATGTATACCAGGTGTGTTCAAAAGAAATGGTCAACATTGAAATTCCCGAGCTGTGTCGAGTGTGGTGTAGTAGAAAGCGATATGTTAACTTTTTTTTCCTATTTTGAATACAACCCAATCGATGCATTATACAGGGTCTTTATAAATGATTGTAACAGAACCTAACCAATCAGATCATAGCATGATCATAAAATTCTGTGGTTTGCATAATCCAAAGCCAACTGTTACAATCATTTATAGAGAGCCTATACCGATTTGGAAATTCACATCGAAAACATACGATATAAAATGCATCAGACAGAGAATTCTTCCCTCCAGTTGCAAAGATGAATAGTCGAGATAATCACGTGCGATAACTGAATGAATTCAACTGTCTTACTGCAATAATCTAGTCTTGTCTCTCTCTTATCGCAGTATGTTAGGGAACCCGCACTGCACGTATAGAATTTTTAATTTGTCAGGCTGCCCGCAATACTCGATTCAAGTATTTACTGTTGCCTACCATACTAAAGAATTACGCTCCTCTAAACGATAAGAGAGAGACAAGACTAGAATAATGAAGTAAGACAACTGAATTCAGTGTGTTACAGCAAGTGATTGTCTCGACTGTTCATCTGTGCAACTGGAAGGAAGAATTCTCTGTCTGATGCATTGTATATCGTATATTTCAGATGTGAATTTCCAAACCTGTATATCTATGGCTATATCGCGCAGTCATTGAAAACATTACCCATCATTTAAAAGGTTGGTGGAAAAATTAGGCCACTATTGGGACCACACTTTGAATTGCTTGCCAACCCCTAGTTCAAATGAAGCGTTGAACCTACTTCAAGTGAAGCGGTAGACACTTTTCTGGACTAGCAATGCAAAGCCAAAGAGAAGGGATATTCCGTGATGAAGCCTCATTCAATACGCTAAAAATAGTCAAATATTCGCCGTAGAATCGTTCACTTTTCGTGAATGGATTAGTGGTTTATTGTTAAAAACTGAAAATATTAGTTTTTTGTGTTCTGAGATCTTTCATATTGGACGAGAATGAATCGAAAATCTGTATTGATTTGTGCGTTGAAAATGGAATAAATTGCTGAGGGGCACTTGAAATGTTCACTGTGGCATAAGTCAGCTTCACTTCGTCCCAAAAAATATACAGGGTGTTTCCTTAACATGCGGCAAAAATTCAGGGGATTGTTCCTTGGACTTTGGACTATTCTAAGAATATTTTGTCCTTTGATGATTTTTGAAAAATCTCTTTGTTTCGAAGATACATGGGAAACAAAATTTCAGATAATAACATTTTATTATGAAAAATTACATGAAAATTTAACTTAACCTACAAAAACTGTTGAAAATGACCACCTCTAGCCAAAAAAACGAATTCAAATGAAAACCGTATTTAATCTGTATTCCTTTACCATCTGAACTTATCAATTTTAAGAAAAAAAATGGCCGTTTTTAGTAATTGGAATGTTGTTAAACAAATTTAAAAATAAATTGTACCTACTTAGTAAACACAGTGCGGTACGCATCTTTATTTAAACTATTATTAATTTTAAAAATATGAAAAATGTTGTTCGCCCTGTATCTTCGAAACAAAGAGGTTTTTCAAAAATCATCAAAGGACAAAACATGCTTGAAATAGTCCAAGGAACACATCCCTGATTTTTTGCCGCATGTTTAGGAAACACCCTGTATATAAGTGGTATGAGAGCTTCACAGAAGGTCGAGAAGAAAATATCCAACCAGCAAAAAAAATTATTTGAAGAATCGTTGAAGAGTTGAAGTTGCAGAGGATGCAAGCAAAGCAATCGGCCATACAATTTTCTCGAATATTTTTATCATGAAACTTGTGACACACATAAACGTGAAATAAACACACCAAAATCATGATTCAACCGCCGCATTCGCCAGATTTGGCTTCCTGCGACTCTTTCCTACTCCCAAACTAGAAGAGACCAATGGACGGAAAGCGATTAGCTACAATCGATTCAAAAATGAAAAATGTCAGAATTGAAGAAGGATCTGTTGGCCATACCGAAGTACATAACAGAAGTGCTTCTAGGTTTGACAAATAAAAGCACTAACATAGGTCATAATATCCGACGAGAATTATTTTGAAGGGGAAGAAATGGATATTGTTGAATTGATGAGTACTTCTCGAAAAATCGAATATTCACTTTGTTTATTGAAGAGGCTCCGTTTATTTCCTCTTATCCAGAAAAAAACGTTAAATATGCCGTACTATTCCTCAGAAGAGCATCTCATATACATACGAGATTGTGTTCTTCGCCCAGGGAAAAACAAGTTTTGCATTTACAACTTCTATGTTGCTGTTTATTAAAACGTTTGAGAGCATGTATTGCGCTTGAAAATAATCCTGTTGCATATTTAAGCTTTCAGGACCAACAGTCTGTGTCTGTAGCAACAAATTGGATTTTTCAGAAACAAAATATCCTATATCGGAGTATATAGAATATACGCCAATAATATGCGATCCAGCATAACCCTTGTGAATATGTTTTAATGGAACATTTCTAGTGGTTTCCAAATGTCATCAATTAAGAAGTGGTGGACCCCAGGAAATTATTCCTAATTTCTTTTGTAGTCGGGTATTCGAGAAAATAAAGTATTGAAATCGCTGAAATAATCTAACGAATTCAAACGATCGGAATTGTCGGTTGAGTGAGGTTAACGCGTTAGCATTCATTTTCTTTGATATAATGTTAAGTCGTGGTTTGTATATACGGGTATGCTGATTTTTCAGGTGAAACTTTAAAACAATTCGAAAGATCCATTGATAGTAAAAAGATGTTTTCACTGCGGTTGGATTGTTAATATTTTAAAGAATAATTACCATTTGACTACGATTTTTTGACCGTAAAACACTGATCGTACGTCTTCCTAATGTCATTGCAACGTGAGAGCAACGAAATTACCTAAGGTCTCATTTCATGTGAAAACTGAACTCGAGGTGAATTCACCGATATTTCTGTCAATGTGAACGTCTATTACTCTATTCAGTGGAAACATAGGCTAAGCTACTTTCCTTAACTAACTTTCTGTAACTTTTTATGGAAGATTAGACGTGTGTAACACTGACAAATCCTAAATGAGATCAAGCGTGTAGAAGGTTAGTCTAATGAACATCAATCGTTTCTGTAGGCAAGTAGAAAGACATGGAAATTTTCCTGTTTTTTTTTAAGTATAGGTAAGCAGTCTTATAATTGAGGATACATAATGATGGAATAGTTACGTTGGTATCAAAATTTAATAACAAATTGATTGAAAAATATAATTAACACACGAGTCAGTAAATTTTCATTTTGAGTTCCAATAAAGATGGAAACAGCTGTAATAAAATTAATTCACAATTGTATTCTCATGAAATTTTATAAGTAATAGTCAATTCAATATTTCTTGATATCGTTTTTTCCAAAATGTCTGTTATTTCTAACTTTGAGCCGAAAATGTTCGCAAACAATAGGGTTAGACTCCCTGATGAGGAATTCGTGGTTAAATTCAATTCCGCCCGTGGGGCCGTCCGTCCGTCCGTTAGCACAATAACTTTCGAAGGAATTGTCCTAGGGACTTAAAATTTTCAGGATGAGTTCGAATCCAAAGTGGCTCGGTTGAGTTAGTTAACCAGCCAAATCGTACAGGGTGTTCCATAAAATATGACCATTCAACATTTCTTCTATATTTCAAAAAATACGAAACCATTCGTAATGAAATGTAACGGCCAAATAACAAGCCTCATGCTAAATTTTGTGGCCATAGTGTGAACAGAACCAAAGACAATTCAATTGGAATATCGAAAAAAAACTTCATATTTCCATAAAAAGATAACTGATTCGAGTGAATTTTCATTTATAAATGGAGATCGATATTCGGAATGTTCATCACAAATTTTGTGACCATAGTTTCAACAGAATCATAGATAACTCAATTAGAATATTGAAGAGAAAAATCTTTCTATTTCCTTGAGAGGATATCCAATTCGAGTGAAATTTTTTCTGTGAATAAGGCTTGATATACTGAATCCTCATTCAAAATTTTATGTGTTAACAGAACCATAAAAATTCAATTGGAATATTGGAAGAAGAACTTTTATATTTCCATAACAGAATATTCGATTCGAGTGAAATTTATTTTGAAAATGAGAATTACTATACTGAATATTCATGCAAAATTTTAAGGGTACCGCATTATCGGAACCATAGAATTAAATTTTTGCAATTATTTGTAGTCCGTTCACGAAAGGTTGAGCGCATAGTAGGCGTTTCATTATTTATTTGAAGTTGGCAATATTTTCTGTCATAAAGTAAAATAAAATCAACGTTGCCGAATGTACTCGGCCTCGCCCGACGAGCTTGCGAGTTATCAGAGAAGTCTATGCAATATTGACAACATTGCGTATCAATCTGACAAGAGAATAGAGAACATAACCTAAAATTTCAATATACACAGTGGAATATGCCAAATTTCCATGGCCAACCGACGGCTCAACCTTTCGTGGCCGGAGTATAGTTTTTACATATTTCATTTTTTGAATAATTTTCAGAATATAATTCCGATTGTGCCGAGATACTTCATATATTTGCTATCAATCTTAAGTCCTATATAAAAGTTGAGGTACTAGTCTAATTGCTCCACCAAAGAAGGAGCGTTCAAAAGCTTCTGCTCAAGGTTTTTTATAAACAGCACCTGTATCAATTTCAAATCGTATTCTTATTGAGAAGAGATGAGTCGCGGATCAATCATAAGGATGAGAACTGAAATATAAAGTGCTATCAGGTACTCGAATCCTAATAATGAACACTGGTCGGGTCAACGAAAGCAACGAACTTCATCACCAACGACGAACGAGAAGAGAAAATAAAAAGGACCGAAACTCGGAATAGAAGCAGAATAAGCATGTTGTAGATCGTCATTATTGTCATTAAGACTACAATGAATAATATTCTCCCTAGGAAGACTGAAAAGATTAACTTGCAGTAATGAGGCCTCTGTTGTGATTCCTCTTTTTGTAGAAAGATTATTGTGGCGAGCGCATTGATTTCATAGCAGGCTTTGACTCTATTCAAATTGCTGCCAGATATTCTGGAAATAGCGCTTTTCTTTTGATGGGTAATCGATAAATTGGGAGCCGATTAAGTGAGGTTCAATGCTCTATCGGAAGTCTATCCTTAATTAAAAATTAGTAAGAGGATAGATGTACCAGATTCAGAGCCAACTGTTACCTATAAGAGGTATTACTATATGAATGCTTCAAACTTCAAGAGGTGATTCTGCATGAGCAGATAATGACGAAATATGTAAATAAAATTTTGTGAATTTTATGATATATAGTCCGTTTACGAAAGGTTGAGCACATAGTAGGCGTTTCTTTATTTATCTGAAGTTGGCAGTATTTACTGTCATAAAGTAAGATGAAGCCAACGTTGCCGAACGTACTCGGCTTCGTCCGACGAGCTTGCGAGTTATCAGAGAACTCTATGCAATATTGACAACATTGCGTATCAATCTGACAAGAAAATAAGGAACATAACCTAAAATTTTAATATACACAGTGGAATATGCCAAATTTCCATGACCAACCGACGGCTCAACCCTTCGTGAACGGACTATACACTACTGGAAAAAATTAAAAGATAAAAAAAATTCAAATTTTTCGGCAATTTCAACATGCCGTAACTTTCAGAGGAATGGTCGTACGAAGAATTTAAAAAAAGGAAATTGCAGCTACAAGTTTCTAGTTTTTGGATTAGAACTTCAAAAGTTTTAAGTTTCAGTGGTTTTCGAGTAATGATAGAAAAATCAGCAACAAAAAAATCCTCAAAATTTTACCATTTTTTTTCTTGTATGCATGACTTTTTCTCGGTTGAATCAATATAATGTTTTTTCTTCATTTTTCATTAGACGGTAGGAAGTTTCTGGCTTGATTGTCTTCAGATGTTTCGATACAATTTTGCGACTGGTGAGCATTTCGCAATAATGTGATTTTCCGAGATATTTTCCCAATTTTAATAAGGTTTTAGTTCAGTATTGTTTAGATAGTTTAACTTCTAGTGATACCTATTGAACTATAAATCAGGTAATCCAACCAAATTCATAATTAAATTTCAATTAGTATTCGAGTGTTTCGGTCTCTTCTTGGCAAAAATTCATTTAGAACTTAATTTCAGCTTTCCTTCTGGTTTGCACAACAGCTGTTTTTTTCATACCATTACTTCTTCAGGTCAAGAATTCAACCTATGCGAACCATCTATCGGACAGAGCACATACCTCAAAAATCAATTTCACAATTTTACATATGGCACCATCCACATATTTTAGAAGGACCTCAATATTTGAGAACATCTTTTGGAATTTCAGGAGTAATGTTTATAGTTACTGATCTGTAGTGCCATGACGAAAAGGCTATTATGAATACAATTTAAGCAAAAGAAATTGCATTTTTTTTATTTCTTGAATAGCATTTATCAAATGATGCCGATAAAACTACTGAATTGTATAAAATGATTAGTTCAGTCAAGCAATAATCGACTTTATCTTCAATAAGTAATTTATTTCTCAACATAGAACAAAATCGTGTATCGATTACTAAATATTACTCTCCTACTGAATCACCGATTCTCATTTATCTTGCGTTCGAAAAAATCATCAGAAAACATTGTTCGTGTTCCTTTTCGAATCCAAGCAGCAACCACGTTAATCAGGAACGTCTGTTTTGACATCGATGAATGCACCAAGTAATGATCAAAGCGGACTCCAACATATTCTGCCTTAATATATATCCCAAACATTCTCCATTAATCATTCAAGGGATAAATCAATCATCTACAAAAGCTTTCACCAGGTAAATAAATGATAACATCCGTAAGAGCATAATCTAGTTCGGACCCGAGTTTCCTAAAACCAACATCAATATTTTAAAAACATGTACACGCAAAGGATTCAGCACAAAGTAAATGAAATGCACACAGAGTTGCCACAGATATATATGCAGAGCAGGAAACATTCTGAGAGTTTCTGTTTAAAGAGCTAAATGAACCCTAGAAAGCCTAATATTTCAAGGGTCTACTCATATTTATGGGCACATTTACCTAGAAGTGTAGGGAAATAAGCGGTGTGGATTGGTTTGGATGTTTTATCTTGTATTCTCGTATGGTAGGGTAAGTCCGGGAGAGACCGACCACATTTTTGAAAAAGATATGTAACTTTTTTAGTTTCGGAGATATATATATTTTTTTAAACATTAAGGCATTACTCAAAGGGTTAGGGTAGTAAATAAATCATAAAATATGATGTAATACGAAAAGACATTTTTATTTTGACCTAAAAGTTCAAACATTGCAACTGGTCGATCTCACCCGCATGTCCGGGTTAGACCGACCACGAATTACGGGTGAGACCGACTTCGAAAAATAACAAAACGTGAAATAGTACAGCATATTAAAAGAGCATAATAATAAAAGTAAAATAGAAACGTGTACATATATTCAATTTTTACGGCTTTTCTTTTTCAGTTTTCCACATAAATCGCAAAATATCTCAAATTTTGAGCACCCGTTATGAAACCAACGACTACAGTTCACACATTTGATCCATTCGTCATTCTTGGTAGTTTCGAAATAATTTTCCCCACAACCTACACATTCGTTTTCGTCCCAATCTTCTGCTTCTGCATCACTTTCCTGCAATACAAGACTTTCGTTGTCCGAATCTGAAGATTCTAATATTTTTTTGTTTTCAACCACAGTTTTCTTCTGAACTGGATTTCTGTTTTTTTTCCTTGTATTCTTTTTGTCCTTCTTAATTTCAATCAGCTGTGAACTGTTCAGAATGGTTGCAAGCTGCCTACCTCGTGTTTTTACTACTGCTTTTGCACTAGTTTTTGGAATTGGTGAAATCAGGTTCTCCAACAATTTTCCCGGTGTGGGATCGAGTGTGGGTTCAATCTCAACTGTTGCAGTTACAGAGTCCTTCGAACAACCAGGCAGAGGTGTGATATTGCGAATGTTCGTTGTCTCAATGTTAGGAAATCGGGGTGGAGTCGACGGAGGGGGTGGATTTTCAGCTGCACTATTTGAACCAGGTCTGGCTTCTGCATCTTGTTCCATTTGGATATTAATATATGCGTAATCTGGAATAATTGCTGGATTAAAAGGTGCAATGCCTGTAGCTTTGAAACCAGACATCCCATTCTCCACAGTTGCTGATTTACCCCAGGCTTGTCCCAAAAGATTCCCAAAAATTAATCTTGTTATTTTCCTACTTGGATTTGCCTTTAAAAAATTGTTACAAGCCGCGTAGTAATGATTTTTCAATGATTTGAAAAAAGACCTATCTAACGGTTGTAGGTAATGAGTCGTGTGGCTCGGTAAGCAAAAAAGAATTATGTCATTAGCTTCGGAAAATTCCAGTACTTCCACAGAATTGGTATGAGAAGTATGGCCATCGACAATTAACAAAACTTTTCCAGCTGGTTTTCGTGGCAAAAAATGATACTCCAACCAATTCTTGAAAATGACAGCATTGACATATGCCGATTTTTCTGACATAGAAATTTGAGAGCCAGGTGGCATTCCATCTAAAAATTCCGCCTTTCTATTTTTTCCTTTGAATATTGAGTAAGGTGGGAGAAACATTCCCTCTGCATTACAGCACGCTATAACAGAGATAGTTTCACCCTTCTCGCCTGATGTTAATGAAGGAACATTTTTCGAACCTTTTGCGGCTAGCACTTGGGTTGGTTTATTGTTTAATTGCAAACCGCTTTCATCCATATTAAAAACATTAGATGGTTTGTCGTGAAGTTGGTTTTCAGTGAGAACTTTTCCTAAAAGGTTAAAATAATGTTCCACAGTCACACGGTTCATTCCAGTCGCTCGATTAATAGAAACTCCTTCCGATTTTCTTATCGAGATATCAGGATGACGTCGCAGAAAGGAGTTCAGCCAATCGTACCCGGCTTTGCCTTTTTCTTTATTGAAGTTATGCTTCAATTTCAGTTCTTCTGCGAGTTGAAAAGCCCATATTCTGACGGACTCTCGATCTGGTGCAAATCCAAATGTTTGCAATTTTTTTATATGTCGCACTAATTTTAGTTCTGCTTCTTCTCCCAACGCTGATGACGGGCCTAGTCTGTGATGTTTAATTACGTCCCCCTTCTTAATCCTATCTTTTAGTGTTGTTTTTGGAATTCCAAATTGTCTAGCGGCTTCGTTTACACCCATTGTACGATTTCGTACACATTCAATTGCATTTCTTAAAGAATCGGCACTCCATTTAGCTCTTTCCTCATTTTTCCTTCTGTAAGTAGTGGGCATTTTTCACATCAGCTGTAACAATAGTAGGTATTTTATAGTATGGTAAGAAGATGACGTAGTGCCCAGCGCAAATAGTTTTTTGGTGTAGACTTAGTGGGCATTTGGGCAGGCAAAGAAAAACTCGATTCAGTTTTTTCTAACGTTTCTACATTTATTATGCCGCCCATTTATGTGATTTATATTATATATTCAATAACCTTTGAAAACGACATAATAAATGTCGAAACGTTGGGAAAAACTATACTGAGTTATTCTTTGCTTGCCGAAATTCTCACTAACTCTACACCAAAAAGTCATTCGGGAGAGACCGACCAGTGGTCGGTCTCTCCCGTATTAATGTAGTCGTACTCTACCGAAGTTATGGGAGAGACCGACCACCTTGTTAATCGGAGGAAAAATCATAAACCCCTAGATTTTTGAGGTTATGTTATAATTTCATGCATATTTTATCAATCTGTATTGAGATAATTGAAATAAACTCACCCGCCTTTGAAATATCACCAACACAGTAAATTATTAAAAAATATTTGAAGTACGCGCAAATTCTTGAGCCTATTTCATAAATAGTACTCTGCCTCGGGCTGTGTTTACATGCTCGATGTATCAAGGTCGAACAATTTCATCATCTAATGCGAGTAGCAGAGCCATCTATTGCTTTGTTTTTTAGTAATTGGCACTGGTCGGTCTCTACCGATGGTCGATCTCTCCCGGACTTACCCTATTACTGGAAGGTCTTCTGGGGAGCGTATTATAATGCTAAGATATTCCACTGTCACATCTGATAAAAGCAAAGGGATTCCACAAATGGGCCTTAAAACAATTTGCGGAATGGTATAACTTATTTCGTTCATGAATTCGCACTGATAAATGGTTTTTCAGTCACAAGGATCAACCCATAATAATATGAGAATAATATTCTCTTCTTCGAACTAAAAATACATTTGAACAGTTACCAACAAGGGCAATTTAGGCCTTTCCATTAGAAGGATTTTACAGAGCAGCTAACTTTTCTATATCAGAATGAGTTGCCGAAAAGTGTTCTCCATGAATTTTTTCAAAGTTCTTGTAGCCCGTCGATGTTGTCTCGTGATCGTCCTAAGTGAAAGATAAAGACTTACAAATATTTTAACTTGTACATAGTATACCATAATTGAACCAAAGACTGACATTAGTTAGACATTGTCTACTATTGTTTATACTGTGAAAAGACTCCATGATGTCTATTTTTCTCTGTGAAGAATAAAGACCCTGATTGTAGAAAATCAGGTTTGGTCTATTATATAGATTGCAAGGGTTATGAGTGTATTGAACAAACTCGGCAAGATTTCCGTACTAGCCTCAACATTGATGTGATTGTTAAAAACAAACTAAATTAACCATTCTTCCTCAACATGTCAATTCTGAAGGACTCAATTGCAATTTTGATTGGTTCAACAACCTAACAAACCTAATGAGAGAAATCTGAGAGTAGTTTTTCACGAGGATGCAGATTTGTATCTTGTTTATTTGTTGATCACACCCAGAAAAGAATAAATTATTGATGAATTTAACACTAATAATTCAATTGAATATTTAATATAAAAGTTCTCCATATGGTGAGCTTATATAATTCATTTTGATGATTTTTTCAATTGTTTGTTATTTCTTGAATTTTGTAAAATTGCTTTCTTTGAAAGTTTCTAGGTTATTAAACTTCTGGATTATTTTATCATTTCACGCTGTTTGTGTACCATTATTATAATTCAATTCTATTCTATGAACTTACTTCTTTTACTGTTTGTGTTGAACTTCATTAATAATATATGTCTACCATAAACCCTTGTTGGTCACTTTTCGATTGTATTTCAGCCTGAAGAAAAGAATAAAAAAGAATACTCGAAACGCTGCTCGTTAATGAATTGTATAAATAAGTTATTCATTTTCTCTGAGAAACCTCCTTCGGTATAGTGTTCTCTTAAAGGTAAATCCAGAAAGGTACCTGGAGGATATGTATATGATTTGAATTTTTTTTGTATCCATGAACATCATACCAGCCCTCAGGAAGAAAAGCCGTTTTTAAATCCATTACATATGATTACCCTGTATAATGGGTCTATTGACAGCTTTTTGAATTGGGTACCAAGAGATCATTACTTTGAATGCCAGACCTGGGGCCTATTGCACCAAACACTTTGCAACTTTTCACTTTTCAAATGAATTAAGTTGCACGAAACGCATTCATAATTGAAAAATACATCGTAAAAAGTCAAGTGCATAGTGAAAATTACTCCGCAGAAATTAAATATTGGGAGAAATGTTGTGCAACATAACTAATTTTAACTCTTGAAATTTGTCAGAATGCAAAGTGCGAAGTGGAAAGTTGCAAAGTATTTTGGTGCAATAGGCCCCTGGTTTAAAAAATCCTTCTAGTTGTGGAGAAGCTCATTTCTAATATCGAAGGAATTTCTTGGAAAATAATAATTATTAATTGTAACGGTAATTTCAGGCACAAAGGTAATATTGATATAATTTTGTACTATCCCGTGGTTTTTCTGTTCCTTTTGCTGTATAGTGGTAAAAATAACTTTTTTTACGTGAGTACCTATTGCTTGATAAAAGAGACATTTATAAAGTCGTATATCAAAATAGCAAATATGTATGGAAAAAGGTTACCAAATTCTTGAATATTTAAGGATATGATATGAAAGGGTGCTCTCAATCATGATTTCGATATATTATGCTCAATAGCTGCTGGTGAATTGAAGATCTGAAAATATTTAACGTTGCTACTCAAACTGAATCAAATCATAAACCCTTCAGTTAATTGTATGGATGTATTGGAATATGGTACGTTGAATTTTAACTATGCTTCGGTAATATACGTATTATAGCCTTTCAGAATTCAGAACCTATGGAATTGAAGAAAGCTCTAATGAAGCCAATTCAATGATTTTTGACAATATTTCTGGTGATATCAAACAGTATAAGAAATATCGAATTTTTTCGAGAATTCTTTTAAATTTTATATTTCAACTATCACGGGACTTTTCACAAGCCCTTGTATAGTAATTGACCAGATCAATTCAAAATATCGAAAATTGTATTTTTTATTCTGAAGTTATTCAGCACATTAAAGTCTATATTACACGAAGCAATAGTTTGGAAGCCCAGAGTTTATTTAGCGGCACCTGGGAGATCCATTTCATTTAGGTTTCTGGTCAAATTTAGCATTTCTCTAGATATTATCTGAGTTTGTCTACCTATTTCACCAGCCACTATATATGATGTATCTTTAAACCATAGCGAGTATTGAAGGACAAAGACGTAACTAGTGTCATGAATGATCAAAAGTTAAGTCGAAAGTCATAAAAACCAAAACCAACCTCTCTCAAATAAAACAGATGAATAAATATTATGACAAATAAATAATTCACTGGCCGTACCAAATACATTGCTCATGATAATTACCACAGGCAAGGTGGCATACAAATGAGCTGTCATTTACCGATTTTTGACCGAAACGATATAATTAAAGATCATTTGTATGCCCTACGAAGCACGCCCAAAATTATGTAGACTGAGGGAGAATTTTGCAACGGGCCATTATAAGCGACTTCCCCTTTTTTCAGGATTATAAATACGAATTAACCTGCTCAAGCTAGCGACCCTCATTCATGATTTACGTTGAGGTTGCGATTTCGCACCCTTGACGTCGTAAAAATCTTAGAATCACATGCGGCTGTGAGTGTGTTGAACAGGGCTATGCTGTTTTTCTGTCCTATGATTGTAATAACAATAAAGGTTGACGCTCACTTGGACGAGACTTGGAGAATAACTTAAAAACCTGAAAGGAATCAAAAACAATGCTATTTCTTCGAGTTCTCAATTCACAATATTTGAAATATAAAATGAAATTAATTAACAGCTGCCCATAGAGATAGAATAGTATAGAGTTGGTATCAATGAGAAAGTGGTATCAGATCCGCCATATTACTGCTATACGTCGAATTTTGACAATCATTGAATTTTTTTCTAAAAATAGTGATTTTGTACCTTTTTCAATTTAAATTGAGATTTCTTGTGCTTAATAAACAATAATAAAATGGTATCGTGTGCTGTATGGCTTTCTTCAAGGAGAGAAGGAACAGATAAAAGAAAATTAGAGGAAAAACATATCACAGGTAGGGATGAGTACTGAACAGATCCGCATTTGAAATTTTTGCTAGTATGTCTTGGTAATCTTTCTATAATGTGTATATTATCGCCTGAAGAAAAATTGTTTTTTGATATTCAATTGACCTTATTTGAACAGGATTCCTAAAGACCCAACACGTCGTATTTTTTTGGTGAAATTCGTAAACAGAAAAAACTGGCAACTTAATTAAACCCTGAACTTTCAGCCATATTGGTCGACAACTAAGCCTTGCCCAGTGGTTCCATTTTTCCTTACACAATTGTATGTCATAGCGTCTCTTCTCTATTCTATCTCTATGCAGCTGCCACATCAAGGCATTCTTGGAGTTAAAATCAAATAACACATAGAAGGGAAAACAGAAAGTAGTTTTTTTGAACAAAATTGACAAGTGTCATTTTACAAATATTCTTCAAACTAACAATCGAAGTTTCCTTTACTAGTGAATGATTTCTTGAATACTTTCGTTGGAAATTTCCGAACAATTATTTGAGGAATGATTTCCGTTCTTTTGATTGCCTTTATCATAAAAGTTTTTCGACCTTACCTATAGTAAATTAGGTTTCGACTAGCAATGATAGTTCTCCTCAACATCATCATGATGACAACTGAATTGTCAATCTGGAGGGGTATACGAAGAAGTAACTCAATATTATGTTTTCCTCTTGACTACAAGAAATATTTTCACTTTTGATCATACAATCAACCCATAGTTCACAAATTACAACTGCGCACTCATCTCAAATTTATTTTATATTATTTTCAATGAAAACCCTAGCATCCTCTGCATCGACAAATGCTTCATCAGATTTTTTGCCCATTCCCGCTGAACTGCGGATAAATCGGATATTCTACGTATTCTGCAAGAAATAATCCATAATTTCAAATACTGTGGAAACGGAGTAGAGAGTCGAACGAAGTCTTTTCAATACAAAAGCGGATTTGAGTGCTAATAATGCTACTGCGATTTGGAATGCAAGTTGGATTTGCTTGAATCACCAGTCTAGTAAGTTACAGGTATAAATGTAAATTAGAACTGAATGTGAATTGCCCGAGAGGAAAAAAATCCAATCGAAATACTGCCTTGCAATAAGATTAAACTCAGAAATTATATACAAAAATGCTAGAAGTTGTATCGAACATTCAAGGAGGGTAGAAAAATTGCATCTGTTCGATTCAGATTCTGTTCGTTGTTGATGCTTTTTCCAATGTTTCAATAAAGGACCTCAAGAATAAAATGAATCACTTATCTCTTTCCAATGTAGTTTATGTTTTATTCCTTAAACAATGAAGTGAAATTCATCTCTATAAATGATCACCTTTGTGTTCTGGTTCTGATGAAAAAAATTTCGATTACATATTAGAAAACAGAAAATGAATTTCTTCGGAACTGCCCGGGAAGTGTGTACTTCCCGGACGACCGTAAGCACGCTAATTTTCGAAGTTATCTATAAAAAATGTATCAAAACTTTTTTTCTTACGAGCCATCGTTTCTGAGATATAACGATTCAAAAAGTTATAACTACGCGCTGAGTACACTACCTCGCAGGTGGCGTGGAAACGTGTGAATATTATGACGATAACGACTTTTACAACTTTTTGAATCGTTATATCTCGGAAACGGTAGCTCGTAAGAAAAAAAGTATAGATACATTTTTTATAGATTATTTTATGATCTACAATTTTTGTCTGAGGTACTTTCATGATTAAACTTACCGTTTTGCTAAAAATCGCAAAAAACTCATTTTTTTGACCTTGAATAAATTTTTTTTCCTTACAGGGGAATGATGGGGAACTTTTAGACATTGTTTATAATTATGTTTTGAACAACTTCACAGAAATTCAGATTGTTGGGACTTTATGTAATTTCACTCTCATTTTTTGGTCTAAATAGACCGGACTAATAATCCAATATAAGATTGTTAATAAATAATTTTGCTGAATGAGGTGGATTGTGATATTGGAAATTTTTATCCATACCCCCAGAAATGAGACTAGTAAGAATATATTACCATAACTCTACACATAATTTATTGCTAGGAAATCCCAAAACAAATATTTTTAACATTTGTCAATAACGCTGTTTCTGTCTACTCCTATCTCAGTGTTTTTATTGAGATCGTATATGAAGTATAGTAGAGAGTTGAAGTGCTGCCAAGGACGTAGACTTAAACGTTATAATTGACATGTGCTCATGCGCACTCGTCAGTTTCTTACGTTCACGCTTGGGCCGGCTTTACGTGCGACGTAAACTAGCGTCCTGTCACGTACGTACGTAACCGAAAGTTGAACGAATCCGACCGATGAAGGGCGAATGCTGGAATTTTGAAATGAATTGCTTCTAACCTTATAAATTTGAAAATAATTTATTAGCTGAAACTTTGTTTTGAGAACACGATTAATTACCTTTTTACTTAATATCTTCCTTATTATTTATAAACTGTGATTTTGCATTTTTCTGAGAAGTGTTGAATTTTTTTCAATGCAATACTTCTGTTACGAGATTGCATATAAGTACCAAGAACTAATATATTATTTCGATAAGTCAGACAATCTGAATCGCTTATATCAGAAACTTTCTGTCAGAATACAACTAAAAGAAATAATAGGTTAGCTTTAGTCTCTAATGGTCTGCCGTACGTACGTATGGCAGCACTTCAACTCTATTTTTACTTCAAGACGTAAACGTTATATTTGACTGTTTTTCTCACGTCTACGTCCACGTTTGGGCTTACGTGCCGCGCGCACTTCAACTCTCTAATATTCAACTCGCGGTAATGGTCATAACCCACTCTATGAATAACTGCACTCGACTGTAACTTCTGATCTAAACTTCTTTTGCGTGAGTTATGTCCTGCACTCCTATAACAACGATGTCAAGTTTAATCCTATCTTGGGTAATGCGGGAAAATATCTACTAGATTTCTAATCCGTATGAACCATAGTTCTTCTATACGTGACTTGAAGGTGGACTTTAATGGTTGCAGATTCACAAAACTTAATTACGTGGTTTCAGGAACTCGAAGAAATTAAATACCTATTTCTCAAGGGATTCACGAAGCAATCGCGTATTCGCAAAGCCTTGTGTTGAAGATGTCGCATCCTCCAGCACATAGCGAGAAAAAACACAAAGTGTTATCGTTCTCCACGGGAAAACGTAATTTGTTCTAGAAAATAAAAAGGTTCCTACAGCGAACTTCGAATGCAATAACATTGTTTCACATTAACGATTCCGTAGAGCGGGACCATATTCCCCGAAATTATTCACGAGATACTGAACAAGGTCCTAAAATTCACTCCTCTATCGGTTTCGGATGAGAACGAATATAAAATAACTCTTTCGTCGAAGACGTGAGTAAGTCGGTTATTTTATACCCGGCCTGAATACTCATTGGTATTATCGATCAGATAGCAAAATTGAACTTCCAGAAGTAGAATTACTCAACTTTATTATGGCCATTGGGGCCGGCCACGTTCGATAACCGGGAAATTCAGGAAAATTCATGTTGGGACATTAAAGGTCGCTGGGTTGGTTCCGGATTTGCATACCGCAAAGTCCTGTTACTTCTGGTGTTTGATGTTTCTTTGTGGGATTGAGGAGATTTGAATAATAAGTTCAACGTTTCTAATATCGAAATTAAATGTGGAACGAAGGAGACTGGGCAGAATCGGATAATCTGCTCATTTCTAAATCGAATAACGAGATTTTGTGGATTCTAAAATGGTTGTTGATTGCGTTTCTTAGGTTTTTAGGAATTCAGAATTTTTATTACTAAAGGTGCTGTTATATAAAGATTGATTGGAAATGCAGGAGTCATTCTTTTGCGTCCTAGCAAGTTCAGACTAATCTTAGAGAAATTCCGTCGTCATCTTATTTTGGAAAATATACTCATATACTATTACTCATCACATGTTTGAAATAAATTTGAATTGAAATATAAACTGAACGACTAATCTGAAAACAATAATTCTGTTGAAAAATATATAGTTTTAAAGGAAAATCTTTTAATTTTCAGGTTATTATCATAATGAAAAATCTCAAATTCCTATTAGAAATAACTAACTAGAAAATACATTTTTCCGTCGATCTCAAAATAAAAGGTGATTCTGATGTGTACGGAACTGATCATTATTGATCCATTTTAATGATCAATTTCTGTTATTTTAATGTGCAATCCTCATGGCAATCGTTCACAAAGTATTCAGAAGCACTACGAGAAATGTCAAAACTCTAATGGAACATAGATACATAGAAATTTTATTATGTCGAATATAAGTCTTATACCAAAAGAAAATGTACTTCAATCAAGAATTCATACACAATTCATATTGAGATCGTCGGAAAAATCTTGTAATCGAGCGACTAATGGCCTCGAACTATTAAAATATCTTGACCATTAGTAGCTGTCTTTAATAACCTAGTTGATTGAATAATTTCTAGCGATGATCGGTCTTCTGTTTTATAGTCAAGTATTCGAGAAAAAAATTATTGAAATCACCGTAATAAGCTGAAGATTATACATGATCAGAATTAATGGTTTTATGTTGAATCACAATTTACAACACTTTATTGTGAATTATCATCCCACCCAATTATTATTCATGGCGTGAAGTTTGAAATTACAAGTATTAAAAACAATTTTTCAATATTTATTCAAAAATTAATTAATTGAAATTTCAGTTGAAGAAATGGATAATTATGTAAGTGAATGGCACTTGGTGCTTTAGGAACCAGAGTATCGAGCCCCGGTGTTTTAAGCTCTGACAAAAAATCATGTGATCACATTCAAAACTTTCAATTCAAATCGAAATTAATCCAATTTTCTAGAAATAAAAAATGTTTTCAGTGCTTGTTGAAATCCTGGAACATAATTTTCAAAACTCAAATTATTGAGTTGAATATGATATAATTATTCTAAAACTCTGAATTATATTGTGAGGCATACAAAAATAATACTAACATCTCCAAAAAATTCGTCTGGAATCTTTAGATTTGATGTAGAAGAATATTGCTTGTCTGTTCCGGTTTCATTGCTATGAATTATTTCTGGTCAAATTTTTATAACGCCTTGGCTACAAAGAGACAGAAATAATCAATTCACCACAGAAAATTTAATTTTATGTCTCTCATTAATGTTTAGTTATTACTAAGAAGAAGTGCTAGAAATTCTGTTCTGGTCTCCTTGTTATCAATTTCTTCATATGATACATCCATTTACTATAGTTACTTTTTGATCACGTTGATATAACACTGTGATGCTAGGGACACAGAAATGATTACATTAATCATTTTATATATTTTAGTCCTGTTCGATCATGCCAAAAAACTCATTACTGGAATAATTTCTGTTGTTTCGAAGTAGTATCTGTTCTGGCCTGGAATCTGGTAGTTTTCAATTGTATTTTACCACGCATCCGTTCTACTCTAGCAATAACCCTTATCGACTTGACATAACACTCTGGTTTTAAAGAAGCGGAAATGGTTATATCACAACTTGAAAATTCATTCGATATCCTTCAGTCCTCTGTTATCAAGCCGAAAAATGCCTTGTAAGAAAATTTTTTGTTGATTTAAAGAACTGTCTGTTTCTAATTACAGTATGTGACATCCATTTTACCATAGTTATAATTGTGACTAAATTGACATAACAGTGTAGCTTTAGAAGGACAGAAATGATTATATCACCACTTAAAAATTCATTTGATATAATATTTCAGTCCTCTGTTACCATGCCTGAAAAACAATTGCTAACAATTTTATTCTGCTTATTTAAATAACTATCGGTTCTGGTGAACTCGTACTTTTAATTTGCATTATGATACATCCATTTAACCGTACTTATAATTCCAATTAAATGGAAATAACACTGTGGATTTACAGAGGCATGAATAATTATACCTCTAATTAAAAATTCATTCGATATGTTTCAGGTCGGAAAAAACCATAGCTAGAAAATTTTGTGTTTGTTCAAAGAACTGTCTGTTCAGACCAGGTCGTTATTCCTGATAGAATCAGAATTGTGGTAACCACCTCATTCTATGCATAAATTCAAATCTGCTTGAGGACATCTGAGGTCTTTTATTTTACTGTCTTCACCTCAAGAATAGAAAGGTCACAGAAGTTCTTCATTAATTATGCGACTTTCCTAGGAGTTCGCAATCGATCCAGATTTATGAATCAAAATTGGAAAGTGCAAATGTAGAAATTCCAGAACTCGGAGGAATCACAGTATTATCCAGAACAGTCTACAATTTATAATTGAGTTTTGGATTCGACATGGCAGAGTGGCAGAGTAGTATCAATTACCGTAGTTTGACAATGAGATTCATGACTAATTCTGGGATATTCTAATTTGGTACGAAAGCCCTCAAGCTGTACATGCATCGACTTGCTGGCAAAAAAGGTTAGCTGCTGGGTTTGTTTGAAGTTTCCATTCTGTTTTGTCTTGATTACTGAGTAAAGTACCAATTAGTTCAGGTTGAGTTTAAAATGGCACAGTATATCATGTGAAGGGTGTACTGCGCAGACGGAAACATTAGATGGAGCAATAAAAACATATTTCCGAAAAACAGTAGATGATTCTTGTTGATTTTTGAGCCATTCATTGGAGATGAGATATTGATGGTGAAAGAATAAGTTCTTTATGCATTTAAAATTCGACATCTCAGAGAGACTGGGAAGTATGAAGCATAGTGAAGTTGAATGAACATGCATTGAGCGGAACACGACGCTTAAATAATTCTTTAATTGTAACATCTCAGTGCTAGAAATTTCGAGCTTCAAAATGGTACTTTTGAGCTTTTCGAACAACCATTTTTCTGAGAAATGTACAGCTACTTACTTGTAAAACCTTGAAAATAAAGAAATTTCTCATTGGATTCAATGTTTTCCACTAGCTCATCTATGCATTGTAGTCAAAAACAAGAGATATTTTTATTCGATTGATATTTTTCACGCATTCGAATTCCAGTAACGAACCACGATATAACGAATTTTTTAATGAAAATGTGTCAGAATGAGTTTTGTCTACGACATTATTTTCTATAATCTACGTAATTTTCATTAAAATTATCAAGATATTTTTATAATCATATTCGCACACTTTTCTGTTCAATGGAGAATACAGAAGATTGAAAAACCGCTACAGGAGAATTTCGAGTGTCCATAGAAATCGTAGCGAAAATTGTGGACACCTCTGAGTAAAAAATAAACATAGAGGTACCCCTACGCGTGAATAGTACAGCATTGTAATCAACCAAGCTTTAGAGTGAGAGTGAGATAAGAAGAATTTCACTGCTGCACTTTGGTGAAGTAAACAATGAGTTAGCTTCTCATTTTTACAATTCCAGAATATAATACAACATTTTCGTTATTTTGACTCAGCTATAATTACCGAAACACTCTTAAGCAACAATAAACTGCCACCAAATCAGTAAAATAATTCAGTTGATGAACGTCAAATCGAAATTAAAATGTAAACACAATCACCGCGAATCTAAACACTAATGGACAATGTTGTCAAACTGACAGAATTGTCTGTAACAGATGCAAGTCGCTTTGGTATCAAAGTAGGGGAGCGGTAGACCAATTATCACAATATGGAATAAAGATACTGCACGAGTTGGCTGCATAACAAATGCAAATGCTCGAATTGAACTTTCAGAGATGTCGATCAGTCTAATCCTTCACAATAACTCTCACATGTTTCCTTTGAGACTTCAAACGGAAAACTATGAGCTCAAACTTGGGACCAAAATCTCTTCGAGCTCATTTTCTGCAGTATGATGTTGAATGAATCAATGCAGTACTCGATTGCCTAGAAAATGTTCTTCGGAAAAGCATAAAAGCGCGACACAAATGAAAGATTCTGAATCGTAAATAACCCGGAATCGATATCCGTGCATATTTACGCTTCCTTAATTTGAAAGCTTGCCAAAAGGAATGCGTTTTCTATTGTTATTTGAAAGAATTATTATGACTTCTGGAACCAGATAAGAAATGGTTTCCGCTTGAACTCGATACACGGTAGGGATAAGATCACAATCTATGGGTTCAGATGTTTCTTTCGCATTTCTAGTATAGGGACTGCATATGGCAAAAAGTAGTTCGGAGCAAGTTTTCGAGGTTTTTCAATTCATTCTATTTCACCTCACACAAATTCAAATTTAAATTTTGTTGATTTCTTATTAAACGAATATTGACTTGAAATTATTTGATTGGACGGGTCAATCTTTTTTCGTCTTCAATATTTTCCATCTGATTCGATCGCTCCATCATATAAACTTTGAATTTGAGCTAAATTTTAGGAATTGGTCGGAACATTCGATTTCTATATCTCGACTAACTGTCCTCAATGTCTATCTCGTCCAGCTTGTTCGACTATTTCTACCGTTTTCTTACTGACTTTTGCTGAAGTTCCTTACTTCTCATCGATTCTAGCATACATTAGACTAGACCCACGATACACTCACACCGGTATGCCAGATTCGGAGTCTAAACTCGTCCGGCGCGCTCATTTACGTCATTGAGGAGCAGAGATAAAAGTGGAGTTATATTATTATTGTTATAATACTTGCATTCATGCCTAATTGTGCAGTTTTTAGCTGTAAGAATTAGAGAAGAGTTAAAAGAGAACCGAAATAAGGTACTTTTGCTTTCCTAAGTCGGAAGTATCCCGTCAGTATTTCATTGTCTGAGGAAAAATATTTTCAAAGTGTTAGAAGATAACACGGTTGCAAAACTGAAAAATGATATTCAGATTCCATTCGATGTTATTCTTTGCTTGAGCACAATCCGTACCAACTTAAGACAGGGATCTAAATAAGAAGATCAGTTTTCAGAATATGAAGAAAAAAGTGGACAAAAAACTTTTCAAATTCACGAATTATAAGTGAAATTCATTGAAATTTCCCTGAAAATGATAAATATTTTCATTTATTCGGAGTTCTTTAATGATCCTTCAATAATTTATTCTGTATTAACAAATAAATACTTTTCACTTACATCCATATTTATACAATTTCATTGATATATTTTGAAATCAACAAAGACATCGGAGAAATTTTATTTGAAATTGTTAGTTAATTGCATTTTCAATTAAACTTGCTATTAATTGCTTTATTGCAATCATTCTTTGGAGTTCTAACACTTCCATCCCACAAATGCAATGGAAATGCTCCGCAGTGACGTCACATCTCGATGCGCGTCGGCATACCGGTGTAATTGTATCGTGACTAGACCTCACTCATTCCTAGCCAATCAGCATCGCCCTGACTCCGACTAGTTGTTCTGATATTATTTATAAGTATCGCATCGATTTATTTGAGTGTTTAGTGCGAATTTGCCGTATTCAAAAGAAGTTCATGAGTTTGTTTGAATTTTGTTGGGCAGACGTAATCCATACCACTTATCTAGAAAAGGTTACAACATTTGTATTTAAAAAATAAGTTTTCACTGCTGAATTGGATACTTTCATTTCAAAACAATTATTTGACATGGAATCTGTTGAGTCCGTCTCTAATTTTTTTTACTATTTAAGCATTGATTTCTTGCTTTGCGAATACACTGTGAAGTGGATTTGTCAGTGCAGGAAATAAAAGAAAGCACCTTCCCACATAACGAAGAATCTGCAAGAAGCAGAAAACAGCATATTATGTGTTCTGTTTGTCCAGGGGCCAATTGCACCTAAATACTTTGCAACTTTGCACTTTGCATTCTGACAAATTCGCGAAGTGAAAATTAATTACCTATTATGTTGCACAACATTTTCCCAACATTTCATTTCTGCGAAGTGCTTTTCACTTTGCACTGTTCAATTATGAATGCGTTTCGGGCAACGTAATTCAATTGAAAAGTGAAAAGTTGCAAAATATTTAGAGCAACAGGACTCAGGTGACCACAGAGAAAAGTTTACATATTATACCAATTTAGAGAAACATTTATGAACTAGCCATCAAACATTTCATGTTTACCACACTAATGGCTTCTAATGTTATGGGTTTCTCTCAATGAATCTATTTTTCCGAGTCACATTTTACCTTTTTACAACACCATATCATATTATTGTACAGTGACTTCAATTCGTTTTAACGATTTTACCTTGAATGAATCAAATCTCCAGTTTTTTATCAATTCTAATTTATGGTTTTGAGTTGGAACAAATATACAACCTAATTATTGAATTCAACATCTATTATTTGAATTTTTTTCTTCGACTGTGTCTGTCATGCTAGTAAACTGTTTATTGAGCATATTGAGAATAATTCTCAAATGAATTATTTTGTTTCTTACAATATGTTTTATTAGATGTGAATTGAGGTTCCAGAACTTTAACTGTACCATTTCATAACTAAAATGCCTGAATTTTCATTTGTGGACTGATAGCGACATCATATATATCGAACGATTTCGGAGAAAGTATAAAACTTTTTCAGAGGATAACAAACATATATTATCTATTTTGATGTATCGGTATGAAGCAGCTGCATATGAAATTTTAAGCTAAGCATTCAAGCCGCGAACAGTTTGATCGATAAGCTCCATAAACGGATTCAACCGAGATTTTCTTTTTACGAAACCTATAAACATTTTGCCAAACCAAAGCATGCGAAACGAAAATTGACCGCAAAACTTCTATCGGAAATTCGGTTTCAATAGTATTAGGCTTAAATTCTATTCGAAAAGTGGCCGATGAACTCAGGCATATTTAATTTTTCCTAAATCTCCTTAATTTCTTCTTTTCAAGTTTAAATTGATTATGTTACTGTGAAAAACTCCGAAAAATGTTTGGGGGAGAAAACTTTTCAACGAGTCATCTGCAGCTGGCGAGCTCTTCAAAAAAACATATCACAATCAGGAATTTTATGAACTTCTTCCTTCTTCTCCGTAGAATGAATTGGATTTCTTGAAACTAATCAAATTGAATGAGTTTGAAGTTTATTTATGCATATAATTAGGGAAGTTCGTCCCGCCACTGCCAAGATCCAATTTTAAATCGCCATCAGCCTAACAAGCCGAAATGTCGAAGCGAAAAATAACTTGCTGCATTTGTTCGAAGTTTAAAGCTCACTGGCAGGAATTAACTATTAATTCCCTGTTTCCACACGACAACTTACCAAGTAGGGCATCTGTATTAAAAATTTTTCCCGGGATGTTTTCGGTTTGTCGATATATTTTTTTTTTATTATTGATCTGTGGGGTTAATTTACTCTGTGGAGGAAGAAATTGTAATCATCGGAACTGACAGCATCATTATAAAATAAATTTTCTATTGAAAACATTATGCGAATCATGAGCTTTTGCATGCTTGTTGATGATTTCAATGTCTTGTGTTCGTCGATCAGGCAAACCGTTTTTCAGTTATTAATTACTTATTTCGCTCGTTCTACTTAAACGAATGTATCGTTTTGCTAAAATGTCTGTAATTTTCGAATTTTGAGCAGGAAATGGCCTCAAACCACAGGGTCCTCCTTCCTGATGACCAATCCGTCATCAAGTAATTAGACCTTTCTTTTCCGAAAATGAGGCTGGAGCAACAGTTATTGTGAATGGATTGCGCTATCGGGATATGGTTTACGATTTTTTATGACCGAAATTGGATATGATCTGGACAACGTTTACTTCCAACGAGACGGCGCTACTGAATATAATATTTTTTCGTTCAACCTTATGGATATCTAAGTGGTTAAGTTTTTCCTTCATTATAACTCTGGTGTTAAAAAAACGATCTCGCTGTATGTTGTGGAATGGAGCAAATCTTTATGTTTCCATTATTTTGACACAGAGAACAAATTGTTATGTTGTATGGCAAATTTTTTTTGGGAAATTCTATGTAGCAATGCAACCTTTTTTTGGTATACGATGAAAGTTTCTATAATCATGCTTTCAAGTTATTTATTGGCGACTATTCAAGTTACAGTCTGTTCACTTAATGAATGACATAGAGAGCTCAGAAAACGTTTTTTCATTGAAGCATTTTTTTAGCTTCGCCACAAGAAAAATTTCCATCTTATTTGTTTCCAGACGTCATTGTCTTTCTATAATTCTTCGAATTTTGTTTTCTGTTTTGGGACCACATGCTATTGTTCCAATTTTTTTTATAAGACGTCATGGTAACTTTATGTTTGTCTATGAACGACAATGTTGGACTTGCTGAGAAAAAATATTGTCAATTTCAATAAGGCCAGTTCAAAACACGATAACACTCGAAAGAAAACATCAAGACATCAAAATCAAAATTTCTAACTAAGAAACATTTGGATGGAAAATACAAAGGTTCATTTTGAAAAGTGCTTAGTGCTAGGTGCTCGTGTAAAACAATTACTTTCCAAAAGTGCTTAGTAATCGCGAGCATTCCTTAAAAAATAAGGGCTTAGTGCTTGAGATTTCGGAGCACTTTTCAATAGAGCTTAGTGCTTTGTGCTCGAAGCACTTTTCTTCAGTGCTCGGCACAGCTCTGTGTCTCCTATGATGTTGTTTATAACAATTATTAAATATAATAATAATTAAATGTCATTTTTCGAAGATTATTTGGTCCGTGGAACTTCGAAATGAAACATTCATTTTATTATGAGTTGTTTATTCTATTATTCTCATATGAATATGATGTGTTTTCTAGTGATCTAGTTCTTTGGTGGTGGAGGTGGTGGTGGTGGTGGTGGATCTGGTTTAGCAGTTACAACCCTGAAAAAACACTTCGGATAAGTAAATGAAAATAATTATCAGAAAAATTATCTTAATCATCAAATCTCAAATTTTGAGCCGAAAATGGTCTCAAACGATAGGTTTCGACTTCCTGATGACGAATCCGAGGTCAAATTGAGTTCTGTCCGCGGGGGCCGTCCACCCGGCCGTTCACAGGATAACTTTCGAAGGGATTGTCCTAGAGACTTGTGATTTTTAGTGTGAGTTTGGTTCTCAAATGCCGCGGTTAAGTTAGTAAACCAGCCAAATCGTAAAGGTATTCCATAAATATTGCCATTCAAAATTTGTGTTCCTCCATATCTCAGGTAAAGCGGAACCAATCGAAATGAAATTTTGCGGCATGCAAGATGCTCAAAATAAGCAATAAATAAATAAATAAATAATAATATTGAAAGGAAGAATCTTTATATTTTCATAACAAGATATCCTATTCAAGTGAAATATTTTTTATAAATGAAAATTGACATACTGAATGTTCACGAAAAATTTCATGTATATCTTATTTAACCATAAAATTCAATTTTTTTTCATTATTCAATTTTTACTTATCTAATTTTTGGTTTTGCATACATATGCTAAGCATGAATACCAAGTCCTATATAAAGTTTTAAGGTGATAGTATTCTTACTCCACCAATGAACAATCACACACAAAAGCACCTGCTCAGTGTTTTTCTTGAATTGTTTTTTCGCCAAGATCAATTTTTTGGTTCGAATCGATTAGAAAGGACCCCGCATACTTACTTAGAAAAAGCACGCCAAATGAATTTTCCCCATTTGTACATATTATATTTATTATTTATATCAACATTAGGAACAACATAACATATTTTCACGAAAATCTTACATCCGGTTTGTTCTATAAGGCGTTCCAAAATTGCAGTTCCAAAAAAGTGAATTTTTATATTTAGTTGATAATTCTTCTAATTTTCAGAATTTTATCATTAGGCCTTGGGTTCTGAATAACAAGAGATTAGAGATCCCAAACAACGCCCACCACGTTAAGTTTCGTTATACAGGCTGTTTCACGAAGCTATAAAAGTAACTGAATAAAACTTTCAAAGGGATTGTCCTAGAGGTATTTTCAGGGTGAGGTCAGTTCCCAAATGCCTCTCTTAAGTTCGTTAACTAGCTCAATCGTATAGGTGTTCCATAAAATATGGCTTTTCAAATATTTTGTTCCTCATTATCTCAGACCTAACAAAACTAATGGAAATAAAATGTTGCGGTCACCTGCAGGATGCTCGTAATAAGCATCATGCGAAATTTTGTGGCCATAGTGTACACATAACCATAGAAAATTCAATTGGAATATTGAAAAGGAGAATCTTTATATTTCCTTAACAAGATATCCGATTCGAGTGAAAGTTATGTAGTGAATGAAGACTGATATACTGAATGTGCATGCAAAATTGTAAGAGGATCGCATCAGAATTATTTACTATTTACTATTTATAAACTAAAATTTTTTTATAATTTTTTTATTGTATATTTCATTATCTGAATGATTTCCAGAAAAAATTCCGATTGTGCTGAGATTCTGCATTTATATATCTGGTAACAATCTGTCCAATATAAAATGACCTTTTACTGAATTATGTCTGTCCATCCTGTATATTCCTAAATATAGAAATACCTTTGGACCGACCGTCAATACCTATCATAATATTCATACTGAATAAAAACCTATATTACCTACTTGACAGCAATGCAAACTACAGATAAGTTTCAAGGAAAAAATTGTATGAAATACGAATTTAAAGCCGAATAATTTTGCAACTGTTCTTTGTACATTAATGAAACTTCTTACAGAGGTCGAGACACTTCATGGTATTATATTTAAAAAAACTCGGGCTGCTTCCAAAGCATTCAATACAGCTTCATGAAACAGCCTGTATAACGAAACTTAACGTAGTGGGCGGTGTTTAGTGATCTGTGTTCTCTTGTTACTCAGAACCCAAAGCATAATGATAAAATACTGAAAATTAGAAGAATTATCATAAAAATTTGAATATTAATTTTTTGGGAGTTGCAATTTTGGAACTTCCTTATAAAACAAACCTGATGTTAGAATTTCGTGAAGATCTGATATATTGTTCCTAAGGTTGATATAAATATAATATGTAAAAATGGGAAAATTCACCTGGCACGCTTTTCCGAAGTATAAGTGTGAGGGGTCCTTTATCGTGTTTTAATGGTGACATTTAATTTTTCCATTATTCACAAAACTAGAAATCTGATCGAGTCACAATTTTGTTTCTGGTTACTAAATGAAGATATAAACTCGATTGCAACAAAAAATGAGGAGAATTGAAATGTTCAGTATCAATGTATGGTCGAATTGTCTCGACTAGGTTCGTAAATAAGCCAAGTTGATCAAATAGTTCTAGAGTTATCAAGAAGTGAAATTTCATATTTCGTATATTTAAACCTAAATATCCGTTCAGGTCAAAATTGTATATTCAGCCGCTAAATGACAATCTCCGTAAAATTTTGTGAAGATCCCGCGAATAGAAATTGAAAAACTAATCTCTAAATTTCGACACTTTGAAAACTGTTGGATATGGAACATATATCGTTTTGGAAGGAAAATATACATCAAGTTCCCATAAAATTCAACACTTCAATTTTCCAGAGTAGCTTAGTTACTGATAATTGGCAACTGTAGTTTTCAGGACATTTCATATCCTTTCTCTATAAAGAAGCTATTTCACTCAGAAATATTTTCATTTTCAATAATGGAATCTACCCTTATGGTTATATCTGGTTGATTATCTGTCATTATAAACTTAATCTTGTCAATATCAAAGTTTTAAACTGCATTTTCATAAATGGCCTTTCATACTATAAATTTAAATTAATAAGATTAAACATAAATATTTCTTTCAGGTAGCATGATCCATATAGTTTCTGAGAAAAAACCTGATTTCATATTCATAAGTCTTTTTGAAGAATATTAACAAGTGTTATCAAGAAACATTGAAAAAATTCTTCTTTTGAAATACTTCTAATTTTTATCGTACGAACTAATTTTTAAATGGCAGTACTCGAAAGAAACCAATTAGATTATGAAATCGAATGAAAAAGTTAAAAATAATTACGAAAACGATGAGAGCGAGCAAAATATTTTCGTTATGAAGTTGTGATCCCAACGTGTTGGCATTTCATTTGTTTCAGTCAGATCACTCAATTTGATTCATCACAAGTAATTATTTATATTTGCAGTAAACATAATGGTGTAACAGATTTAAAAACCATACAAGAATTCAAATGAACAATTCAAATGAAAACAATTGGAGCGTAAGTATTGGAAAATCTTTAGGAACTGAATATGTGGCATTAAAGTGTTATAATTCCATAGCAAAACATTATTCTCAATAAATCTTTCTTATTCCAATTCACTACAAACATAAATTCTTATTTCTGGTTGGTATAACATGGCAAACAGAAATATATGAAATCGAAATGAATTATTCTTTTCAAGCATAACATAAACTTTGCATAATAATAACTAACATTTGTATATAATTGGCTGAAATATATTTAAATGAATGTTTCTTACATTGGGCTTGCCAGAAGCATAACCATGGCAGCTACAAAAGCACAAACTGAGAATAGTTTCATTGTGTTGACTACGGTAGCAGTCTACTGATGATAGCTTCGAAGCTAAATAAGCTTTTATAGTTCTTGATCAGTTGCTATCACCTCAATTACCTATTTAAAACATTTTATCTGTGGTAATAATTCTGAAAGGAATGAGTAACAAGAGCTATTATACACCATCGATATAAATTTTAAATAATTACACACTTTAATAATAATAGGTACTTGCCTAAAATTTTCCACATATTTCTGTCAATTAACAGCTATTTTACGCGCCTGCAGTTCGAAGCGAGCGAATTCGAAATTTAACTTGTTCAAGAAAGATTTGAGATTTGATGAGAAAAGTAGAAAAACCGAAATGAGATCAAAATTTTTCAGGATATTCAATCGTAAATTATCATTTTCTCACTGTAAAAAAGCCTGCTTGTCTTCTATGATGTTGTTTAAAACAATAATCAAATAAAAATGAATAAAAAATAAGCAATACTATCGGCAAGACATTGATATTGTAAAAAAATAATATTTTCTGTTTTCTTCAACAAGTGGACTTTATTTTGGATTTGGTGATTACATTTGAGAAAGAAAAATCATACTATCAACATATCGATATCCTCCTGAAATATAGGTTACTCTGGTGGGTCCTACGAAACTGCAGAAATTTCAGGTTTCTAGCTTTCAAGAATAACATCTTCAATAATCACTAGTTGTCTTATATCGGATAAAAATTTGGTAGCTGAAAAATGATAGACAAATTACACTATTATGATATTTTTTATACAAAACTATTAATAGCTTGCTTAGTGTGTCTGACATTCTCCAATCAATTTGGAGTGCCGGATATTGGTCTAGGAAAAGGAATCATTTTTTTTGTTCAACTGTCATTCAATCTAACTGTTGATATACATATATATTTTTTGAATCAAGAGCTAACATGATACAATACATAA
Source organism: Propylea japonica (assembly GCA_013421045.1). Lineage (NCBI taxonomy): Eukaryota > Metazoa > Arthropoda > Insecta > Coleoptera > Coccinellidae > Propylea > Propylea japonica. The sequence goes on from CM024244.1 coordinate 19,115,532, forward strand.
AACAAAAAATTCGTAGCTGAGGTTACTGCAAAACGGGATACCTTACTTTTCTACGTATGATACCCGAGCTCAGGAAAAGCCCTGTCTTGCCGTCTTTACAAGATTGCAACTTAAAACAAAATACCTTCTATACGCTCTTTGGCCAGGAGGGTTCTAAACCAAGTGCAGCTACGAGGGAAGCTGTTGTACTGTAGATCAGTAGCGCGAATGAGCCCGTGAATAGGCACTTTTTGCTCTTGACTCAATTTCAACGTTGTTAGGTACAAATTGAATGATTTTGATTTGGGTATCATAGTTTCATTTTGTTTTCGAATCGAGAAATAGAATATCTCCACTAAAAAACGAAACTCCACAAAAATTCATAATTTTTTGGATGCCTAAGGCTCTTGTTAATGCAGTCAAGTGGTAAACTAATCCAGCATGGCTCTTGAGTACGGCATTCGAACTAAAAATTCATAATCTACATGGTGGTTCATGCAAATTAAATTGCTTCCTCAACTTTCAAATTAGTTTCGCAATTAGCCTTTTCAATTCCTACCCTATTCTCGCGTTATTTATGAATTGGCTGAGAATGAATTCATTTTATCAAGTTCAGAACTTTTTCACTGTTTGTATATATTCTATATTGCATAAAATTAAGTTATGAGTGCCTTTAAAACTTTCTTCATGCGGGATTTGGAAGGTTATGAATGAATGATGAGAGTAAAGAGTTCTATGGTAGTAGCTTTCGCTTAATAAATTTAACCGTTGATTTACTGGAAAATAAGTCACTCTGAACCATAGATTTATAATACTAACTAGATAGCTAACATATCAAAAATTTTTAGGCAAACGGCGGCCATTTGCAGTTTGGGTTTTACTTGAGAAGTGTCAATTTTTCAACGGAAAAAATTCGAGCACAGTTGGCATTGAACGTCAAAATATTCGTATTTCATCCCAAACTGCAAATGGCGGCCCTTGCCTCACTTTTTTCTATGTGACAGTTAGAAAGTTCGACGCCCAGTTAGTATTATAGGTCCATGCTCTGAACGTGTGTATTCCATGCAGTGGCGCAGCCAGGATTTTGTTTTGGGGGGGGCTGAACTGAACAATTCTTGATGGTACAAAAAATACGAAAGTTGCACAAAAAGAACTCAGAAAAAATTGAAACTTTCAGAATCTTTGGGGGGGGCTGCAGCCCCAAAGCCCCCCCCCCTGGCTGCGCCAGTGATTCCATGCTATTGATATCATTTTATCACAAATTATCATTGTCAGTAACATGTGAGTTGAAAACAAGAAAAAACATTGAAATTTTATTGTTTCCAAAGATAACCTCTTCCACAGATGATTTTGATTGGTTATATCAGTGAAATTCTGGATCCTTCGCATATTTGTACCCTTCATTCCACTTCGTTGGTGGAACATCAATATTGCATCCACTACCTTACCTAAGCTTTTTCAGTCCATATCCATTCAATCTATTGACAATGAAGCATAAAATTCTTTTAACAAGGTCGATTTTACACACATCGTCAAAAGTCTTGGCCCGCCCTAGGTTTTTCAAGAAATAATTAATCTATGTTCTGGAAATTGAATAAATATTTTCTTAAATTTTTACCCTTTGTTTGTTAGGTACAGGCTCGCGCCTCCTTGATATCTGGTCATACCTGTAGCTAACAGAATGAACTATATACCGATTTGAAAATTCACATCGAAAACATACGATATACAAGGCATCAGACAGAGAATTCTTCCCTCCAGTTGCACAGATGAATGGGCGAGATAATCAAGCGCGATAACTGAATGAATTCAACTGTCTTACTGCAATAATCTAGTCTTGTCTCTCTCTTATCGCAGTATGGTAGGGAACCCGCACTACAGGTATAGAATTTTTAATTTGTCAGGCTGCCCGTAATACTCGATTCAAGTATTTACTGTTGCCTACCATACTAAAGAACTACGCTCCTCTAAACGATAAGAGAGAGACAAGACTAGAATAATGAAGTAAGACAACTGAATTCAGTGTGTTACAGCAAGTGATTGTCTCGACTATTCATCTGTGCAACTGGAGGGAAGAATTCTCTGTCTGATGCATTGTATATCGTATATTTCAGATGTGAATTTCCAAACCTGTATATATTATCGACTTGAGCCCATTAGCGTAGAAAGGGTGTGATTTCTCACACCCCCTAGCGATGGACTAGCATACTCCCTACTAAGGGGAACATTCACTCATCCTGGATAGCAAGTATCAGGGTGATTGAGCTCTGAGATGTTCGTTGTTCTTCTTCTCCTGGGTCCTGGGTTGTTCGTCCTTCGTTGCTTGGTCCTGGATTTATCGGTTGATATCCTGGTAGTCGGTCATGCGCTTTATTCCTCCATGGTTGTTCCTGGTGTCCATCGTGGCCTTCAAACTTCCTCGCCGTTCTAGCAGTACCTAATAGTACTGCTTTTTGCATTACTTTGTGAACTATTTGCCAAATCTAACTGCCTGAGGTTGCACTTGATGCTCTTAGGAATAATTCCTGTGGTTGATATGAGAATGGGTACGGTTCTGGTACTAGACATTCCCCACTGCTTTTTGATCTGAAGTTCAAGCTCTCGATATTTTAATATTTTCTCAGCGTATTTTTTGACGCAGATTAATGTTATACGTCTATAAGTATTGCTCTCTTCCGATTCTCCTTCACTAGAATTATATCTGGCCTGTTATTAGCTACTGATAGCTTTGTTAGTTCTGCGAGGTCCCAGTATAGCCTGTAATGATCGTTCTCCAGTATTACTTCAGGCTGATACTTATCGTATAGGATTGTTTCAATCTGCAAAATCTTCAGTTGAATGGTGAGGTCCTGTGAAGTATTTCACAAACTGCACCATGTCGACTTCACTTCGAATAAAAATTTGGCAGCCCCCTGTGATATATTGGATTGTTTCCGATATTTGGCATCCGTAGCGGCATCTATCGTCGGTGAGGCTCCTATCCTTCATGATATTTATGATAGTTTTTAGTTTGCACTACTTGATCTTGCATGACAAGGAGGTAAACTTCTGTTTCAGGAAACACTCTTCCAGAAGTTAGACAATAGTTCGACGCATATTTTTATTACAATTATTATTATCACTTTTCGCTTTATGCAGAATGAGAAGAATAGCATACTGGTGAGTATACTGGCCAGTTCAGTTTCTGGATATTGTTCTATCGAATGAGGTTTCGGGTCTTTCGTGCGTTGTATGGTTTGGCGTTAGCATCCTTATAAATGAAATCAACTTCAAAATCAATGATCGGTTCAATAGCAGACGGCACCAGTCATTGTTCGTTCAACGATTAGAATAAGAGGTGTACTGCGAACAAATATTATAGGTACCCCTTCAGCGCATTGTTGATCCACCTTGAAAAGGCACAAATTCTCTGTCGAAATTGAGCCACTCTAGTCTGCCAAGACCTATTCAAATCCGTCTTCGTTGACTATCACTGTTCGATATTCGACAGAATTTTGCATCTCTTGAAATTAATTATATATTAATTATACTGCTCATTCCATGTTTCGAATTATTTCTTCTTTTAATATACAAGATATTTCGTTCCTTAGTCAGCATTTAACACCTAAAAGTCCACTTATTCGTCCCTCTTCTAGCGTAATATGAGCTCAGCAAAGAGATCCTATATCCTCACTCTGTTAAGGACTAGTTCAAACACTGCCTCAGAGATATTTTGAGTGGAGTTATTGGTCTATGTTCCTAAGTGCTACTGGGGTGTAAATTGCACACAACAAGCTGGCCACATTAATAGTGGGGAATCCTGAGGGAAGATGATATCCATCTAATTATACCCTATTGTTTGTTATGTCCTGACTGTAAATCATGTAACAGAAATGACAATTAGGGTCGTGTACGGTGCCAGGTCTATTTGCAAATTACACTTATTTGAATAGTGTTTCAGGCTCATGGATTATATCGGATCAAAGTCATCACAATTGCATTATTGGAATTCAATTTTGGTGTTAGTATATATCCCATGTTGATTAAATTAGTAATCTGAAGAAGGAGTTGATAATTAGTTTTGTCATTCAGTGATGATGTAAATACTTCAGTATATAAATGTCATGCAAAGAGTAGAATAGAGAAATTAAAAATGAACATTCGGTTATCCCAAATAAACGACTTCAATTGAAAAATGTTATTAACTGACAAGATAAATACAGTGGAACTTAGTTATAACGAAAGCGCTAAATCCGCAAAAAAAAATCTTTATGAAGAAATTTCGTTATAGAGAAAATTTGTTTCAATAGTCAGCAATGTCGCGGACGACGTCACTGATAAATTTAAGTTTATCATTCAAACTTAAGCACATACTTTAAGACATTTCCGCACAATTTGGTTAGATTGAAACCAAACAGCCAGGGGTGTATTCAAGACTGTTTTAGAAGGATCTCTCTGCGCACCTTAAAGATTTAATTTGAGGTCGGGTTTTTATTACGTACGTCCGGAAAAATTTCGGAAAAAGCCCACCATGAGGGTGGGCTTTTTCCGAAGATTCTTACCAATACCCATTTAAAGAGTGATGTTCTTCGAATATTTCGTTATAGAGAGAATGTTTTTAACATGAAATTTGGATTCAAGGTGCAATGTCTTGTACGAAATTCGTTATACAGACGTTCGTTATAGAAAAGTTCCACTGTATATCTTTAAAACTTATTTCAGATAAATACCCAGGATCATTATAGAGGATATAGAGTCTTTTTGTATACATTCCTTTGAATCGAATAGGATTTGTGAAAAACTGATTGAAGATTGAACCATGCGTTATGCGAAATCTTCATGGTAGTTTTGAACAGATTTTAATGATTGAAGAGATTCTGCAATACATTGATTGGATATGAAATGAAAAATGAAAAATTGTACGCAAATTTTGTTATCTTCAACATACTCCGTCGAAAGAAATTTTCAGTTTCATGATTTGTGGTAGAGCAATGCTGACTACTTCTGGTATATTATTGAGGAAATTTCAATAATAAGCCTAAAAGTTGTTGAGTTCATTGTATCCAATTATTCATTTATCAACTAAACATCATTTAAACAATAATAACTTTCCAGTAGGTATATTTTATCAAATACATAAATATTAATACGAACACACTAATTTTCCAGAAAAAAAAACTGAGTTGTATTAAGATTCAATTAGGTCTCAATTGCGAGTTTTTTCGATTTGTGATTAGTATCAATATACAAGACCTACTCAAACAAAACTGTTTCTAATAACATTTCATAGTGATGAATTTTTTTCCCTATTTCTTACAGTTCATCTACGTTTCTTTCAAATCAGAAACAATAGCCTTAAATAACTTTGATCAATTAATCTAGTTGGATGTCTATGGGTACAGCTTGAAGTTGTTTTTCATCGTTATCCCGGTCTGTCTACACTTGTTTTTTCCCAGAATGTCATGGTAAACTGACACTCAACCTTTCGTTCCTAATGTTCTCAGGGGTAATCCGAATGTCACATTTTTGAGATGGTACTATTTGTATGAAGAGAGAATGAATCATTTTTCATACCTCTGTCGCATAATAAACGAAACAGATGTTTTTCCTAGAGGTGTATATGAATATTTCAGCATGTCAGAGTTTCACGTGTCGCCCATTTCCAAGTTTCACGCCGAAAGAAATTTTCAGGGACACTAAATTTTCATCAAACATACTCATATTCATGTGAAACGACGACTTTTATTCAGGAGATATTTCTGAATTGTATAAAACTAGCACATAGGAAGAAACGAATTGTTATGGAAGTATTAAATTTGGGCGAGTTTCAGTTGACATAAGCGTTCATTTTACAATGTCCGCATTCAACAGAAAGGAGCTGTTAACGATCAAAGCTTCTTGTTTTTGCTGCCGCTAGGTTTATATTAGGTAATTCTGGGCAACGGGTATTCTATTTTTGTGATGTTAATCACAATCACGAACCAAAGGGGATCTTTCGCTAAGATTAAGGTTTAGTTGGCCAACTAATAGAAAATATGGGCCTGAAATTCTTTGATGTTCAATATAATAATAATAATAACTTTCGCGAACTCTTCGATCCTCTTATACAGATTTGGAAAATTTACTCGGAAACATAGGATTTTACGTGCAAATCTCCAAGTCGCTCCGGTTCCAATGGAACAGTGGAAGAATCGAAATATTAGTGCGATGCCATATGGAAAACACATCAGGACATCCAGGATGAACGCTGGAATCGTGGTGGGGATGCTTCGAACTGGCTGTCCGCGATGTGCGATTCAAATGATTTTAACATTCCAAACGTGGGGCATATCAGTTTGAAAAGTAATTAGATTCTCCGCAAATCAATTATAATCAATTTAGAAGGAAAAATTCAAATAATATAATCTCATTATGGTGGTCAATCAATTCAGGAAGCAATAAATTCATTAATTGTCTCCTGAATTCATTTTTAGTGATAGTTATTGATGTTATGAGGTGAAATGAACTCGAGAGATTTTAACAGAAGAAGATGTCAAATGAATAGATTTCGGGAATCGATGAAAAAAATCAAAATATGTATTTCATTTTCGCTAAGTCCTCGTTTTTCTGGAATAGAAAACATAAACATTTACGATATTGGTCGAGAAATAATCAGCAACTGTGTATTTCTGTTCGTACCCAGTACCCTAAAAAAGTTGGACTGGAATACTGTGAAAAGACATTTGTTCATTTTTCATCGACGGTAAACGACCTGATCATAATTGATTTACGAAGAATCTAATTACTTTTCCAACTGATATGCTCTCACGCTCTAGACGTTTAAAATTATAAAATTATTTGAATCACACATCGCAGACCGCCAGTCTTAAGCATCCCCACCACGATTCCAGCGTTCGTTCTGCATGTCCTGATGTGTTTTTCATATGGCATTACACTGATGTTTCGATTCTTCAATTGTTCCATTGGAACCGCAGCGACTTGGGAGATTTGCACGTTAAATCTTATAGAGCAAGAGCCCGTGAACCCCAGACCTTCGTTATTTCATAAAAGCTGAAAACTTGTCTACGCATGCTCCCAACACAGGTAAGAACGATAGACCATTATGAAGTTCGGGTTACCCTGGCTTTGGCAGGCAAACGGTATTAAAGGGGTGTAAAATACTGATCTAGTTTCGTCATTTTATAAAGTGTGATTTTTTGATATTACCTTCAGGAAATCATTAAAATTCACGTCATTAATTGCCAGACACTTACTATAGTGGCAACCCCTTGCCAGACACCCTTAATGTTCATTAAATTATATCTAATTCTACTTACGTTATAGTATAAAAGCTGATTTTTATTTATAATACTTGGGTAATAATTAGATAATGTTTTTTCATTAGACAGACATTTTTGTTAGTGCCAACCCTTTGACAGACAAGCTTGTAGTTTAGCTGCAGGTGCGAGCGCGAGACAGTATATATGAGTGAGTGCGAGTGAGACGGCATGATTATAATGACTTATGCAAATACATTTTCTGGTAAATATTTGTATAACTAATCATTTAAGTGAATCTCAAAAACATCTGAGAAAAGACATTCAATGCTACAACTAAATTAGATTGTTAATAGAATAAATTAAAATTTTTAACAATTTTTTTCAGTTGTAGCATCGAATGTCTTCTCTTCAGATGTTTTTGAGATTTACTTAAATGATTTTACACCCCTTTAGTACCGTTTACCTACCAAAGCCAGGGTAACCCTAACTTCATAATGGTCCATTGTTCTCACCTGTGTTGGGAGCATGCGTAGACAAGTTTTAAGCTTGTATAAAATAACGAAGGTTTGGTGTTCACGGGCTCTTAGACTATCAGAAAAATTAGAGACATTCAATGCTACAACTATAATTAAATTGTTAATAGAATAAATTAAAATTTTTAACAATTTTATTCAGTTGTGTCTTCGAATGTCTTTTCTTCAGATAAATCTGTACCAAAAAATTTATTTGCATAAGTCATTATAATCATGTCGCGCACTCACTCATATATACTGTCTCGCGCTCGCACCTGCAGCTAAACTACAAGCTTGTCTGTCAAAGGGTTGGCACTATCAAAAATGTCTGTCTAATGAGAAAACATTATCTAATTATTACCCAAGTATTATATATAAAAATCAGCTTTTATACTATAACGTAAGTAGAATTACATATAATTTAATGAACATTAAGGGTGTCTGGCCAGGGGTTGCCACTATAGTAAGTGTCTGGCAATTAATGACGTGACTTTTAATGATATATTAGACTATTATGTTCCCCAGTGAATAAACAATGTCACATGGTAAACATGTCGTCTTTAAAAAAAACAACACACAATATCTCGATTGAATAATCATTCAATGATTCATTTAGAGTATAGACGGATAACCAGTTCAAAGTTCAATTATTAGGTAATTATCTCACGATCTGTATTACAAATGATTTCAAATTACTTATACATTAAAAAATCTTGAACACCATATTGTTCAGGAATAAATGAATTATGTCAAATCAATCTTCTTCATTTGCCAAAGCCGTCATATGTGGTACTTGTACAAGTGCATCAAAATTACCGATGATTCTGCATGACAGCGTGATATCGAAAAGTTGCATGACTGTGGCTATCTCTACAAAAATTGGATTGACCAACTGCAGTTTTTCAATGGCAACAAACTGAAATGTGAAATTATCAGGTTATTTCGATGCACAAGTCACGAGTGTCATTCGGGTCACCTGACAATTTTTTACACTGTATTTATCGGTTGGTCTCTTCACTTTCTACATTGCAAATAGGGCTGTAATTTACCGACAACTGCACTTATATATTCATAAAAACTTTGACAGGAGACATTTCCAGTTTGGCGAGTTCCATTGATTGCGATATAAATATGTGTGGAGTAGAACCGTAATACATATTTTATTTTATTGTTCATTACTTTACTTGAACAACATAAATTAAGAACAAATTTAACTCAGACGGGTACAGATGAATATGTGAAAACAGAGTAACGAGTATCAAAATAACATAATTGTGGAAATATGTCCATGAAAACTATAAACATCTGAAAAATTGAGCACGATTTGTTTTACAAGATGTGGCATAATGAACGGATTCAGTACAATATGGAAAATCTTTAATATATGAGAAGGTCACATCGATAACGACGAAAATTTTATTCATCTGTCAAATTCGACAGACAACAATGTTCCGACTGATTTTTTATTGTTGTTTTAGCCAATGAGCATACAATTAGGCGATAATTTTGCATTAGTGCAAATTATCGATAATTCGCACTTGTGCAAAATTATCAGGTCCTTTAAAATAAATGCAGACGTAATTATGAACGTTTATTACTTATTAGAGTAACGGCAATGTGACAGCAACTTACAGCGACACAATACGATTTGATGGATTCACAAAATTTTCTTATTAAATTTAACTCTTGCAATGAAAATGAATCGATAATTTTTGACAAATCTGCTCTCATGCAAGTTAAACTGTAAAAGGCACTCGAGCGCTCCGCGCACTCGTGCTATTTTTCAACTCAACTTGCATTCGAGCATCCCAAAAATTTTCGATAATTTTCATTGCACTAGTTAAATTACAACTGATAATTATTTTCAATAGGTTCAGACGACATTTCCATTGGAAAATTCTCGGGGATTTCTCAATTTTAATGGAAAGTACACAATTTTTTTGGAAAATAAAGAGCAAATTCAAAAGCAGGGATCTTCAATATACAACTTCTGCATGAACGGAAAGGCTCCATCTCAAAGAAAATGAACTCAAATTATCAGCAACAAAAATTATTCCGCAACTGATTCATTGTATGAATATTTATGAAATGGTCTTTTCATAGAACCGAGTTCGCTTTGTATCTCAATTTGAACTTTTGTACGCTAATTGAATAATAATCGAGATATCAACAAGATCATTGTATAATAATAATTAATTTCACAGTTAATTTCGAATGAAATAATTAGGTGGGCTAATGAGCTCGATCTTAGCTAAGCCTTTTTTTGTGTGTTTTTCAAGACCACCCAATGTTGCCCACATATCTGTGATTTTTGAATTATCAGTCGGAAAATTCGACAAAGAGCATGTGTGAAAAAAGAAGCACTTAACTTTATACAATATGTAAAGATTTTTTATTTAATTTTCGAATATTTCTTCAAAATTTGGTTTCTTTATAAGACTATCGAATGAAACTAATAATTGATCCCAAAACGTGTGCAAAATGACTTTTTCTCATGCAAAACTCATCCGAACTGTAAATGCGTGCGCAGTAGCACTCTTCAGAAAAATAACCATCTATATCATAATTTTTGCTGCGAAATATTTAAAATACTAACATATTTAATTTATCATAGTTGTTATGATACCTGTGGAATTATACAAAAATCAAATTAATTTTTTAATCACCCCAAAACTAAAGTTTCTAGAAAGTTGCGTTAACAATCTACTCTCGATGAAAGTATTTCTCAGTACTATAACAGTTACAAACCGTTACTGAAAATAACCATTTGGTCAATCTTCACGTTCTGAAACATCCCAAGAATGGGCGGTTACACTAAAACTCAAATTAGTTCAATCTGAGTAAAAACCGCACCCCAACCTAACTTTTAACATCTACGTTCCACCCTTACACAAGCGGAAATTTGCATAGACTCATTCTATCCTAACCCAATCACATGAGCGTCACCTAACGTCCGACTTCCTCAAAAACAAAGGAGATGGAAAACCATAAAGTCGAATGCACCATCGTTGAGCGGAACAGACGATATCTTGTTATCAAAACGACGTCCTAACACTTGAGCCGACCGGATTATCTGACCAGAAAATCGGTTCCAGAGTTCTTCAACGGCTCTCGGTTTTCATACACAGGGGCGGAACTTCGAGTGGTAAAGGATACTATGCCGAAAATTTTTGTCGTTGAATTTTCAGTCTTTAGGACTCATTTGGCAACTCAACTCAAATGTTTTCAAAAAATTGGAAACATTTCACGATTGAATGTCCGCAACATAGGGATTATTAATTTTTCAAGTGAACTTAAAACTTTCTAGTTTCTTCATTTCCATGTTTTGCTCTGGGACATAGTTAATTATACAGAAGTTTAAAGACTTAAATCAATGTATATTCAAGAGAAGACTTTCCTTTTTCTAGTGAATGAACATTTTTTACGTCGACCTCCAAATTTAAGGTTGGTTTGATGTATACGAAACTGAACAATATTGATCAATTTCAATGTTTCATTTATGCTATTTTTAGTCATGGGAATGCACACAAAGTATTCAGAAGCAATACGACAATGTCAACTCTACTGGAACATTGAAATATAGACATTTATATTATGTCAAACTTTCAATCTAGAAATTAAAGGTCTCGAATTATTAACGGGATAGCCGAGCGAGCGCGTTAATGGTTATTTAATCAACTAGGTTATTAAAGACAGTGACTAATGGTCTAGATATTCGATACAATAAGTCGCTCGATTAATAACCGAGTTGATTACAAGATTTTTCTGACGATCTAAATATGAATTTTGTATGAATTCTTGATTGAAATGCATTTCCATTACGCACAAGACTTGCATTTGACATAATAAAATTTCTATATATTTATGTTCCAGTAGAGTTTTGACATCTCTCGTAGTGCTACTGAATACTTTGTGAAGGGTTGCCATGACCATTCCATATCAAAATAGCCGAAAGTGAGCATTAAAAGGGATCATTAATGATCAATTTCGTCACATTAAAATCACCTTTTATTTCGAGGTCGGCGGAAAAATATCTTAACCATTGAACTCACTCATTTATCAATTGATTGATCAAATATTGATTCAAGTGTCGTACACAAACTCTTATACCATTTCGATTAAAATACAAATACTGACTACTCTTTAGAAGAAATGTAGGTATAATTCTGATTAGTTAGTTTTTGTTAGTGTTGAGATGATTAGAAGGAACGGTGTGTTTACTGTTTCGCTTTTGTTTCAGACATTAGGACTACAAAGTCTGATATTGGAAAAACTATTTTTTCTCCAACCATCAAAAAATGTTGACATTTTTGTACTATTTCAGGTGCAAAAGTCATACATTTCCTTACCGTACAAAAATTCACTCGTTACTTAGCAACACTTTTAATCCTAGGATTAAAAACGCTACTTTTAATCCTTGGATTAAAAGTAATGGCATTTGACGTCTACTTGACAATCACTGTCATTAGTATGTGCTCAAATTTATAACCAAATTATTAACGATTTTTGACTAAAACCAATTTTATTGTAATTTTAAACGGGTTGGAGAAAAAATAGTATACAGGGTGTCCGGGGAATAACTGTACATACTGTTACCAGAGATAGAGCTGCACTAGCTGACTACTGATTGACTATAAAAAATTAATTTCTGGATTTCCCTAGAAAACTACAGGGTGTTTTTCCAACTTCATGGAAATACTTAGACCATCATAAAATCCAAACTTATTGACGGATATTATTGAAACTTGAGGGTTATTGGCACATGCTAAGGTCGAATCAGAAATACATCAATTATTTCATTATTCCAGGGCCGGACTCATTAATCTTCATTTGAAGTGTTCAGGGTAAAAAAAAACACTTTGTATTTCGAATTACGAATAATTGATTCGCTGTTTAGAAAGAAGCTAAATTATGCTTCAGTTTGTGGTATCGCTTAAAGTTGTCACATCAAAAATTATTTTTTTAGGAATTTTTGAATTTGGAAAAAGTTCGAAAAAGTGAATTTATTTACCTGAACAGGACTTAGTCACCTTGTGAAGGTCGAAAATAAATAATAAATTTTCTTCAAAAAAGTCACTGAAGGTGAGGAAGACTATAATAATTTGTTGATATACTGGGTGGCCACCCTAGACGTGGATCTCATTGCGATGAAGTTAATGAAGAAATATTGCGAAAAAAATTTATTGGCGACATTTATAGGATATACATAAGCATATTCCAAAATTATTCGTGTGTATACCGGGTGTTCAATGGAAGAAGTGTCACTTGGTCTATATCTTTGTTGTCGAACACCCGGTATACATACGAATAGTTTTGAAATATGCTTGTATTGTGTTGTATGTATACCCTATACATCTCGCCAATATTTTTTTCGCAATATACCTTCATTCACTTCATCGCAATGAGATCCGCGTCTAGGGTGGCCACCCAGTATATCAACAAATTATTATAGTCTTCCTCGCCTTCAGTGACATTTTAAAGAAAATTTATTATTTATTTTCGACCTCCACAAGGTAATTAAGTCCTGTTCAGGTAAATAAATTCACTTTTTCGAACTTTTTCCAAATTCAAAAATTCATAAAAAAATTATTTTTGATGTGACAACTTTAAGCGATACCACAAATTGAAGCATAATTCAGCTTCTTTCTAAACAGCGAATAAATTATTCGTAATTCGAAATATAAAGAGTTTTTTTACCCTGAACACTTCAAATGAAGATTAATGAGTCCGGCCCTGGAATAATGAAATAATTGATGTATTTCTGATTCGACCTTTGCATGTGCCAATAACCCCCAAGTTTCAATAATATCCGTCAATAAGTTCGGATTTTATGATGGTCTAAGTATTTCCATGAAGTTGGAAAAAACCCTGTAGTTTTCTAGGGAAATCCAGAAATTAATTTTTTATAGTCAATCAGTAGTCAGCTAGTGCAACTCTATCTCTGGTAACAGTATGTACAGTTATTCCCCGGACACCCTGTATATTATTCGGACTAAAAGTGCCTATTTTAACTCGCAATTTTGCATTCGCTCGGCTGCGCCTCGCAACTGCAAATATTGCTCGTAAAAAAATATGCACTTTTAATCCTTATAATATAATATACTATTTCTCCAACCATCAAAAAATGTTGACATTTTTGTTCTATTTTCAGATGCAAAAGTCATGAATTACCTTACCGTACAAAAATTTGCTCGTTGCTTAGCACACTTTTAATCCTAGGATTAAAAACGCTACTTTTAATCCTTGGATTAAAAGTAATTACATTTGACGTCTACGTGACAATTAATATTCACCAACAATACCAGATATCCCTGACTACCGACTTGCTATCGCCAAATTTATTCTATCTTTGGCTTGGTTGGAGAAAAAATAGCATATAAGTATTATACGGACTAAAAGTGCCTGTAAAAATATGAACTTTTAATCCTCATAATATAATATACTATTTTTTCCTTAACGGTGCGTTGTAAGATACATTCAATATATCAAGGAATTTGTAAACTTAAAACAGTTCTACAGTTTCATTGAAAATGAAGTTAAAGTTTTGTTGTTGTTAGATAGATGTTGAGTATTTTAAGTAAGACATGCCATTGCTCGATGTCGAAGTATATCATTATCATTTTAAAAATGCATACAGTACCACCTTAATCTGACTATAATTTTCATCGACTCTTTCTAATTCACAGATCTTCATCCCTTGATATCTTTCATTTCAATTGGTGCAAACTACGTTGTAGATTGTTAAGGCGATTACATTCCACTGTGACCTTGTGGTTCTCACATAATATACACTCCTGTTAAGCTAATTCTCACCACACATACATAAGACAATGTCCTGTAAGAAAGCCAGTTCGGAGGCGTTACTTATTCTTGTTGAGATCCAAAAACTTCTTGGACCTGGCAGTTTTGAAGTTTCGAAGAGAGATTCCTCCAGGGTGCTTCTTTTTCAGTTTTTACCTGTTTCAAAAACTCTTTCTTATAGCAGCATTTGCCAATACCACAAAAGGTTTTTGAGTCAGTAAGTAGCGTTTGTGCCCTGTTCCTGACTACACCTTTTCCAATTGTAATTCAGAAAACGTAAAATGTAATTCAGAATAGCAAATTGAGTTTCAGAAGATGGAAATTGTAATTCAGAATAGTAAATTGATATTCAGAAATGGTGATTTGAATTTCAGAATAGTGATATGTAATTCAGAAAGCGTAATTTGAATTTCAGAATAGTGATATGTAATTCAGAAAGGGTAATTTGAATTTCAGAAAATATAAATTGTAATTCAGAATTGGTGATTTGAAATTCAGAAATGGGAAATTGTAATTCATAAAAAGGAAATTGTAATTCAGAATTGGTTGCATGTACTCGAGATATAATGAACATGAATATGTACCTATTTATATCTATGTTATATAGTAATATCTACATAATATTATGTAATGAATTATTTATTTGCCAAAGAAAGTATAGTGGTTTGGGTACCAGACTATTGCTCAGTTGCAGGAACGTCCATTAAAATTTAAAGGTCCATTAAACCTTAATCCTCCATTAGTTCCTTGTAATAATGGAGGATTAAGAGTTTAATGGACCTTTAAATTTAATGGACGTTCCTGCAACTGACACATTGCCTGGTAATATTATACAATCAAACACGAAAACATTCTGAATTACTATTACATTTTCTGAAATTCAATTCATAACTTCTGAATTACAATTCCACCATATATGGGCTGTAATAACGATTTTATCAAAATTGATAATTTTGTCACTCTTGCTATAACATAACATCTGTTGATCATAATATTTCTCTATGAGAAACACTCAAATAGGAGCCTAAAGATACTTGTTGACGTGAAATTTTCAAATTCATCGATTCATTGATATATTATTTGGGATATTTCCGTCATATTTACTTTTTCTGTTCAACATTCGTCGTCAGAAAAACTTTATGCTATTTCCTCCTGATCTCGAATATGCTCATGTGAGTGTGTCTCTTCAATCTTCAGAGTTTCAAAGTTTTGTAATGATGATACCGAATAAAGAAATATATGAAATACCTACGAATTCTTTATATTCAAACAATTTACTCAAAGCTAATATTTTAAAATGAAATCTTAACAATTACTTAACCAATAAAATATAATAAACTATAGTAGTATGGTATGGTCAACCAAACAAATTGCTCGAAATGACCACCTTCATTCAATACACATAGTTCATATCGTTGTTTCAAGTTGTTCAGACTATTTTTTTAAAAGCATTATTATGGCTCTAATTCAAATCAGAAACTAAAGTGATTGCTGAGCTTGCAGATGGTTCATCAAATCTGAAACTCTGTGGTGCTCAGAAAAAGAGCTAGCCCAATATGGAAAAATAAACAGGGTGTTCCATTTGGACAAATGAAGTTGCCATCAAAATGTTGGCCACCCTGTATATATTTCAGTTTGTGTAGTCATAATAAAAACCTCAGTTGATTTCGTGAAACTTTTTTTGGTTAAAATTTAATTTAATTTATTTTAATTTAAAGGGGGGTCAATTATAATGAAAACCCTGTAACATCACGTACATGTTGTGGGCCAGTTATAACACGACAAGTACGTACGATATTGGGCTAGTGAAAATTATATCTGGGTATTGAAAATGTTTTCCGCCACTGTCCACATTCAGTTCTGTTCCTCGCATTGAGATAGTGAAAATTGTTTAAAACAGTGAGCGAGGTTATAGGACGAGGCTATATCGGTCTGGGGGGGTTTCGAAAGGATACCTTGCCCAAAGTGTTTCCCTAGACGGGCAGGGGTAGAAGTGTGCCATTGTATCCTGCTGCTTGACCCAGGAGGTCGTGAAAGCCATAAAGTGTAGACAGAAAACAATGTCTTCGGTCCCTCCGTTTTCTTATATATTTTCTGTGTGCAACTTCGATTGTGCTGAATGGCGAGGGGGCTTATGGAATATTGAGATATTTATAGGTGTCTGAGAGTTCTCGTACGATTTT